>JAWWNJ010000190.1:0-378770 GCA_037176885.1 Favolaschia claudopus
TATTATGACACCTTTTCGCTGAGCGTCCATTGTGTTTTTCCGGATATGGCAAAAATCGGAACTCATCCTATGATTGATGCGTTCTCAGGGCATGATATATTTTTGAGTGGTCTAAGAGGCACAGAAGTATCACATACCCATCTCTACATCTTATTTGAGGTCATTCGGTGAAGTATACAGCCAGATTTTCACCAAAAAGCCATGGTAATTTCTATTTGCCACCACTGTAATAGATTAGTTGTACTTTTTTATTTGTAATTATGATGTTAAATTTATGAAGAAAATGACACAAGATAGAAGCAAACTCACCAGAGCCGGCGGCGACGTTGAAGGCGCCGGTCAGATTGCCCTTGAGAGCAGCCGTGATGGCGGTCCAGTGCTCGAAGAGGTTGCCGAAGACGGGGAGGATGATCAGGGCGAAGAAGATCTTGCTGATGCCGACCGACTTCAGCAGCGTCGTAGCAGCCTCGAGCAGGAAGTAGACGACGGCGCCCGCCAAGCCGGTCCAAATGAACATGAAAAGAACGGCGACGGACAGGTTGGCGTGGTCTGGCGCCTTGTCCTGTTTCACGGCCGTGCTGACCTTGCGCTCACGGCTTCCCTCGCGGAAGCTGGAGGGCTCGTCTTCGGCCATCGCTTCTTTGTGGGTGCGTAGCTGGAAGCCGAAAACGAAGACGGCGTAGAGGACGACGAACATGATGGCGACGCCGAGGGAGAGCTGCGCCGTGACGATCCTGGTGTGGATGGGAAAGAAGGGCAGCGCCGAGGCGAGCATGTAGCCGGCCGAGGCGAGCAGCAGCAGCAGCGTGTGCGTCTGCGCTGTCGTCTCGTTCATGCCGCGGAAGGTGCAACCCTTGAAGCTGCAAATCACGGCGACGACGTCCATGAGTAGGAAGTCATTGGAGATCCAGATGCCAATGAGCGAGTAGAGGGCGATGACTTCGTCTCTCTGCACGAACAAGGCGATCAGGGCGACGATGATCTCGACGACGTTGGCGAAGGTCACGTTGAGCAGCATGCTGAGGGTCGGGTGCCCGTTGATTTTGAGCTTCTCGTTGGCGACATCGGTCGAAGCGGAGATGCAGTTGGCGATGGGCACGAGGGCGACGATGGAGAAGAAGAGGATGATGCAGGGGCTGATGTGGAGGTAACCGATCACCTCAGCGAGACCGAGGGCGAACGCGACGGGGAGGAAGACGACGAGGACATGGATACCACTCGAAGGGCGTGTCGAGCAGCATCCTCATGAGCCACGACCAGCAGGTCAAAAACAGCTCGGAGCGGTGAAGACACAGCGCCAGACGGCGCCGAGCCACATGACTGGCTTGTTGAGGCGACGCTGGGTCGAGGTTGGCGTCGAGGAAGAGACGCGTGCGTCAACGTCGTCGGGGGCGTTGGACATGATGGCGAGATAGATGGGTGGTGTGTGTGTGCTGGATGATGGGATTACCGACGACTTGACTGGAGAGCAGTCGCCTCTTATATGGCCTTTGCCCGGGGCTGTCCAGGTGACACGGGTTGTTGAAAGCTGTTGAGTTGAGTCGGCTGTGCAACGAGGCGCTGCTTGAGGAACCATCCAAAATGCCTGCAGGCTGGGAGATGGTGGATAATTCCGTTACATGTATCGCTCTCTGGCTTCTCACTCTAGAGGCGTCAAATCTCTGGATCTGGCACCCCATCAACCTCACATGCAAAATAATATGATTTGTATGCCACAAAATTATATAGGATTGTAGCGCCATGCCACCGGAGTAGTTTCCGATGGTTTTCACTCGAAGCGGACGAGAAATGAAAGAGAAATCACGCATATACGTCAAAAAAAAAAGTGGCTTTTGATGGCTCGGGACAATCCTTTGGCGAAGCATCCCGGGGCCTAGCCCAAAAGAGCCGTAGTGGGATGGCCTGAGGTGCGCTTGAGTTCTGGGTCAGCTCTCAGCTTGCGTATGGTTCCTCAAGATATTGTATGTTGATCACTGTGTCCGATTCAACGATTTGAATCACTCTTGCATACAGTCGCGGCAAGATCAGCAGTGGCGTCACGTGACATATTTGGATCATATTTTGGCACGCCATTCCAAGGGTGACAAGCTTAAGCACCCCGCCTTCGGCAGGGCCGGCTCGCTGCGCTCGCGTCCCTCCCTACGGCTGGTGCACAGCTTGTCGGGGCTCCGCCCCAAACCCCGCGTGTTTTTTTTTGTTGACGAAGGCTTATTGCCTTTCGTGGACGTTGGCGTCCAGTTCCTAATCCGTTCCGTTTCTATTTTCCTTTATTTATTGTTTCATTCTCGATTGCAATCGCAACGGTTATATAACAGCGGATCTAGTCCGACGTCCCTCAGTCTCTACCTTATCGGTGTGAAGGCTGAGGGTACGTTCAGAGTTCTCCTACTTATATATTTATTTACGAACACTTACACTTCCCTGTAGACATTATCTTACATCGTATTCTCTACATATTTCTTGCTGGATTGCATGCCCTCGGCGCCGCACTACCGCTCGCTGCACTCGCGGTGCGCGGCGCTGTCGGGAAGGTTCGTGGGAACCGGATGCAACATCTCGACAGCCGGCAGCGACATCTCGACATGGTCCCGTGGTTTCGTGTCAAAGTCACGTTACTTTTCACGTGAGCTGATCCTTGTGTTTTCATGTATAGGATGTCGATGAGGGGTGATGGCTAATCGGTCTGGCGACCGATTAAAACCGATGCCCCCGGCAAATCATATCGGTGTTACTGATTCGGGCGTAAATGTTCTCACACGTGTGCCGCGTACTTACGATATTTCCGCGGGACTTCTTTGCTATTCCCTCCCGCCTCTACCGCTTGTGATGGCGCGTCAATGGGATCATTCAAATTACGCGAAATGTACGTAAAGTTTAATAACGCGTTAATGGGCGTGTTCAAATTCAATGGCCTTTCAAAAGCATTCAAAAGCATTCGGTGCCCCCGGGGCCGCCCCACCCCGAGCCCGCACACAGCCAGCGTGTCCCGGGACACGCTGGCGCTGCCATTTCCCTTATTGGGCCGTGTCCCATAGAAACTAAGCCTGATTAGACTCATAAGTCCTATAATTTTTAAAGCTCGTTATACGTCATTATAGACATTATAGCTCATTATTACCGTGTTGGCCCGGGGAAGCTTTCAGCGCACATTTGGCTCATGGAATTCATCTCAAATCAAGCAAAATACTGAATAAAATTGTTCTATTTCCAACTAGACTACGTGTACAACATCGTAGAAGTAGCCAACTATGTTGCGGTGGGGAAGGGGGATGAAGACAACTACAGCCAAGATTAGACAGCGCGCGGGGAGATAGAAAAGTAAGGACACACCAACTGTTGTCAATTGCGTTGAAGCTTTAAAGGCACAGGATTAGAACCTCATCGGAGAATAAAAGCGACACACCAATAGACCGAATCCCCCCGTGTCGGTGGTTTGTGATGAATGAGCGGGGCAACCGAGCACACCCGTCGAAGATACCGGCACTGGCATCAAGGGAGGGGCGGGACCGACGCCGTCGTATGTCCTTGAGCTGTCGATGGTGGTGGTCGAGAGGAAAGAGCTGCGGAGTTACGCTGTCACGGCCTGCGGCCTCATATTGCCGTGGTGACGTTACTGTGTGGGGCGTCCCCAAAATGGCCCAAAGCCGAGGGTGACGCGCCACATTGGCGACTCGGGTCGGGGGGGAAGCTGCTTGATTCCAAGTGCGCCATGAATGGCATTCACTGGATTGACACTCAAACAAGAGATGCTTTCGACACCAACTTACGCCGGTTCCTTCGCAACACCTTTACGGACGAGAATTTACGGGATGATGGTCTGGATTTGTGTGTTGGTTCACTCTTGTACATGCCGGAATTGGCTCACATATTCGTCAGATCCGACCATATAAGTGTATGTATATTGACTTCACATCCCTCGAGGATTTCACGGGCAAATGCGACGTTCTCCGATGCAACCCGGACTTCCAAGTGAACCACGAGGAGCGGTTTGACTTCGTTAACGTTAACATGGACCAAAATTCCCTTTCCTTCGCGCGGGTACTGTACCTCTTTCGCTGTGTTCTCCCTTCACATCGCGAAGAGGACATTGCTCTGGTGCGATCACTCAAAGCTTCCCGCTGGAAACCGAATACTCTGTGGGAAAATTGTCGTCTGCTGGACGATGTTCATCTTGCCGAGGTATTTTGTACGAGAAGCACACATGATTAACGCTTTCGGCTGTCGAAACGAACGCAGTACATATTATCTCAATGATGTTGTAGATGGAGATTGGTTCCTGCGCGCGGAAAATTGAATTTTATTGGGATTTCGGGACTCGAGGAAACTATTGTTGGGTGTTGCAGCTTGTAAGCTAGTTCTAATAGGCAATAAGGGTCCTCCCTACTTATAGTTGGTTATAACTAGGTATAACCAGCCTATAATTGCCCTATAACCGCTATAATCGGTTATAATCGGTTATATCGGACTTTCGATTTTTGCGACATTGCTCCTTTGTCTGTAGGTTTTGGCCGCGGAACGAAGAAACCAGGCGGAGTCCCAAACCTTTGCACGTGTCTGAATGAAGACTGTTTGCTCTCTGTTTGCCCTTGGTGAGTGCGGGGAGCTGATCTGCTCATGTTATAGCCTGAGGTCCAGCGAGCTATGCGCCAATTTGAACTGTGGAAAAATATACAGGCAAACAGGCGCTATAGCCCTCGCAAAGTGACCATTTTCGACCGATTTGACCGGAATTTGCCGAAATATGCAAAAATGGCAGTTTTGTGGAGCCTATAGCGCTTCAACGGCTGAATATTTTCATAAGGTTTGACTTGTGAAAGTACTTGTATTTAGATATTGGAGATCTGTCCCGGGCGGAAGTTGAGGTAACTCCTTTCAGCATAATCTTTGATCATAAAATCGACTAGATAGCACCATCGTGCTCTGTTTGGGGTGAAGTCGAGGTAGGTTTGAACATTCATCAGGTCGATAGCTTCGTTCCTCGATGGGATATCTAAAACTTGTTTGCCTCCGTCCAAAACGTCAAGAATCATAGAGCCATGGCCGACTCGGGCTCTTTTACCGTCCCATAGGAATTCGTGTTCCAGTTGTATAAGAGTTTCTTCTATTTCCTTTGGCATTCAACACGGGTCAAATATTGGGTTCTTCCACCAATGACCATGTTAATGATATGGCGCTTTCCTTCTAACTCAGGTTTTGTAGTACCCCAGCGACGCAGGTCACAAGTGATTTTTTCAACCACGGAGGGCCAGGGAGTCATATAATCAACCTGATTTCCAATCCATGCACCCAGCATACGGCACGTTTCGCCATCGGGTACGATCCGAACTTGGTCTGGAATGTCTCCGACCGCAGAGTTCTTGTTCATTCTCCGTTCGCTCACAACCTGTGCTCGATAATAGAGCTTATTAGCAGCCGGTGCTTTTCAAAATATACATGAAAAACTAAGCGAGATCAGTGAAAAACGGAGGCTCCAAACATGCAAAACCTCGAAGACGTCATCGAGAGATGCGGTCAGGCGCATGGCCGTTCCCCGCTCCAGAGTGGCGATCATGACGAAGTAGGACGCTTCCGCGAAAGGTAGAGCTTGTTGCTCGTCGTTCCAAGAGGCTCGCAGGACGGCGAGTAGAGTAGTGAGCGTGTACGCTTGTAGAAGTCGCTCAGAAAGGCAACTCAAGCGATGCGGCACGAATCGGCACGTTGTTTCCTTTCTTGGAACGGTGAAAAAGTGCTGCTCCACTTGTGGTTTTTGGATGACGTTCTTGTGCGTAAAATTTCGTTTTTCACCGGTTGCTAATAAGCTCTAATCAGGTCGTCCAAACGGGAGTATCACCGTTTTATGTTCATTGAACTTAGCCGTCGACGCGGCGCACCAGAGGTCTAATAGTTTCCAAAGTTCATCTAGGGCGTTAGCTGAGGACAAAAAAATTGTCGTGTCATCTGCGAAGAGAGAGATGATCAATTCTTGTTCCAACTCGGGGAGTGCGATACCTTTCAGCTTCTGAAGAGCAGGCAAGACAGTGGATCTCCTTGTCTCACGCCACGGACGACGAGGTAGGGATTGCTCAGCATCCCATTCGACCATCACGACTGTTTCGGCGTTTGTATATAGCTTTTTGATCAAATTGTAGAATCGGGGAGGGAATCGTAAATGTTGTAGCACCCGGAGTAAGTAAGAGTCGTTGGTCACCAATACGAGACGGAATTCTTGCTCGATCATTTTTAACACGTTAACCTTCACTGCTGCGCCCAACTCGCTCGCTTGATATCTCTTATTCTTGCATGGTTCCTTGCAATTCTAAAATATATTCGGAGCATCTGAACATGCAAATACTCGACCATGACGCTCCGTCTGATAACTGTGCTCACTTCTGGGACGGCGGTCCTTAAACGTACCTCAACATGAACCACACCAACAATGACATACAACTGAGTACCGAAGACCCTCTTCGACCACGAGAGGGTTTTGGGGACGTGGTACAGCCCTCTCGTCAGTGCCTGCAGGCTGCGAGTTCAGAGAGCGAAACCAGCAGGAGTCGAGGCGATTCGGGGTCTAGCCCCGGCTACCCTTCACGCGACCCCTTCTGTAGCAGTTCGTCTGCTCTGGCTGTTACAGCGACGGGCGAAGAGCAGAGCCCTCGTCCCTCTCCAGTTGTGACCGTAATTTTAGATGACGGTTCGCCGTGGGTGCATCCAGTACCTGCAACGGATCAGAACTTGAGATTCCAGTCCAACAACATTTCAGATGTCTCGCGGGTTAATGAAGAGGACTAACAAGCCCCCGCAATACAGATAACCACCTGATTGACGCAACAGGATCAGAATTACCTACTTTGAATACAAATACAAGTGCGTTACCACACCAAGCACATTCAGATGATGCTACCTCCTGGGAGGAAATTAATCGCAACATTCGCAAATTTAACAGACCACCGAGTCCTGATGCCACCCCCCAAAAAATGATGGGGCCCCAATCAACTCCGCTTGCATCAAAAGTTCCAGAAATGGGCTGTTCTATTTTTAGGGGTGGCATCAGATGGCGCAGCCACTGTAGATCCGCGTTCAACACGCGATAACCTCATGTAAACTAGTGATAGAAATCATCGATTTTTTTTTTCTTTTGCACTCATCCCGCCTCTGCGCGTCGCTGCCCCGGTATCGATATCCAACAGGTTATGGGCCTATAGCTCGCTACCTTTTGAAGATCTATCCAGGACTTCTTGTTAATTGCTCGCTGTCACGATCAGCACCCCGTTTTTCGCACCAATCTCTTTGTCTATCTTTCACTGCATCTCGGATTCGCGTCGACCATGGTTAAACCATTGGATATCTCGAAACTTGAAGGAGCGGAGAATTTTTGGACTTGGAAGGCTGATGCCTCGTCTTTGTTGTGGACTGAAGGTCTTTGGGATGCGGTCGATCCCCTGGTTAATGTTCCAAACGGTGCCGTACAAATGCGCACTTGGTCCCAAAATAATGCTGAAGCTCATGGGATGCTCTATCTCACCCTGAGCCAGAGCGTGAAGGAAAAGATCAATAATGCCAGCCTTGGCGTTAACGGTCGTTTGCTTTGGGCCACTTTGGATTCGTACTACACCACCGCCGATCCCGCTACTCGCTCCACCTTGATGTCCAAGTTCCATGGGGTCTCCCACAATGTCATGCAGCCTGCCGATACGTTTCTCCAGGCCGTCGTCACTGCCGAGAACCGTCCCACCGCCATTGCTGCGACCCTGCCGGCTCACATGGTTCAGGATAAAATCCTGAGCGGTCTTTTCCTCTGCGTATTCACCCATCATCACTATCCTGCAGCACGAGTCCCCCCAGCGCGATGTCCAGTCCATGGTCAATGCCATCAATGCTTGGGAACGCTCTGATCTTCAGCGTTCTGATTCGCTTATCCAGGCTGCTCGGAACACCTTCGCAGCCTATAATCCGAATCACGGGGGTGAAGATATTGTCGCTGAAGCTCATCTCGCTCGCAATCGGACCCAGCTTACCTCATCCGGAAAACCCTATTCCCACTCCCACTCGCATTCTACCTCTACGCTGGTACTTGAAAGGCCTCTTGAGTCAGTAGATCTGCCGAAAAAAAAATCTCTCTAGGCCGAGAGAGTTATGTAGACCAACAGGCGAAATCATAGATTTCATGACTCGTGAATTGAATAATAATAGCGGCATTGCCTTTTACGCAGATGCAAAACGGCTTCGGCATATTGCAAGTCAGCTTTCATTCTGTTTTGTTCAGTTAAGTGTCAATCTGCTTCCAGGACAGTCTACCCAATCGAGCCAGATATTGACGTTCATTGGATTTTTTACTACGAAGATTGGAAACAACTGGCATATATAAAGGAGTCTGTTGTACAGGCGGAAGCTGAAAGAAATCACCAGAAAAAAACTAAGATAACACCATCAAAAGGTCTGGAATTAAAACCTATAAACTCTCAAGCTAAGGTGTGAGGACACCTGGCTTCCTTGGCATGGAAATCAAGGGGGAAACCAAAAGAAACAAGGCGTGGTGTCTAAAACCTCATAGCATGTGGTACAGTGTAGTAAGGCTCAATGGGGAAGGAGGGGTCGATGGTGATTATTTTTCTTTCGTCACACCCGTTGACCGCAGACTCGTCAATTAGTTCGGGACTCTATGCCTCACGTTAGCACTACTCTACCTACTGTATTAATTTGGGATGCAGAAAGACAATGAGTATTACTCTTTTGTGTCAATCCGTGAGAAATCAAGGAATTGGTGACTTTCTTATCGGGGATCCTGCGCAACGGGGGAACTTTTTTGCCTCAGAACAAATTCTGGTCAAAAGATCTTGATATTTGCTATGTTTCCTAGCGCATATGTGAGAGGATCTGGCGAAAGATGCGGTCGAACGGAAATGGACAAGATCATGCACGTGGAAGCGTGACAGCTGTTTGTTGACGCGTCTGTTTGTCACCTCTCTCCGTCTTCTCTGGCCAATCTTTGCTGTCTTTATAGTTCTCATGTGTACCGCGCAAAGTCCGACCGGGTCAAAGCCCATGAGAAGAGTCAAGCCCGCCACCCTACATAGGCAAGCCCAAAAATATCTCGCAATTGTCATTCAAACACGATGACACTATCTCGACGAGTACAAGGTGGTCAAAGTATTCGAGAAGCAAACCAAAAGCAGCAAAAAGTCCCCATCGTCACGGAGTGGGCACTCGTGCAGTTCATGCGCGAGTCCGCGGATCGAGACTTCCCCCTCATCCTAATGAGATCAACGAGGGGAAGAGGGTCGAGCGGGAGCGAAGGAAGGAGCTGCGAGCAGAGATTGAGCAGGAGTGGGCTGAGATGAAGCACCAGCACAATGCTGCGGTCGAGAACTGGACTTCCGAATGCTCCAAGCTGCAGGAAACTGGTTTGAAGAAGAAAGACCTGCCCCCGAAGCCGAAATTGGGCAAGAAATCGAAGCTGCCGGTCGTGGAGGATGAGGATGAGGACGAGGAGGACGAGCCAAATGAGAAAAGTAACGTGTAACATGCGTTCACCAAGAAGCCAGAATTATAACATTTAAGATCAATATTTTGTTTCGATCGTCGTACTACATTTCAAGTTAAAGCTGGCCATAGCTTTATTGTATATCGACTTGTTGTATCTTCTGGTAGTTGCCTGAAGAACCTTGGAATTTTTGCGATACATTTGCCGGGCAGAGATCAAAAACATCAAAGCTGATCACCATCGAGCGTTACTACACTGTAGGACTGCCGAAGCGAAAATGAAGCACGACAAAAAGGGGAAGAGAATTCCATAAAAGGAAATTTTGCTACGCCCTGCCAAAATCGAACCCCGGGCATTCCGCGCAACAGAAGGATATGGAGGCAACCTCCGCAACCACTAGACAAACGCCTCCATGGGATGTGTAAAATCATATGCTGTATCACCAGCCCATGTTGTCGCTCCCGGACACTATTTTACCATTGTACCCTTCATATCGTCGCTGTTTTCGCTCTCAAACCTTCATTTACCCTATCTGAACTGTTAACTGAGGTAGTTATGCATTTTTCCCCCAGCAATGACTCCATAGACGAAACTGCCACCGAAAAAGGAAATTCACGTGACGTGTCCGGGGAGGGGGTGAGCTGCTCAGCAACGGCAAGTATTACAAGTGTGCGGCGACTTCTTGGCCGCCATTGAAAATCTCTTGGACCAGGTTGGTGCATTCATTATCTACAAATTCCTGCATTCATCCCAGTTGATGCTGTGCGACGGTGTGCGTAGGGCAATGAGCTGTTCGGTTCAGCGGATCTTCCCGTCATTCGAGATATTCTACTTGACCAACGAGCGTTGGTGAGCGCTGTTGACGCGTACTATACTCATGGAATCACCATTGACCCTCATTTCAAGTTAAGCCCGCTCCAAGCCCAACCAGCCAATCAGTTACGCGAATACTCATTAACCATCGACCTCACACCTCCCTTGCTATGGCAACCCCTGCCGCCCCTCAGGATATCTATGGTGCGCTCGGCCTAAACACCACCAAGCAGGTCCCATCAATGATGCGACCGATAGTCAAACGCAACACGTTTACAGCTATGGGGGCGTGCGACCATACGATAAAACCTTTCAGCCAACATCAGACCTTCACTACTTATCTGGATCTACAGTCAATTTCGTGGACCAATCTCACTCAGTGTGCGCGTATTTCTGTGGTCCAGGATGCATCATAATTGCAGCTCAAATTCTCTTACACAGCCCTTACTACGCTTTGCTTCCGGTGGGACTGCAAGCGCAATGCCGCTTAAGACGCTTCCAGCGCTTGCCGAGGCCGCCAGCGCTATCATGACTTGGAATTCCAGCAAATATATGCTTCTTTTCGGTGGGTTTGACGAGCTCTATGAAGCACCCACAGGGCGTTGATTGTTGTTGATCTCGACTCGCTCATCTGGCGGTTTGTTTCTGTAACTGGGCCCCCCATTCTCCCTCGGTTATCGGCGACCATGGTCGCAATTAATAACCGGCTCTTTGTGTTTGGCGGCAGGACGCGTTACGAGGACGACGCTTCCTTTATATCCACATTCTCAATCGCAACTTTAGATGACCATTTCAATTGGACTTGGACCACCATCGACCAAGCACATTCCGATGGAATCCCACCGTTAGGCTATGGACTCCAAGCTTCCCCCATCGATGACGGAGCGACCGACAGTGCTGACCCAAGGATGGGTGAAGAATACAGAGGCACGATCACCCTTGCTTCAGGCCTATATCTCTACTAAACTTTGTGCAGCCGGTTGATCTTTCGGCTGCAACCATACTGTACCAATCTGTATGACTGAAACGTAACGCGTAACGGCGGCCTTTTTCGCTTACAAATCACCCATATAAGGCAGGTCACCTTCCATAAAAGGGTGATTTGTAAGCCGCTTCAAGCGTTTCAGCCTGTAACGGTCCATTTTGCGTTTCAGTCATACAGATTGGTACAGTAGTTCTTTTCGATACTACCACGCTGACAATGCTGTCTGCAACCGAAACGCTAGGCGACTTTCCACGCATGATGCATTGGCACCTCACCAACACAATAACACCACCGCACTTCCCTCCGGTCGTTGTGCTTGTTACATGGGTGCCTCATACCCACCCAGAAGACACCCTGGTACCAGAGGTCTGGGTGTACGCCATCCCGCTGCGGAGGATATGCCGGGTCAATCTTAGCCATGACCTGTGGAATCTGGAGCTTGATTTGCAATCTTTTGTTACTGTTGGTAACCGGATGTTTTTGTTGGGTAGCAAGGCAGGGCACAATGATGACGCAGAGAGGGAGGAATGTCTTGATCTACCATTGCCCCATCGGGATGTCGCAATTGAAATCCTGACTCTCTAAGGGTTGCCCAAGCTTGAGCCACACTTCCTCATTGATGTGACAAGCTTTGGCTCCCCGCCTTCGGCGCGATGGACTCGCTGCGCTCGCACCGCACCTACGGCAGTCGCACAGCTTGCGGCGGCATCGTGCGAAAAGTCACCTGAAAATCCACGTGAATTGTCACGGGACCTTCGGTCCCGTACTCTCTTTTATTATAGACTAAGACAAGCTTAAGCACCCCGCCTTCGGCAGGGCCGGCTCGCTGCGCTCGCGTCCCTCCCTACGGCGGGTGCACAGCTTGTCGGGGCTTTGCCCCAAACCCCGCGCGGAAGGACCGGTTTGATGAAAATCTTGTCCAATCTTCCCGATTTGGAGGGTTGTTCGTATTTGCGTGTCGTCTACCTTAGGATACTGTGGCCAAAATTTTCGGGTCAAAAATCGAAATTGTGTGTACCTCTCCGAGCCTAATTTTGTTTTGTATAGGCCGATCTGGGCCTCCGCAACCACGAAATACATCCTATACATTTGCTATACATGAAAACACATGCTATACTATTACAGCAGTTTGCATAAGTAATGACACTCCTGGGAATTTTATGTAAAGAAAGCGCGCGTAACACGTCTCCTTGTACCACTTCGTTCTTGCTCGTTTCTTGCCCAATTGCGACGATTTTGGTATGTACCAGGTCGCCTTAAGCTGCGCTTCAAGCCCTGAGTCTGATGTCTTCGAAATTCCAACTTTTTTTTTCGACCAAATCCGCCAGTCTCGGCACAGGCTGCCTTCGTCGTCCTGACCGTCCCGGACGCAATTTCGCGTCAATTCGCTCGATTCTAGGTGCGTTCTGACCGCATTTTTAGCCGCTTCTCACTGATACCCCTCTCAACTCCATCACCGCCAGGTCAAACTTTCTGTCGCGTCGTCGTTTCGCAGTATCTTGATCCCTTTCCTTCCAAGTGTGTAACAGTGCCCTGTGGCTAAATATCTTGCTTATGTTGCTTTCCTAGCACCTCCTACCATGGGGAATCGCCGTATCAGCCGTGATGTCAAGATCGCCGCCCTCAATCTGTACGAAAAGGGCTATCTCCCTCTCAAGTCTATTCTGGCCTGTGTCGGTTTCTCGCGCAGCACATTCTTTCGTGTCCTGAAGCTTTGGAGAACTACCGGAGATGTTGAACGCCCTCAGAACCGTCCTGGTCGCCCGCGTTTCCTTATTGAAGAGGATGTAGAATATCTCATTACGCTTGTCCAAAATCGACCCGACTGGTTCTTGGACGAGCTCCTCAAACTACTCAAGAGAAATCGATTCATATCTGTTCATTACACTACTATCCATCGGGAGCTTGTTCGCGCTGGCATGTCCCTCCAGGTTTTGCAAGAGATTGCAGCAGAACGCAACGAACCTTCTCGTCTTGATTTTGTTCGTGAGATTTCCGACTACCCCCCGGACTATCTTGGCTTTATCGATGAGACATCGAAAAACGACAAGACGCCGGCTCGTCGTCGCGGCCGGGGGAAGAAAGGACGTCGCGTGAAGAAGCGGAGGAAAGCAGTCCGAGGACGAAGGCTTACTGCGACCGGACTCCTCACAACCCGCGGCATGTTGGCGAAGACCGTCGTCGAAGGCTCTATGCACCGTGACCAATTCCTTGCTTTCCTTGAGCAAGACATTGTGAAAGTCCATGAGATGGATTGAAATGAAACGTGACGAAACGAGCGATATCCAAATCATTTCATCGAATCACAAACAATTCCACTTATTTGCACTGAAAAGCGTTATGGTGCGAGTTCTTTTGTAATAGTTTGAGAATTTGCACAATCCATCCCGTTTCATTGAATTTCATTACATACAACATCGCAAGGCATTGGGGCGCTGATGGAATACAACGGGATCGTCTGAGATGCATTGGATTAAAATACACAGTAGTACAAAAATAGAAATTATATACTGGGGACCCGCGCGCAAGCAGCCACGTACCGTATCCATAACTTGCCTGTCCCATCCCGCGAGCGCAATTGCATATTGATAGCGGGGATCGTCTTGGCGAGGTGTTGTCTCTGAGTGAATTGAATAGATTAGCTCTGGAAAAGAGGGTAGACAAGAGAAGCAGAAAGGAAATTAGTCGAGGCAATTGAAGCCGACTCAGAGAGGGCACAAAAGCCGAAAACAAGGATTCACTCTCCCGTGTCGACTCTCGAGTTACAGATTTCGAGTCGGATATTTTCGACGGTGTACGCGAAGACAAGCTTACGGCCGGTGTCTACAAGCATGAGGTAAGGTCATTGCTTTGGAAGCACAATATCGTGCAAGACATACCTTCAAGTTCGCCCTCGACCACTGGTAACAGGTCGCCTGCAGGCAGTGTCAGAAAGAAAAGACAGGAAAGAGTCGTACGCACTCACAGAAGAGCAGCGTTGGTTGGGCACCAAAAGAGGAGAGATGGAGGACATGGAACACGCAGAGCGGGGTCCAGGAGACAAAGTGGGAGAAGGCAAGCAAGAGAAAGTAGACGTGGCAAAAAGTGGCACCATTTTATGTTCCCAAGGTCCGATAGGCGACAGGCTGAGACAAAGGTCCGAGCAAGGTCCGAGGCAATCCGGGTTGCAAACTGCTGGTGGATGCTGTTGGGAAAGTAGGCGAGTGAATGCGATGAAATGGAATGGTTTGCTCACCCCCGACAAACAACCTCAAATCATTCCCTTTGACTGCTGCTTGTGCCGTTCCACCTCAAACCATTTCGAACCATCCAACCGACTTTTGACTGGGGGTGATTGCCCATCAGCTCGCTCGAGCTCGGAGTTGGGCCGAGGCAGCTCGGAGCTGACATCCATAAATGGAAGTTTCCGTCCCACGGTTCCCCGTCTCCTCGTTTTGAGCTGCATTGCACTGTTTTGACCTCGTATGCACCTCTAAAATGTGCTACAATTCTCCAATAAGTACAATAAACATATGCACAATAAAAGACTATACAGTTTATGAGTAAATTATGGAACAATACAAAGCACAATGATTATATAAGTGAATACAACGCAAAAATCAAACGGGCGAAGCCCAGGAAGATTCTATAAGATCCTCAAGCTCTTGAGTACGCCCTGCCGCAATCAACCTTTCTGCTACATCAGGGTCAATATCAACAACAGACAGATCTTCCTCAGTTACGACGAAGTCCTCGCAAAATTTGATGCGATCCTGTCGATAAATAAATTTGAGAATCTGGAGCATTTCCATCATCTCGGGGGAGAGACTGTTGCGTAGGGAGGCATCTGTGTCCTTGCTGGAAGAGAAAACACGCTCGCATGGTACCGCAGAAGCCTGAACAGGCAATACATCAAGCGCCACGCGAAATAGGTAACGGAACCGATATTGACGAGCCTGCAACATTTTTCAGACCAACATTGTATAAGAACATACTTAAACTCACCTCCCAGTAGCGGAGCAAGTCAAGGTCCTCATACTCTGGGTCCGAGCCTCCCAGCAAACCCTCCTTCTCATAGTCATTCAGCTCCGCATCGACAATATGTTCATCTTCGGCAGCAGCACGGCGCTCTGCCTCTACTTGCTCTTCCTCCGAAAGCGGCTGCGGACTTCGAGTACTCGGTGGGGATTCGATGTCGGAAGCAGACAGCTCTTTTACAAGAGCACCAAGCTTCGCAAACCCAGATTTCTGGGCACGAGCGGCATGGGATGCAGACGGCGTGTGAACAGCGCGGCGGCTGGCGGTCGAAGGTATGTGCACAGTGCTCGGAGAGTTCTGGTGAGCGCGGAACTCCCGGCGGTACTCCAGCATCTTGGGAGTTTGTCAGTAGCGCAGTATAATGTGAAAGTTGGGACGCACCGCTGCACGAATCCAGGTTCTGGCTTCTTCAGCATCTGATGAAGACCAGTTGTCCCTTAGCCACTGGAGTTTTGTCGTCGGATTTAGAACTGAAAGTTAAATATGAGTGATTGAAGCGAATTAAGAGACAAACAAGGAAGTAATTACCCATCGCTAGCGCATACATTCGAGTGCGCCGAGACATCCCAAGATATTCTGTGAATTTGTCGACAGCGGCGTTGATACCGAGACTGATTTTCGGGAGCTCTCGTGCAAGAAGCTTGAGGGCGGCAATGAGCTGCTCGTAGAGTGGAAGCACATAGGACAGGGTAGGTGCTTTCTCCGCAGAGACTATCTCCTGGACAAGATGCGGAACCTGTAAAAACCGCCGAATGTCGATGAGAACAGTCTTGGTGACTGGATCGAGCCGATCATCCGAAATTTTGACTTGCATTGGGTCATCGAGAAATGCCTCAACAGCCTAAACGAAATTCCAAGTCAAATTCAAGGCACGATGTAACGAGTGTACGAGTTTGTTTGACTGGATTTTTTCTTAGCGCCTCCCAATACCCGACATCCTGCTTCAGTGCCTCGGGAATCGGCGTGCCGTAGTTGTCCGAATCGACACCATCTTGAGGAGCAGGTAATTCGGGAAGTGTTGCGAGAGCGGCTTTGACAGCAATATTGACGACATGCGGAAAACAGCTGAACACGGTTAGCCCTCAGACTCGGGAATAAATCATTAAAACTCACCGAATTCTGTTCCCTTCCGCATCGAAAGGAATTCCGAGCACGGCGAGCTCTTGCGCAATATACACCATGCATGTGTTATTGTTGCTAGCATTGACGCATGTAATCATTCCGAGCTGAGTTATCATCAGCAAGCCGTTCAATTCACAACTCTATGTGACTTACTTGTGCAAACAACCAATCTCCTTCAAAACTTGTACAAAGATTTTGGCGATATTTTGACCGGTGTGTCTCCCGTCCAATCGACGAAAAGCAACGAGCCGAGTTTTAAGTACAAGGTGCCCATTGAGCTCGGGACAGTCCACCACGTCCAGAGACTAAACAAATATATTAGAATCGCAAGAAACAATGATGAGATAGCACCAACCTGATCATCAACAGCGACCCACTTAACCAATCGTTCGTAGAATCCGGGAATAGAAAATTCCTCTCGCTCTCCCGGAGTCTTCGGCGCCTTTGCGAGAATATCCCAATTCTTGAGCCCCTTCAGGATGACCATATCCTTCCAAACTTTGCCATGTTCTCCCTCAAGATGATTTCGGATGGTCTTGGTTTGTCCAGGACCATTCTTCCATGCCTTCCATTTCGGAAATCTAACGATGGAAGGGTTCAGATAGCGAAAACAAAAACAGAACACACTTGAACACTCACGGACAGAGGCGGCACGACAAATGGGAAAACACCTTTTTATCCGGTCGATCTTCCTTCATTTCCGTTGGTTCTGGTGCGACGGTTGGCGCAGAAGCGCCGTGAACGCCTCGAACAAAATACCAAACATCTGTTGCATCGTCTCCGGATGCCGAAGATTGATTGACCAAAGAGCCGAAGTTGGGGTGAGGGATTGAAGGATGGGAAACTGATTCAGAGGCAGCTGCTGCCGCTGCAACATTTGGGTCAGACGGACCGACCCCGAACACAGCCGGTTCGGAGGTGGAGTTGGGGTCGATGCGGCGACGGGTACGCGATGTAGCTGCCGAGTTAGCGTTGGGATTCGCTTTACGTTTCTTCTTGCGCTGTGGCGGAGCGAGGCCGGCATTAATCGTGTTAGTCGCGTCGACAAATGGTGCATGGGTTGCCGCAGAGGAAGGGGGAGGAATCACGGTGTTAAATAAGGCGGGGTATGTATTTTGAAAGCCGTAAGTCTGGCCGAAAGTGACGGGAGGTGGTGGAGGATACGGCGATCCGGGGATGAAAGCTTGGGGCGGGAGAGGCACGGCATGAACCTGAGAGCCAGGCCAGGAGCCAAAGACGTTGGGCGTGGGGTAGGAATGCGTTGTGAAATTGTTTTGACGCGGGGGTTGGATGTAGCAAGTGCATGCCTGCGGGTTGCCGCATTGGCAGGACGGCGAGGCCATGGGAGTTCACAAGAGGGAGGGTTGGAATGGAGTATAATTGGGGCAATATATATAACATTTCGGAGGTATCTATTGCGCGTACCTTGGACCCTGAGTGCGCCAACGCACTATCCCGACGCGCCACCTTTGCGTCATATTTCCAGCTCTGTGTGGGGCGTTTCGCATTCTCCGTAGCAGCCAGGCGGTGACGTCGACGCCAAGCGAGGTTGAGGTGAATCATAGGAGGATTGGTTCGCGGCAGGAACGCGCTAACCGGTGAGCGGGAGGACGAGGATTGTGCTTGACGCGCCAGTCACTCAGTGACGCTGTCAAGAGTGTCACAGTGCCTGTTTTGGGGGCCGAGGCGAGGCGAGCTGGCATCACCTCGAGGTGCCGTTTATGGTAACGTGCCGAGTTGGAGCTGAACTCAGCTCGGAGCTAACTCCAGCTTCCGGCAGCACTAGCCTTGGTATTCTTCCTCCGGCATTTTCTTGCACTTATCTGAGATATTGAGAGGTATAAATCACCTCAGAAGACCCAATGGATGAGCCCGGCATGTCTCGAACATGTGGCGGTGCGTTCCAAATGTTTTTTTTCAAAAATGCCGCACTTTGGAAAACACGATTGGCACACTTCAAAAAAATTGTCACACCCATGTCACACCCTTTTATATCTTTCCTCCCTTGAACTTTTTGAACAAAACTCTTCATAGAATCTCATTTACTACCCTGTAGCTTGTATTTCTATGTAAAATTTTGACCCTAAGTGCCCTCTGGGTGGTGGTATAAACGTGTGACAAACGTCACTGTGACTGCTGACACAAGGGTGCGGGCTTCCCACGCCCTCCACCTTATACAGTGGCGGCGGGATCCACCCCTAAAAATAGAACAGCCCATTTCTGGAAATTTTGTTGCAAGTGGAGTCGATTGGGGCCCCATCATTTTTTGGGGGGTGGCATCAGATCCCGCCGCCACTGTATATACTTTGGGCTGAGACTGCCACCTCACTCTTTCTCTCACCCTCTGCTCTCTTGCTGCTTGCCCCATTCTCAGCCTTCTCTCTCCGCTTGCTGGTGGGAGTGTCGTGCTGCAACCTCACAGCATCCATTCCCCTGCCAGCGCGCCAACATTGCCGTTGTTCATTTCTGCCCCGTAATTGTGGTTATGCAGATGTCGTGGTTCTTCTCATTTTATACTCCCAGTCCCACCTCTCGCCGTCCTGCTGATGTATGCTCACGCAGCCAGGTCCCCGTCTTGCTTACCCCTCTACACAGTAGGCCTATCGATGAGCGCCGAACCCGCCTCTCAATCGAGGGGGCTTCATGCGCGGGCGCCCTGCACTCGAGCTGCGTATTCCGCCGCCGCCCCGAACGCACCTCCTAACGGTGTGAGCATCATGTACGGGCGGCGAGCACTGGACACCGCCTCCGCTTTCAGACATGCTTTTCCCGCCGCCCCGAACGCACCTCCTAACGGAGTGAGCATCATGTACGGGCGGCGAGCACTAAGCTGGACACCGCCTCCGCTTTCAGACATGCTTTTCCCGCCGCCCCGAACGCACCTCCTAACGGAGTGAGCATCATGTACGGGCGGCGAGCACTAAGCTGGACACCGCCTCCGCTTTCAGACATGCTTTTCCCGCCGCCCCGAACGCACCTCCTAACGGAGTGAGCATCATGTACGGGCGGCGAGCACTAAGCGGCGCTGATACTGCCCCCGCTTCCTGGGGATACTGCCCCCGATTCCAGAAGATTTAGAGCCTCACCTTGACAGCTAGGCGATTACTACTAAGCAGGCTTTTAATAACTTAACTTAGTCTCTCTTACAGACGTGATGATTGTGGGCAGTTTGACTGCGGACCTAGTGGTCTCATTTCATTGAAATTCATTTCGCGACGACGAAGCATCTACATCGTCCAAAAAACTGAAGTCCTCAGACGGTCAGTTGCTTCACTTCATGCCAAAGTGGCTAGGATGTATGATTTATCCCACTTCCTAGAACCCTCTGGTCGTCACCGCATTTGCACTCGCACCAACGTAGAAGAAGATACTTCGGACTAATCCGCGGACGCCAGCGCTGCCCCAAACCAGTCTCCCCGGAACACAAAATCAGGATTAATCCTTACGATGCATTTAGTTCTAGAATCAATTCACCGCCGAGGCATTCATACACATCGAAAATCAGTGTTGATCCTTACAACTCCTCCCGCACCTTTTATTTTTCCATTCTAGGATGACGACCGAAGACTCGGATACTACTTGCACTTTTATTAAAACGAGGCTTCATTTGAGATTTTATACCTAAAACAGAGCTTGGGAAATCAATACCTGGGCTCAACATTTGAATGATAACATTGTGACGGTAGGTTTGGAATTTTGAAGGTAACCGCCATAGGATACCCCGGGCCGCCCCTTGATTACTTGTGATTTCCGTTGATCCCTTGGCCTCGCTATTTCATTCTGCCCTACCTGTACCTTTCGACAGTAACCAAATAGCAACGCTACGCATTTCGATCCCCAACGTTAAATTCGAATTAACATTGCGCAAACATTGCGAAGATTTGCTTCATTGAATTTCACAAGAATTTCACACTGGGCTGCCAGAATCAATGAACCCTATTGGAGGAATTAGTTGATAGGACGCCACAGGGCATCGTCGCCACGTACAACATGAGGGAAACCACGGAAGCCTCATTTCATCTTCGGGGCTCGCATTCGGTGGCTGCACGGGCGTCTTTCAGATATTGAGGTGGCTGCTGGGCAATAATGACGAAAGTGTGCTCAAAGCTCGTCGTTCAGTAGGCTCCGGCCAAAGAACAAAGAAAAACGGCTCACGCATCTCAGCTCCATTCCATCTTTCTTCAAATTGGTCGAGGACAAGTCGAGGAACTTTTTACAGCTATTTTGAAAACGATAGACAATTTCGATTTTAGAGCTCAGTTCGCGCCGTAGAGCTCCAACGCAGCCAGATTCTGATCAATCACAACTCCGGAGGTGCGAGCGCTGAAATTTGAAATTTGGCCGGCCCGAATTCAGCTCGAAAGTTCAAAGTGTCTATCGTTTTCAAAATAGCTGTAATCCTGTGTTTGAGCGCTGTGGTGGAGCCCCTACATAGTCCCAGGTGGCCTGAGCTTCACTCATGAATCCGAAATCGATGGTAAAGGTGACGTTGAGTGCACGGCCGGCTGTAGAGAGTAGAATAGCAGGAAATGATTCGTTCAGGGACAGGGAGAAAGTAGAGACACTATCTTTGAAGAGAGCGAAAGAGTTTTATGTTATATATATTGCCCCAATTATACTCCATTCCAACCCTCCCTCTTGTGAACTCCCATGGCCTCGCCGTCCTGCCAATGCGGCAACCCGCAGGCATGCACTTGCTACATCCAACCCCCGCGTCAAAACAATTTCACAACGAATTCCTACCCCACGCCCAACGTCTTTGGCTCCTGGCCTGGCTCTCAGGCTCATGCCATGCCTCTCCCGCCTCAAGCTTTCATCCCCGGATTGCCGTATCCTCCACCACCTCCCGTCACTTTCGGCCAGACTTACGGCTTTCAAAATACATAACCCGCCTCATTTAACACCGTGATTCCTCCCCCTTCCTCTGCGGCAACCCATGCACCATTTGTCGACGCGACTAACACGATTAATGCCGGCCTCGCTCCGCCACAGCGCAAGAAGAAACGTAAAGCGAATCCCAACGCTAACTCGGCAGCTACATCGCGCACCCGTCGCCGCATCGACCCCAACTCCACCTCCGAACCGGCTGTGTTCGGGGTCGGTCCGTCTGACCCAAATGTTGCAGCGGCAGCAGCTGCCTCTGAATCAGTTTCCCATCCTTCAATCCCTCACCCCAACTTCGGCTCTTTGGTCAATCAATCTTCGGCATCCGGAGACGATGCAACAGATGTTTGGTATTTTGTTCGAGGCGTTCACGGCGCTTCTGCGCCAACCGTCGCACCAGAACCAACGGAAATGAAGGAAGATCGACCGGATAAAAAGGTGCCGCTCGTGCCCAGAAATCTGGGTTTGCGAAGCTTGGTGCTCTTGTAAAAGAGCTGTCTGCTTCCGACATCGAATCCCCACCGAGTACTCGAAGTCCGCAGCCGCTTTCGGAGGAAGAGCAAGTAGAGGCAGAGCGCCGTGCTGCTGCCGAAGATGAACATATTGTCGATGCGGAGCTGAATGACTATGAGAAGGAGGGTTTGCTGGGAGGCTCGGACCCAGAGTATGAGGACCTTGACTTGCTCCGCTACTGGGAGGTGAGTTTAAGTATGTTCTTATACAATGTTGGTCTGAAAAATGTTGCAGGCTCGTCAATATCGGTTCCGTTACCTATTTCGCGTGGCGCTTGATGTATTGCCTGTTCAGGCTTCTGCGGTACCATGCGAGCGTGTTTTCTCTTCCAGCAAGGACACAGATGCCTCCCTACGCAACAGTCTCTCCCCCGAGATGATGGAAATGCTCCAGATTCTCAAATTTATTTATCGACAGGATCGCATCAAATTTTGCGAGGACTTCGTCGTAACTGAGGAAGATCTGTCTGTTGTTGATATTGACCCTGATGTAGCAGAAAGGTTGATTGCGGCAGGGCGTACTCAAGAGCTTGAGGATCTTATAGAATCTTCCTGGGCTTCGCCCGTTTGATTTTTGCGTTGTATTCACTTATATAATCATTGTGCTTTGTATTGTTCCATAATTTACTCATAAACTGTATAGTCTTTTATTGTGCATATGTTTATTGTACTTATTGGAGAATTGTAGCACATTTTAGAGGTGCATACGAGGTCAAAACAGTGCAATGCAGCTCAAAACGAGGAGACGGGGAACCGTGGGACGGAAACTTCCATTTATGGATGTCAGCTCCGAGCTGCCTCGGCCCAACTCCGAGCTCGAGCGAGCTGATGGGCAATCACCTCGAGCTCAGCTCCAACTCAGCTCCCGGCAGCACTAGCTCTAACTCGGCCCGATA
Source organism: Favolaschia claudopus (assembly GCA_037176885.1). NCBI lineage: Eukaryota > Fungi > Basidiomycota > Agaricomycetes > Agaricales > Mycenaceae > Favolaschia > Favolaschia claudopus. Next base: position 22,693 of record JAWWNJ010000190.1, read on the forward strand.
CTGATGGTGGTGGACAAAAATAAAAAAATAAAGAAAATAAAGAAACGAAAATATTGCGGGAGATTGAGGGAGATTCGGGGATCTCGGGGATGGTTCTTGGTATCCATTTTCGGCCGACATCGGCTTTTTGCGTTGCTGTCACGGCTCGGCTCCCAACGTTACGGCTGCCGTCTCTTGGCCAGATACTGAAATAAAGCCCAAAGATACTCGTTTTGGGGTCAAAAAGTCTGAGATAAAGGGAGGAATGTCTTTCACAGTATAAAAGACCTCCCAAATATCTAGGGCCATTTACCTGCTTTGGTTGTTGACCAGTTCATGCACATCATCTGGTCAGATACTGACCGGAGTTTGAAATGAGGATCAATCACGAGTCCACGACAGCTTCACGTGTTGGTTGGTTCAACTTTCTTTTCGACAACTTTCTTTTCTTTTCGTCAGGCCCGTGCCATTTTCTAGTCGGTCAAGGACACCAAGGTGTTTGATATATCTCTATAGACACTACTCTGCTCAAGTTCCAGTCAAAACTCGACTCAACTTTCTCTCACCCGAATGTCAAACTGGGAATGTAAGCTCGCGGCTGGATTTTTCGTTGAGGTTGCAATTCAAGCTGGGTGCTATAAAGGGATTGACTCAAGATGCTGGGTTCTGACACTCCTCAAGCTTCACAATCACAGCGCGGCAAGAAGAATCTAGAACCGGAAATGATCGTAACAAAAATCAAGTTGGCTTCAGTTGCGTGGATCTTGTTCTGTGTCCCGCATGTGCCGCATCAATGCATTCTCTGTATTGACTTGTGCAAATTCGTAGATCTACATTCACTTCCTAAATATCTGATACCAAAATATCCGTCACTCCATAAAATCAGCTGTCTTCAATGCAGCTCCGTCTGCCCCCAACAGTAATTTCTACTACCTAACAAAGAAATCGTTCTGCATTATGTAAACCACAGCACGGCACTCATCTTGCTAGTTTTGATGTTGTGTCCTTGATATCCATTTCTGCCGAATTGTTATAGGCGAAGACTTTCCGTCATTGGCGGGCATTTCGGGCCCTCGAACTCAAATGACAAGCTCACGGGTACGTTGCATAGGTAAATGGGATCACGCCGCAGAACGACGGCGACGTGTACCCTCGACAGGTAATTCTTTGCAAATCAATGCTCTGTGAGCCTTGTTATTCAATTCTGTTGATTGTTGAGTGCACACCAATTTTAGTTCAGGACTTTCCCAACGCAGTGTTTATCACCAGCACTCTGGCTCTACGCTCTCTGTAATTGGTCGAATACATTCAATTGACTATTTGGTTTTACTGCGAGCACATTGCGACGAAGCCGAGACGAGGAGTCAATTTGGCGTGTTCATTGTCTGTCATTTCATTCTCCTGCTCATTCATCCCTTGTTGTACAGGCATTTGTACAATTAGAATATCACAGCGTCGCTGCGCGATACCGAGCTTGACAACCAAATACTGTGGAATCCCTGTGAGCTAGTCAATTAGCCACAGTTTTCATTATGTGATCTTTAAATTTGTCCATTACAATTTTTCTGATAACTCCAGTAACACTCAAAGCTTTCAAACCAGAGTAGATGCTTTAAGCAATGAAGGCTTGAAATCCCGGGATTATTCCGCAATTGGATCCTCTGTCTATCTACTATTGAACCTGTTGTGCAAGTACTTAAACTCCGAGTCCCCTAATGAATTCTGAGGTCTTGGGCAACTTAAGAGGCCATTATCTCCTCTATATAAATAACAGTGTGAATCTAACTCTCAAGGGAACTTAACCAAACACATGGTATTCCTCAAAATCGCGAAAGAAACGTTCAACTTCAACCAAACTTCAACTTCACGATGGCCCCCGGGAATAGCCGAGCATCTGTCAAATCTGACAGCGGATTGATCGGACCGCAATTCAAACTCCGGTCAGTGTCAGTATCAGTATCTGACCACCGCCATGAGTAACCAGCCTCTAACGGCCCGATACTGATGGTGGTGGACAAAAATAAAAAAATAAAGAAAATAAAGAAACGAAAATATTGCGGGAGATTGAGGGAGATTCGGGGATCTCGGGGATGGTTCTTGGTATCCATTTTCGGCCGACATCGGCTTTTTGCGTTGCTGTCACGGCTCGGCTCCCAACGTTACGGCTGCCGTCTCTTGGCCAGATACTGAAATAAAGCCCAAAGATACTCGTTTTGGGGTCAAAAAGTCTGAGATAAAGGGAGGAATGTCTTTCACAGTATAAAAGACCTCCCAAATATCTAGGGCCATTTACCTGCTTTGGTTGTTGACCAGTTCATGCACATCATCTGGTCAGATACTGACCGGAGTTTGAAATGAGGATCAATCACGAGTCCACGACAGCTTCACGTGTTGGTTGGTTCAACTTTCTTTTCGACAACTTTCTTTTCTTTTCGTCAGGCCCGTGCCATTTTCTAGTCGGTCAAGGACACCAAGGTGTTTGATATATCTCTATAGACACTACTCTGCTCAAGTTCCAGTCAAAACTCGACTCAACTTTCTCTCACCCGAATGTCAAACTGGGAATGTAAGCTCGCGGCTGGATTTTTCGTTGAGGTTGCAATTCAAGCTGGGTGCTATAAAGGGATTGACTCAAGATGCTGGGTTCTGACACTCCTCAAGCTTCACAATCACAGCGCGGCAAGAAGAATCTAGAACCGGAAATGATCGTAACAAAAATCAAGTTGGCTTCAGTTGCGTGGATCTTGTTCTGTGTCCCGCATGTGCCGCATCAATGCATTCTCTGTATTGACTTGTGCAAATTCGTAGATCTACATTCACTTCCTAAATATCTGATACCAAAATATCCGTCACTCCATAAAATCAGCTGTCTTCAATGCAGCTCCGTCTGCCCCCAACAGTAATTTCTACTACCTAACAAAGAAATCGTTCTGCATTATGTAAACCACAGCACGGCACTCATCTTGCTAGTTTTGATGTTGTGTCCTTGATATCCATTTCTGCCGAATTGTTATAGGCGAAGACTTTCCGTCATTGGCGGGCATTTCGGGCCCTCGAACTCAAATGACAAGCTCACGGGTACGTTGCATAGGTAAATGGGATCACGCCGCAGAACGACGGCGACGTGTACCCTCGACAGGTAATTCTTTGCAAATCAATGCTCTGTGAGCCTTGTTATTCAATTCTGTTGATTGTTGAGTGCACACCAATTTTAGTTCAGGACTTTCCCAACGCAGTGTTTATCACCAGCACTCTGGCTCTACGCTCTCTGTAATTGGTCGAATACATTCAATTGACTATTTGGTTTTACTGCGAGCACATTGCGACGAAGCCGAGACGAGGAGTCAATTTGGCGTGTTCATTGTCTGTCATTTCATTCTCCTGCTCATTCATCCCTTGTTGTACAGGCATTTGTACAATTAGAATATCACAGCGTCGCTGCGCGATACCGAGCTTGACAACCAAATACTGTGGAATCCCTGTGAGCTAGTCAATTAGCCACAGTTTTCATTATGTGATCTTTAAATTTGTCCATTACAATTTTTCTGATAACTCCAGTAACACTCAAAGCTTTCAAACCAGAGTAGATGCTTTAAGCAATGAAGGCTTGAAATCCCGGGATTATTCCGCAATTGGATCCTCTGTCTATCTACTATTGAACCTGTTGTGCAAGTACTTAAACTCCGAGTCCCCTAATGAATTCTGAGGTCTTGGGCAACTTAAGAGGCCATTATCTCCTCTATATAAATAACAGTGTGAATCTAACTCTCAAGGGAACTTAACCAAACACATGGTATTCCTCAAAATCGCGAAAGAAACGTTCAACTTCAACCAAACTTCAACTTCACGATGGCCCCCGGGAATAGCCGAGCATCTGTCAAATCTGACAGCGGATTGATCGGACCGCAATTCAAACTCCGGTCAGTGTCAGTATCAGTATCTGACCACCGCCATGAGTAACCAGCCTCTAACTCAGCTCCCGGCAGCACTAATGCCGTCCGAAAAGGGTGTATGCTTTTGATCGTGTCCCAAAAAGGTGTATGCTTTGATGCATCCAAAAAAGGTGTATGGAGGTGATAACATCACAATATACGCCAAAACGGGCAGTCCGGCAAATGCCGAGGCCCTTGATTTGCTTCTCTGTTCCTTCTTGGTTGAATTCTGCGTCTGAGCGCAGGATAAGAAACGTGATTTAGTATATCTGAGGCTCGTTGAAGATGGGGGGAATGCTCTGCAGCAGTGTGACAATTTATCCTGTATCACTGATGCAGAATTTGGTGCTGAACATTTGACTGATATTCAACGCTCAACCCTCTGCGGTAACTCCTGGCAACAGTTTTGAGAATCGAAGACTTAAGGTTTTTGAAAAATGTGGTGGTCTGGCGAAAGAATATTCTACTTTACCTAATTTCCTTTGCTGCAGTGAGACAACTGCCATCATTTTTGAATTTGCTCGCTCCTTCCGGGTTGGATTTGGTAGTCGAAATCATGTCGGGAGGATAGAATTATTTCGTACCAGGTGTGATTCAATAGCAAGGATTATCTGATTTATCGGGGAAAATTAAGAGACACTTAGGATGCAAGGCCGTATTTTTTGATCGGACATTATTGAAGCAGTATACTTGATGCATAGAGCTGCAGAAAAATTTCTCGTCTGGTGAGCATTCTGTCAAGCTCAACACTGGAGGTCTAGTAGTCCATTGGCTAGATGAAATGTTTGCAGCCATGAACTGAGCATTTCTTAGCAAAACCTCACTTAATTGCTGGGAAAGTTATGCAGGGCACTGGCGGGCCGGCCTTCCTGAGAGTTGCCGCGCAGCGAAGAAAAATCGAGTTCTAAGAGGCTAAATAGCTATGAAATCCTTCGAAATTCTCCCTTTTTCCTCCTTCCTTCTTTCCTTTTTCGGTGATTTTTTTCTTCTCCTTCTGGCCGCCCACAAACATGATTACCGAGCCGTAAAAGTAGTGTAGTAGTTTCTTGAGTTGGCGCTGTGTAGCGTCGCACCATTTTGAAAATATTCTTACAGTTTTAATCAATATAATGAGCTCGAACTTGCACAAATATTCTCTGCCTCAAAGCACAGACCCTCCGAGTCGCCGGCTAGACGGCATTGAGTGAGCATTATTGTTCATTACGTACTGTGCGTCAAGAGGGCGCGCGGCGCTGTGCAAATGCCGAAGATTGCCGTCGGTAGCCGCGTAGTAGGCGACCGACGGAATAGGCGCTCGGCGCCATCAATAGGTGTTCGCGAGCGCCTATGCTACTAAAGTTGTCGTGCCTCCATCGTGCCTGATTGCGCCCGAGTCCTCCCTATAGGGTAGGGGTGTCAGTAGTGCTGGGTAAAATTGCCCTATGTAAATTACATCACGGGGATTTTACATGTAATTTTACAGTGTAAAATACGTTATTTACATCCAGGGTCTCAAGGTAGGACCTGGGATCATACAGGTGAAGGCCTGATGCAAATCCTGACCGAATTCGGAAATTTTGGCGATTTGGCCTGTACGAAATCCTGACTTTTGACCTCCTTTGGATGCGAAGGCCTGGTCGGAATCCTGACGAAAACCGCGGCAGTGGGAGAAAAACGTCTCCGAAACTGCCCGATTTCGGCCGAAATTTTGGTTTCATGCGAAAATCCTGACGATTTTCGCAAAATTTCGGGTCAAGGCCTGTGTGAATCCTGACTTTTTCCGCCCGGATCTGTCCTGACTTTTTGGCTCCCAGAAAATCAGGCCTTTACGGGGATAATCCCAGGTCCTCTCAAGGTCCGTGTAAAATTTAAATAGCGTAAAATACTGAATGAGGCAGAAGCTCAAAAGCGCTCAAACGCGGCTGGAATCAGCCTCCAGGATCTCAAAAACAGGTTCAAGAGCAACTTTGAATCCAATTCCAGTGCATTTGTGACAGATATCGTCCGGCACCGATCGGCACACTTTTGACCATCGAAACAGCGCAATTTTGGCAATAGCTTGAAATTCACCTGTGTCTTTCAACTTCTGCTCATTGTTCAACGGAAATCTTAGCAACTGCCCTTCCAAGCCAATTTCGACTACCTCTAGCTTGCACATGTGATCTATTCAGATGTTTTTGCACACTTGCTTTGGCTAGTAAGGGTGGTAAACAAGCCTACAATCTGAAAACTCTTCGGCCCCTTACTTGACCAAACATGGGGAATTACGGAAGCCATGGAGGCCTACTCTGGGATAAAAGTATAGGTAATAGGGCTCAGCACTGTGATGGATTGGAAATTAACCAAGACTGTAGCTAAATTCTTTGCTCTTAGCATCTTGTGAACGGCCACGCAATATTTGGGTCCGTGCAGGAGGGACGGTTGAAATTGAACCAGTCCAATGTTGACAAGAAATTGATGCAATCAGAGATTTCGAGCAGTGAGGGACTGAAATGGATCCTCAAGTATGGGCTACCGTCCGAGGGCATGTTCTTGAACTTCAAGAAAATTGGAACATTTATTGCAACAAACAGTGCAAAACAGCTGCAAATTAGAATCCGCCGAGAAATCAGTTGTGCTTGATGGATTGGTTCAGGCCTTTGTCCGATGCCGTTCAAAACATGCAGGAGAACATTCCGATGCATTTTAACCTTTTTACATACTGCAATATTCGGACCATACGAGTCGATTCACGGTTACTTTTGTCAATACCGAGTATCCGTGGTGCCGACCAGCAAATCGGTGAAGCGCTAATTGCGCTTGGGAAGCGTTTCATGCGTAAGCGTATCCGCTCTAAGATGAAAGGTCCGTCACGCCTTTCCGGGGACCCTGCCCCTCCCCCTCCTGGCCCGGTGCCGGTTTTGCCGAACGCTTCTAGCGAAGGCGCTCGCCCGCTGAAGAAGCGCGCACACCCCGTCCATCCGACTCAGCCACTAGCTCCGGTTCCACTCCCTCCAGCGGCCCGTGCTCAGCCGCACCCAGGTGCCGCTACACAGCCAAGGAAGTCTGGGGTGCGATTTGCACCACAGGAGTCTTCCTACCCCGCCTCTAACTCGCTACCCCATAACCCTGCCACCATCTCTATTCCTACACAGGTAATGGCGTCCCCTATTCCTACTCCCCGCCCCAGCTCTACTCCTTATGCCCCCTCGGTGGCCATGCCCACTGCCATCCCGTCCCCCTCTCCACGTTCAGTAGCTCCTTCGCCTATGGCCATTGGTGCTATTCGACCTGAAAGGGGACGTCGACAACAGACAGCACGGCGAGGCGGTGCAGTGTCTGCGTCTGATTTGCGGATTGACTCCCAGGGCAACCTACTCTTCCGTGGCGATCCAGGATTTTGAATTCTACTGGGCTTTGGTCTTCGTCGAGGCGACGAATCTTGAAGAGGGGGTGATGTCAGGGGATTCCACAGCTAGGACGTCTTCTGACTTGGGCAGAAGTTCTCTGTCTCCAAGACATCATGCTGTGTGCTCACTTATGTCATATCTTACGTCACCTCTTGTATATAAGTAGTTCACTGGCCCAGGTTTGTTATCGACTTGGCTCCTGGGCCCTTCTCCCCTTACAGGCGTCAACACTTTCCGAGATGCCGAGTATGTTGTACTCGAGTACTTCAAACCTCAAGGCTGTTCACACATTGTATAACTGAAGTATATATTACATCCTTGTGCTCAGAAGCCAAACTGCAGCTGATCTCTGGCAAACACCGGAGGTTTCCATCGCAAGTGCTCCGGTTTGATCTGCCTCTTGGACTTGTTCCGTAACTTTTCATAACGAGCCACCGCTGATTTGTTCAAGGCGATGATGGAGGAGCCTTTGTAGCTTTTGAAAAGACCCAATATGTCGCATCTAAGGTTTGTGGAGTCATTTTTGTCGGAATTGCTGAAAGAGCTCGAAAACGCACGTGGTGCTAACGTCCGCATGGGTTATGGATGTTCGTCGTGCTATATCATCAATGCTGATCTTGGCACCATCGTCCAGCGACATGAGCAGTTCCAAGATGGTGTCTGCCCAATACGAGCGATATCCCAATAATCCAAGATCAGAAAGTGGTTTCTCTGGGCTACCCAGTTTACCCTCCTTCTTGCTGAGCTCATAGGAAAATTCGATCAGAAGCTTGCCATATCCACCACGTTGGTACTGAGGAAGAGTAAGGATGCAGGCAACATTGTAGTTCGCTGCAGATTCTTTCTCCTTCGAAAAATAACCGAGTATATGGCATCCGAAGGAGTCCCGCAGGCACTAGAAAAGATGATCAACTGGCCAAATATAGTCATGCAATACTGACCATAACATAGAACAGAAATGGTGTAACATCATAGTACAATGTTTTGCTGAGAAGAATGAGTAGAATGCTCGACAGCAATAGATCAACGCACTGGTCAAGGAAACATTTTGATAATAAACATAGATTTCTACACCAAGGCAGTTGGCGGCTCCCGTCAACCTCGAAGAACGAGATCTCCTCGTAGCGATAGATTTCGTTGCCCGGGGGGTGCAAAAGTGAACATTTTCGGCGGTGCCGGGAAAGCATCATTAGGGAAGGGAAGAATAACAGGCAGAATTCGCAGAGATACAGTATTGGGAGGTGAGCATACTCTATCGGGTAGGGCGAGAAATACCAAGTTTCAATCTCGTACTTCCCAATCTGAAGACGGTTCAAGTTCTTGACGCGAGCAACTTCCGGTTTTGGAAACGTCATTGATCCCGAGGTTGGCAACTCCTTGAGTTCCTCAACTGTGAAAAAAAAAAAAAAAGGAGAGTTAGATTCGCGTGCACGAACTGCCAACAATAAAGTTGACCATCCACTTTGCCCTCCGCGTCGGGGTCCTCTGGGTCTTCTTCGTCGTGAGGTAGTTTCCGCTTCAGCGAATATGATGAAGAAGTGACTGAGTGCGATGCAGAGACGTCACTGAAGGACGAGGTGGGGGTAGGCGAGCCGAAAGCCGAGTTGTGGGTTGCTGTCAAGGCACGGGAGGGAAAGCGCGGAGCTTTTCCTACTGTGTCCGAGGGGTTGTGCTTGGCTGACGACAAGTTTGGGCTCGGCCACTGCAATTCGCGGGATAGAATCAAGCTGGAACCCGGAACCCACTGATCGAGACGTTTGTTGAAGGTGTCCCAATGGACAAAATACTCCCATTTATCTGGGTGGGTGTCAGAGCCCGCGCCGATCGGTATATAAGAACCATGAGAGTTGGCGAGCGTTTCTCTGATAGACAAAATTTCCGCCAGCCGCTCTTCGCCCTCCCCTGGGCTTCGAACATACATTTTGCAGCCCACTCTCACATTCTGTATGGTATGCGTCGAAATCAAATAAATCACTGCCAAACGCAACCTCACCTGCATTGCGTACTTGCCACCTAGCGTAATCAGATGGCTCTGACTGTTGCCCTCGGGAATGGACCTCATGGCGGTCTATGGCGGTCCAGTCAGAACTGAGGGTCCCCTGAGTGACGTGGTGATTCCACGTGACCCTTTTTGCTTACACCAAATAATTAGAGACTTTGCGGTAGCCACTGGTGGCTACTGTATTGGTGGCTAATTTTTCTCGGGACCGGATGACAGCCTCTGGGTGGATTAGCCACTATTTGTACTACCTATTCACGGGATGCTAGGGTGGCTAACTCTAGCCGGAGGCTCAAAAAACTATTGCACACGAAGAGCCACAAATAGCCACCGATGGCTTCCGCAAAGTCTCATTGACGCCAATGGAAAAATCGGTCATTTCGAGGGCTTTGTTTCGCCGGAAAAGCCGTTTCGTAAAAAGAATACGGGTTTCGTCATTTCTTCCTCTTTGATTTTGTCTACACTTGTTGACGATTCTGTCAAAAACTCCACGCCAATCCGGCACCCTTATATAAGCATTACGTTCAGTACAGCCACCCGCCAAATCTTGGGGGTTATGACAGTGACGACTGTACTTCTCAAGAATTCCTACTTGGTTCCGACGCGTCTTGAGCAATTCCGACGCGTCTCAATGTCGACTTCAAATTCCTCAATGCCAAAACGCGGACGACCGAAAGGTTCGAAAGACGGGCCTCGGGCGGAAGGAGCACCACCGCGGGGGCGACCTAGAACACGTCCGAGGCCAAAATCAGACTCTGAAGGTGCGTCTTGACAGTTTATAGCTATATTCTCATCAGACTGTCCTGGATTGTAGACGAGAGTGTGGATCGGCCTTCCAAGAAGAGGAAAAGAACTGCAGATACCTCAAGAGCCACCCTTCCCATACCAGCTCGCAAAATCCGTGGATGTTGCCCGCTGAAACTGCCGCCATCGCCGCTACAACACAACAAGCCGATGAATATGACCAATACTTTGACGATGACCACTTCACACCTGACGCGGAAGAAGAGATAGCGCGGATTGAGCGTGAAGCTTTAGGAGGTGCGTGTTTTTTACTTACATATAACAATCTGCTTACCTGTGAATAGATCACTCGCAAATGGTCTCGACATCTGCTCAGCCAGTCCATACCACCCCCAGTCTGTCTGCTGAGCAATTGAAGGACGCGTCCAAGAGGTCCCGCGCGCGTGAGTCTATTTCTATGAGTCTGTGCCCGTCCTCAACCCGAGACATGACAAGATGTGTTTTTCTCCAAACGGGAGACCTTTGCATATGAAGCCGAGAGTGATGAAGAAGACATGAATTCAGAGAACGAGGAGGATGAGAGCGAACCCAGGTCTGCGCGGAATAAAGAGAAGGTGGTGGATAGTGGTAAAGGTTCGTGTGATTCACATTGCGCCAGGTGACTGATAGCTGGCCGTCGCCGACAGCTTGGTTCACACAGCCGAAGGGGATGCCGGCGTGGCTTTATTCGTTTTTCCGTGACACTGTACAACCACTGGTGTTCCAGAAACAGGGCTCGAAGCTTTCGCGGCCGCGGACTTTTAGCAAGGGCACTTCGAGTACCCCCGGATCGTTCTGGATTCATCCCCCTGAGCCTGTCCTCGCACTGGAGGGTCAGAAATTTCATCCCCCATCACTCTACCAACCCCGGGTTTTTCTTTGGCTCCCACATTTCTTCGTATCGTGCCTCAAGTGCCCGAAGTAGTGCTGACACCCTCATCACTGAAGAAGGTGTTGACAGTGACTTCCAATACTCGGTGTCCACAAAAGTAACCGGAAATTCGCTTATTGCTTGCCAAATTTGTAGTATTTTCGGAAGCAAACTAGATAGGTGTAATCCTTGCTTTATTTTGGTCACATATCATACATATCATGTGTAAAGCTGCTCAGGAGAGACCGTTGTAGAGGGACAAATCTATCAGCTGTATTTTGATGGTGATCAACAAAGTCAGTGCAACACAGCTTGTTCTGGGAGGAAAATTATGGTTTTGATTTTGCAAGACTCTTCAGCATGGTGTCCTTTTGTGGGCACGAACACTCAATGTTGAAAAGAAACTGTGTACAGTTGATATCTGTAGCGTTTATTTTGACTGTCTCAGTCTGTCACTTTCAACCGATCGTCAGACAGTTATTAGGGGTGTTTTAAGCAACAATTCAATCAGTTCTGGGGTTGTTCCACCTAATAATGAACACTGATTGTGTTTAAGAGGCCCATTGCTATTGCTGCTGTCTTCAAACTTGCATAAATGTGAGTGCAAAACTGAAATTTAAGCAAAAGGTTGAAAATTCTGGTTTCCACAATTCTGGTCCAATAGTGCATCATTTGGAATGGTTCAAAGGGCTTGAAAAATACCAATAGGGCGCTAATGTAGCATGCATTGTGCAAAAATGGTCAACCATGCTTATTTGAGCAAACAGCAACCAATTTCTTGCACAACGTTGACAACTTGGCATTGCCAAACAATAACATCATGAATTCAACTACCTCTAGAGTGATGTAAAAAGAGGAGATCTCCAAGAAACTTAGGGAATGATCTACTCACATTGAAAGGTATAATTATGCAGCCAGGTGCAGAAACCGTGGGAAACTCACGTGATCGCGTCGAAATATCGGCATTTCCGGTTACTTTTGTGGACACCGAGTATCCCTGAATTCAGTCAAAGCTTCTGGATTGCCACTGGCTAAACTTGCGTTGAAAGTTGGATGTCCTGTGATGATCGATATCCTTCGAAACCTTGCATCTATTTAATGGATCATCTAATGGGCTTTGTAATGGTTCACGTGGGTGGTCGCCAGGTCACTGCGACATCGATGGGAACGAACGTGCAGACGCGCTGGCGAAAACCGGAACGGAACTCGCGGCGCCACCGGGAGGAACCCGCTCTCAAGCACTCAGGAAATCGAAAGAGAAAGTCCACCGGTCCTGGGTCAAGGAATGGAAGTCCGCACAGAAGACGGGGATGTCGAGAGAAGTCTTTGGGCGGGTTACACAGTGTCGAATCGGACACTGCTTCTCAGGCGAGTACTACAGCCGCTTTGTGCCGTCCGAGAACGCTGACTGCCCCTGTGGAGAACCCTTCCAGTCGCGCGAACATCTGCTTCGCGAGTGTCCTCGCTATGAGGACCAACGGCACATCCTCAAGAAAGTCTCCAGGGACATATCCCTACCCGAAATACTGGGCACTAAAGACGGAATTTCAGCACTAGCTAAGTTCTTAGAGGTATCCGGAGCATTCACAAAAACGGGTCTACCCCGTATGCCGCAAGAACTCTCAATTTACGAAGACGAACCGGAACCTCCAGACGATTTGTCTGATGTAGAGGACATGGGCTGAGCGCAAGGGTCGTGCGCACACAGACCTGTCCAACAGTGTTTCGGCACACCCCCTATACCCTTCCCTTTCATGTACATTTCCTTTCACTCATGCGCTATGGTCTTATGGTTTATGTTTCCGCTAATACCCTCGAAACCCCAAACTTGACTCCCACCCTCACACGACTATACTACACATTCTTCGGACACCTCCATCGCACCAACAACATCTTTATTTATCGCCTTCGGGCACCGCGTCTTAGTAGATCGTGTACTTGTTGCGGTATAAAAATGTGCAGAGACAAAAAGAAAAAAAAAAAAAAAAAAAAGTTCACGTGGAATTCTCACCAAAGCTTCACAGCGTGTTGTCGAGATACGCCGCATTGGAGGAGAGCACTCTGGAGAAAAGGCCTTCATTCCACGTATATCAAGCCTGTGAAAACATCGGCGCCTGATTTTCATGTACCTAGACAATGAATGAGTTATCTCATGGAAATGCCCATGAATTTTGTGTTTCATGTATCCCAGAGTAATGAGGCCATTCAACGAAATTCAGTGGATGCGCACCCCCTCGAAAAATCATGGACTTGTAAATGAAAATCACAGCGCCGTCCAGCGCAAAAAAAGCACAAAAACGTGTTCAAATGCCGAGTTTCCGGACAGTGACGTCAGAGCTCCGCATCCGCAGCACATATGCTGCGGACGCTCTCACACTCTCTTGTCGCCCTACCACCACCACCACCATCTCGCCAACTCGTCGTCGCCATCGCCATCGCCATCGCTGTCGCCGTCGCTGTCACCGCCCCCGCTCTATCCTCCCTCTCTTGCTAGAGTCAACACTGACGTAGCAGATCCCGCCAGCAACAACGCCCGCACAAGTTGGTTAGACATGCGGAGGATACGGGGTATGTAGTCTGCATGCGAGGGGTGGGCTGTATTTGGGAACCGTGGTACGTCAACAAAGTGGATGGTCTTCAGACTTGCACTGACTGCCTGTCGTGATCTCAGGCACTTGTCGCGACAGCTACAACGATTCCGGCAACGAAGATCAGCACGATGATAGGACAGTATGACGAGACGGATGGCCAGGAGCGGGCGTCATTGGTGTGTCGATGTAATTTAATTCGCCCTTCCTCGATTTTAATGTACGATGCCCATGATTTGAGACGGTGCTCTGAACTTTTAAATGATTTTCATGTACTGAGCACATTAAAATGGCACATGAAAACGTCAAAAAAGAATATAATCTTATTTGAGTGCTAGGTACATGAAAATCCGGGGACGACGACTGATTTTAAGAGTGTGGGTACATGAAAAATCGGGGTACCAAGGTACATGTTATTCATGTGCCCGCATCTTCACAGTGATCGGCTGAACAGATTGCCCTTTCGATGAAGCGCAGACAGTTTCCACTGCGGCTTGCATTTTCTACAGTACAGGCTAAGCGGTTTTGATGTAGAATTCACATGTCTCGTCTACGTCTGTACAGAGCTCATGTTTTGGCAAATAGCGTCTATTCACTTCGCTTCGACTTCAATCCTCTGACTTCACTCCTCTATACCGGCAACCGATCTAGTAATACCCCCCACACCCTGGAGGACGTATCCGACTTCAGGTCGAACTGCATTAGAGCAACTTGTGGACTCTCTCGATGACGAAGAGGAATACAACGAGGATTTGTCCGCGATCCACTTCTGCGAACATCCTCTACTTCCTGACCGCTCTGGGAACCTGCGCACTGCCAAACAGATTCGCGATGCCGGCTGTCTTCTAAATGTACACGTTTTGCAAGGGGCGTGGACTCCGAGAGATCTGGGCCTATATGTGGACGGCATGGTATTGTCCGGCGAAGCACAAGATCATGGCTCGTGCCAGCCAACCTGACTCCATCTGGTGATCGCGAGTATCAAACAAACATTTCTCGCTGGACATGTAGCTGTGGCCAGCAGCTGTACAATGCGTTGGTTCTCTGTAAACATCTAGTTCAGGCAGTTCACCCCCCCCCCCCCCCCCCCCCCCAACGCAGCTTTCTTTCGCGAAGTCGTTCGCCGGCGCACCATTCCCTTCTACCACCACCCTCTCCTCAAACCCAAGGATGGCTCGGTCGTTGACCCAATCGAAAATCTGTCAATCTCCAATGGTGATGCAGTTGAGCCCGCGACTGGTGCGGATGCAGCCGCAGCACTGCGAGGCGTAAAGCGCAAGAGGACCACTGCGTCCACCTCTACTGTCGCAGAAGGCTCCAGTTCTGGAGGTACCGGGAGTAATTCCCAGTGAAAAACCGGGCGCGGCTGGTATCGCCAGGATATCGCCGGGTATCGGCAGGTCTCGTCTGGGCACGGAAAACCTCATGTTTGCCTAATTTGAGATCTCGCGAGCCTTCCCGACACCACGCGATACCCAGCGATGCCAGCCGCTAGAGTTTTGAGAGCGCCATCAATTCGATTTTTCGTTTTGCAGCGTCCGGTATCGTCCAGTATCGGACTGTATAAAATATAATATATTCCGATACCATACCCTACTGCACCACTGCCCATATTAGCGCCCGCCACCGCCCGCCTGCCTGCTACTGTACGCCCAGGGCATCTGCCCCCTCCTGCTGTTGCTCATTGCCTCGCTCTCGACCCCCGATGCCCCGCCTCATCTGTCTTCCTTCCCGCCGCAACTCTTCCTGTGGGATACAATTGGCTTGAGGTTCGTGGATTGCGGATGATGCAAACCGGAGCATGGAAACAGTGGAGCCTAGCGAGGAGCTCAGTCTGTGACAAAACGGAAAGCGGAAAACCTAGCACGTACGTCTATATCGGTAATGTATCCCTACCGGGGTCGTTAGTATGGGAAATACAAGACAAAGATATGGAATCTGACCGAAGGGAACGGGAATTGAAAGATATAACAAAAAAACCTCGGGCGGGTTGTGCGTTCGGCTTTGTAGGCAGCTCATGGGGTGCGGCGCCAAGAAGCGGAGAGGCTGATGTGGGCAAGACACTACTGTGGGAGAAGAAATAAGTTAACAGAAGGAGCCAGGTGCCAAGATGACACACCGTGATTGAAATTGCTTGCGACAGAACAAGCAACGGAGGAGGTACACATGATAGGCGGCATTTTTGGCAGGTCCTTTGGGTTGTCGCACGCCGGGGGAGCTGTGTGTGTAAGGCTGGGTCAATCTACATAGAATCAGTTAGCGAAGGCGGTAGAAACGAAACCAGAACACGTACCACAAAGCAAGCTGAAGGAGCCTGAGGTAAGGTGAATGTCCATGGGTGACGGTGGAGTTTCAATCAGCTAAAATGACTGGCATGCATGCATGAAGGACACACCACAACCATGCCCGGTAGCGCACCCCTCATCCAAATCGGGAACAGGCGGGTACTGTAAGTATTGCACAGAGACCGAGTATTCTGCGTTTACATAAGATGACTGAAGAATGAGATATTAGATAAGATAGAGAGCGTGGGATCCCCGCACCCTTATGTCAGCATCACACTGTGACATTGTCACGCTCGACGTCGAGGGCTTATAGCACGATGCTAAGGTCCAGATTGGGAATTTTGCCCAATACAAGTCTTAGGTTCAATGAAGGGTTCCTATTGGGCAGAGTTGCCAAAATGTCCCCTGGTCTCTTGCTATATGACCCACAAAAAAATCCAGACCACTTTTATTCTGAGTGTTTCTATGTGGTTTTCTCACCAAACTGAAAATCTCGGAGGAAAATTTGGCCAGCACAGCCACAGGATAGTCATCTCGGCATGCTTCGGCAGCTCGCTTAAGGGTGGGACCTGTCAAACCTTTGCGGCGCAATGAGTGACAGAACCTCCTTGCGGTGTGGAAGGTGCTTTTCAAAAACCAAAATTTCAGAGCCGAAACAGCGAGAATGTCTTCTAAGTCTGTAGGTCAGACCTTCCGCAGGCCGGAAAGAGCACGAATTTTTTTGTGCGACTGGGGATTTGGCCGTGGAAACGATTAATAAGCGTTACATAACGTGCTTAAGTAAGGTGCGGGGATCCCACGCTCTCTATCTTAAGTAGAGGCATGGGCCAAATAACGTAGAAGAGCATCAACAGCAAACAGAGCTAGAATTCTTCCCCGCAGGCCGCAACAACATAGAGCATGTATATTTCGGCCCTAGAGGTATCATACCACAAATCAAGCATGCACAGAAACAGCAGGTGGTGTTTATACTCGCAGTTACCAAAAGTAACCGAATTCGGGGGTTTTTCCCAGAAATTACGATGGTCAAGAAATTTTGAGCAATCAAGGGTTCATTTACAGCGTGTTTGCTACAACCTTCATATATAAACTTGGGGTAAGCTATCACACAGTGGGTGAATAAATCAATCTTCAAAATACCATTAATTTGGCAGTGTTTGCCTTTTTGGGAACGCAGTCACCAAAGTTTCAGGTGGGTGAGTACCTCAGAAATAGGTCTACTATCTCATGACATTGTACCTGAGAACTCAGTGTGTGCTGGGCTATCCTCATCCTTGAATGAGGGTACTAAAACAGAGCAAGAAATTGTTGATTTGGCACATAAATAAACAAACATAGAAAATCAGCACAGGGAAAGCCCAATCACTTCGGTGCATGTTATGTGCAGTAGCATAAGATCATCCCCCCTCTCTCCCACCAGTTGAACCAACTGCTAACTGTATTAGCTGGTCGCAAGCAAGGCATTTCTACATTCGGTCACTTTTGGTAATGCCGAGTATTGCAAGGCAAAATTCACAATTCAGCTGAAAAAAATCAAAAATCAGCAACAAACCAGCTGGTTCTAGATCTTCAAAGAAGCTATTCGGTCCAATTTTTTTTCCAATGAGAAATATGGTTTGTGGGGACTTTTTAGACACCAAATTTTCCATGGAGATGTTCAAAGGGTTGGGGAAATCACAAACTTCCTTCCAAAATTGGGCATTTTCGACAAATTGCGCTCCCACTGCCCAGGGAAGTAATTTTTAGGCTCCAAAAAAGTGGTCCATTGAATTCAGCGACCTCAAAAATAGCAGCAGAGTGCAAATTCCAGCTCGCCAAAATGTCCGCGGGTACGGAATATGCGTGTTGCTCTTCTACGTTACGTTGCGCTTCCCAGTTTACGACTGTATCAATCTATTGACTCAAAACCAGATATCATATTCCATCCCCATAGTATGAAAGTCGTAGAAGACATAATATAGAGGAAGCCTATGTTGCTCAAAGCTGCCTGACTACCAGAAATCCACTCTAAAAAGCCAAATTCCGGTCACTTTTGGTCATGACGAGTAGGTATTTTTTTTTGGTTTCCGCACACCCTTACATGTAATGTCGTGCGGTGGGAAGTGTACCTACTCATTGATTTGCCTTGATCGGCCAACCCACACAGAGAGAGCTGTTATCTAAGTGTCTCTTCAAAGCATCCTTGCGGCTAAACGTTTTCAGGCACCCACCAACCCGTTCTTCGTCCATAAAAACATAACTTGGCACATCCGCCGCAATCCCCCATTTGCATCCCTCACTCCGCAAAACACCTTTACATTGCCACCCTCTCTGCGCGTTATCTTCAAAGGTTCTCGTATGAGTATTCAGATGGCGTCTGAAATCGGGCATCCGTCGATTCCTTTGGACGTAGCCGCAGACGTCGCAAGTGAATTTTTTCCTTTTGCATGAGTTCTGGATGGGCTGTATCGATTTGGCTGTCTGCGTGTTCCGGGACCTCGTGAGCAAGCGCGTAACCTTGCTACCACGCGTTAAAGGTTGTATACAAGGAACGGTGGGGACAGCACGGACATTCCTCACAGGGTTGCAAGAGGGCGATGGTATGTAGTCCTCATCATCTGAAAAGTCCTCCACCGAGCTTTCGGACTCAGGCTCGCGGCCTTCGTCCTTATATCGTGCCAAAAGGGAGCTGGTTTCATCAGGGGAGCGGTTTTCCTGTGGTGGAAATGCTGTGGAAGGGACATAATGGGCAATCGGTATCCCGCTATCCTCAACAGGAACAAAAAAGAAAAGCTCAGAAACTTCGGTCTCAATGACGTGTGGTATGAACTTACACTTCTCACTGAAGGTCGTCTACACTGCCCAAGCTGCTTCGATCACAGGCGCTGCTTGGGTCCGAGTCATCTTTGGACGAAAGGAGAGCACCTGTGGGGGATGTGGGACGGCTGAGTGCGACGGTGTCGAGTGCAAAAAGCCGCGCAGCCTGTTCAAGCTCCTCGTATGGCCCAGTGTCCCTTTTGAGCTTTTTGTAGAGCTCCTGGAGCGACATACAGCGGGAAGGTACAACGAGTGAGACACGCTCAAATGTAGGTAGGTATCAACAAGGGAAGTCCTTGGAACGCCAACGGCGACCAAGGGGGTTTTAAGGGTCAGGCACAATTTAAAAGAGGCTGTGTGCAGACAGAGAGGCTGTGTGTGGAGTTAGCACGGCGAGGTTTTTCGCCCGATACACCAAGGCTCGCCTCCTTGCCGAGTACGGCCGAGCACCGCAGTGTGGACACGTTGTAGGGTGACAGACGAGAAATTTTTCTGCAGCTCTATGCATCAAGTATACTGCTTCAATAATGTCCGATCAAAAAATACGGCCTTGCATCCTAAGTGTCTCTTAATTTTCCCCGATAAATCAGATAATCCTTGCTATTGAATCACACCTGGTACGAAATAATTCTATCCTCCCGACATGATTTCGACTACCAAATCCAACCCGGAAGGAGCGAGCAAATTCAAAAATGATGGCAGTTGTCTCACTGCAGCAAAGGAAATTAGGTAAAGTAGAATATTCTTTCGCCAGACCACCACATTTTTCAAAAACCTTAAGTCTTCGATTCTCAAAACTGTTGCCAGGAGTTACCGCAGAGGGTTGAGCGTTGAATATCAGTCAAATGTTCAGCACCAAATTCTGCATCAGTGATACAGGATAAATTGTCACACTGCTGCAGAGCATTCCCCCCATCTTCAACGAGCCTCAGATATACTAAATCACGTTTCTTATCCTGCGCTCAGACGCAGAATTCAACCAAGAAGGAACAGAGAAGCAAATCAAGGGCCTCGGCATTTGCCGGACTGCCCGTTTTGGCGTATATTGTGATGTTATTAGTGCTGCCGGAAGCTGGAGTTAGCTCCGAGCTGAGTTCAGCTCCAACTCGGCACGTTACCATAAACGGCACCTCGAGGTGATGCCAGCTCGCCTCGCCTCGGCCCCCAAAACAGGCACTGTGACACTCTTGACAGCGTCACTGAGTGACTGGCGCGTCAAGCACAATCCTCGTCCTCCCGCTCACCGGTTAGCGCGTTCCTGCCGCGAACCAATCCTCCTATGATTCACCTCAACCTCGCTTGGCGTCGACGTCACCGCCTGGCTGCTACGGAGAATGCGAAACGCCCCACACAGAGCTGGAAATATGACGCAAAGGTGGCGCGTCGGGATAGTGCGTTGGCGCACTCAGGGTCCAAGGTACGCGCAATAGATACCTCCGAAATGTTATATATATTGCCCCAATTATACTCCATTCCAACCCTCCCTCTTGTGAACTCCCATGGCCTCGCCGTCCTGCCAATGCGGCAACCCGCAGGCATGCACTTGCTGCATTCCTACCCCACGCCCAACGTCTTTGGCTCCTGGCCTGGCTCTCAGGTTCATGCCGTGCCTCTCCCGCCTCAAGCTTTCATCCCCGGATCGCCGTATCCTCCACCACCTCCCGTCACTTTCGGCCAGACTTACGGCTTTCAAAATACATACCCCGCCTTATTTAACACCGTGATTCCTCCCCCTTCCTCTGCGGCAACCCATGCACCATTTGTCGACGCGACTAACACGATTAATGCCGGCCTCGCTCCGCCACAGCGCAAGAAGAAACGTAAAGCGAATCCCAACGCTAACTCGGCAGCTACATCGCGTACCCGTCGCCGCATCGACCCCAACTCCACCTCCGAACCGGCTGTGTTCGGGGTCGGTCCGTCTGACCCAAATGTTGCAGCGGCAGCAGCTGCCTCTGAATCAGGTTCCCATCCTTCAATCCCTCACCCCAACTTCGGCTTTTTGGTCAATCAATCTTCGGCATCCGGAGACGATGCAACAGATGTTTGGTATTTTGTTCGAGGCGTTCACGGCGCTTCTGCGCCAAACGTCGCACCAGAACCAACGGAAATGAAGGAAGATCGACCGGATAAAAAGGTGTTTTCCCATTTGTCGTGCCGCCTCTGTCCGTGAGTGTTCAAGTGTGTTCTGTTTTTGTTTTCGCTATCTGAACCCTTCCATCGTTAGATTTCCGAAATGGAAGGCATGGAAGAATGGTCCTGGACAAACCAAGACCATCCGAAATCATCTTGAGGGAGAACATGGCAAAGTTTGGAAGGATATGGTCATCCTGAAGGGGCTCAAGAATTGGGATATTCTCGCAAAGGCGCCGAAGACTCCGGGAGAGCGAGAGGAATTTTCTATTCCCGGATTCTACGAACAATTGGTTAAGTGGATCGCTGTTGATGATCAGGTTGGTGCTATCTCATCATTGTTTCTTGCGATTCTAATATATTTGTTTAGTCTCTGGACGTGGTGGACTGTCCCGAGCTCAATGGGCACCTTGTACTTAAAACTCGGCTCGTTGCTTTTCGTCGATTGGACGGGAGACACACCGGTCAAAATATCGCCAAAATCTTTGTACAAGTTTTGAAGGAGATTGGTTGTTTGCACAAAGTAAGTCACATAGAGTTGTGAATTGAACGGCTTGCTGATGATAACTCAGCTCGGAATGATTACATGCGACAATGCTAGCAACAATAACACATGCATGGTGTATATTGCGCAAGAGCTCGCCGTGCTCGGAATTCCTTTCGATGCGGAAGGGAACAGAATTCGGTGAGTTTTAATGATTTATTCCCGAGTCTGAGGGCTAACCGTGTTCAGCTGTTTTCCGCATGTCGTCAATATTGCTGTCAAAGCCGCTCTCGCAACACTTCCCGAATTACCTGCTCCTCAAGATGGTGTCGATTCGGACAACTACGGCACGCCGATTCCCGAGGCACTGAAGCAGGATGTCGGGTACTCGTTATTTTAAACCGGCGCCTTAAATGCCAGGGGTCCGCCAGCGCCTCTCTTGCTCCTCTCCCTCTCCCCCCACTGCCTCACCACCATGGACTCCGACGATAGCGAATACGAAGCTCTTGATAGCACACTCTCTGGGAGTCTTACCACAGTGGTCAATGGTGCACATACCAGTATCCCCCAGCCGATATTCGACCTTCCTAATAGTACGTGTATAGTCACAGGAGGAAGAGGTGGCCCCGGCGGAAGAGCTGCCCAGCGCGGCGGTACAGGCGGCAACGGCGAGGGCCCTCGTGTGTATCTTTCAAGCAAAAGCACCATCGTCAATGTTCGTGCAGGTCAGTGCGGTGCTAGTTGCGTTCACGATCGTCACTGACATGAATCTGATATTAAGAAGGCTTGCGGGTGAATGATTCGAGCACTTGGGAATCACTGCTCGATTCCAGTGCGTTTTTTTACTATCACATTGTGCGCTGGAGATGAAATTCGTTGAAGATTTTCGACGCATTCCGTTGGGAGATATAAATCTAGAGCGTCAATTATATTTGGACGGCCCAGAAACCGATCGAGCCTCTTTTCGTCGGAAACGATCCAGCGTTCGAATTGTTCGTTCTGCGAAAGTCGCCAGCCGCGAGTTCACTGTGGCAATGTACCAAGGCGACAACGCAGAAAGGGCAAGTTCAATCCCTCGGGTTAAGCCTGATTCGTGATGGACGTTTTTAGGAATGGAAAGAAGATGTCGAGCGATATATGGATATTCGGTATCTCAAACCCCAATTTACCGTCATGGGCAAGGTTTGAATGTTGAATAGGCACGAAAGCATCCTCCAGCTCTACGGAATTGTGCGGTGCAGAAATCTCTGGGGCGCCGTTTTTCACGGTGTGGGTGCGTACACTGGATCCAATCCAGTAAACTATTGGATGGTCTTGAACATGGATCCAGATTTGATTCGATTCAATAAATTTATGGCCGATTATTTGTACTCTCCGATATTAACATGTTATGTTTTTGGATACGTAGTAGGTGCTGCCTCGTTATATAGCACAAATTCTAACTTACCCCAGATTCATGTTCACGATGTAAGGGCCCATTTGCGCAGTTTAGGGTCACGCTGAGGCTGGCTCAGTCAGCTGACCGTTATCTTCGTTCCACCTTTGGCCGTGAAACGGTGAGTGAGCTATGCAGCTGATCTCGTTAATTCACACCCGAGTCTGGTGCACTAGGCATGTTGTACTGTGCTGATAAATCCTTCTAATGGCCGCCCCTGCATTGACCTCGAAAGTGATCATGACGTTGGCATCGACTACTACACACGGTTTATGGGCGTACCTTACTGGAACCTAGCTCAGCCACTATCTCCCATGGAGATCCTGTCTCCATCAAAACTCACCTACATCGTGGAAACTTTGACATTGGATCAATACCATGAAATCAACTGCGCATGTATGTCTCGGTGGACAAAGTATAGGCTGCTTTCTTCCACCGACACACTGCACTTGGGTGGTCTTTATTATGCTACTGATGATCATAGCTCACTTCAATTGGTGGCGTTGCGGCAGCTTCAATCTGATCACGAGACTACCAGTCTGTTGTACAGTCGTTCCCCCAAACCTTATCTGAACTCAAGCTCTGATGCTTGTGGTTGGAGGCGGTAAGAATGTCTTTTACCCTAGTGGCTGCACACTCATTGTCAAATATACTTGGTAGAATTTCATACTCTGAAGTGAATCCGGGGGACGGTATCTGTTTCAGATATAATTTCAGAGATCCTTCCGCGTCAATGGCTTGGATAAGTCAAGCAAATCACATCTTTGAGCGTCTGGATGTCCTACCATCTGATTGTGACAGATACGGTATGTCGCGCTTCGGACAGTAGCTAATTTTCTGATCTTCTTTCCAGTTGTTGTGGAGGAGATTGATCTCACAATCAAGCTACGGCGGCGCAAAAAACGTTGCAACACTTCCCCGGAAGGCTACTTGTTCTTGTGCCCATCAGAATACCTTGTGGCCGGACCAGCCTCTGTTAAAATTCCC
The DNA here is from genome assembly GCA_037176885.1 of Favolaschia claudopus. Lineage (NCBI taxonomy): Eukaryota > Fungi > Basidiomycota > Agaricomycetes > Agaricales > Mycenaceae > Favolaschia > Favolaschia claudopus. Next base: position 46,333 of record JAWWNJ010000190.1, read on the forward strand.
GAGCGCCCTTGGTATTGGTCCCTCGATCCCTACGGTGTGGAAAAATTGAACGAAGAGAAAGCCAATGAACTCGGATTCCCGACCATCCAGCCTGACATCACAATTTGGGCAAAGAAATGGAGAAGATTTGCATACAACGGTTTGATCCAGTTTCACGAAGGCAAAGGACTCGATCCATATAGTCAGGATGTGGCAATCGAGCTGAAAGAGCCACTGTTTGAATTATGTTCGGATGAGGAGCCTCTCATTGTGGAAGGTGAGTCCGAACCGATTGGTGCCCCTCTGTTCCTTTTTTCTGAATGCAGCAACAGAGATCCCTTTCGATTACGATACCGGTAATTCCCTGTCAGACGCTTTTGAAAAATTCGACTATGACTCGGGATCCGAGTCTGAAGATAATATTACCAGCGAAGACGGGCATGACATGAGCGATGTGTTGGACTCGAATGAGAGTGAAGGTAGGATCAAAGTATGTACTCAAATTTCCTGACGTGAATTGAATAATCGTACAGATATCACTTCCAATATCGAGTTCACATCATTCAATGAAACCGGCGAATACACCGGGCAAGCTTCGACATCTGCGTCATTCGTTCCTCTGGTTGATACTTTGCTCTGGCCCGCTTTTTATCACCCGGCTGACACTGGGCTGGAAGAGTTTTCGATGACGTTTTCATCACAGAGCTGCTCTGCATGGGATATGTTCTCGCCAACCACCGGTTTCAATCGGGGCGACCAAATTCGGAGCTTTGGTTTATACGACACACCACTCCCACAGGTTCCAACCTGGGACAGCAACGGACCCAGCTTCCAAACATTGCCCTTAAATGTCACAGGCGATGCTGGCAATGAAGTTACCTCCGATTCGCGAAAGCGGCGTGCGGAGGACGATGACTGGGAGTACGAGTCTGCTGACAGGGCGAAACGGATGCGGCTGATTGAATACTGAAGTAACAGAACAATGTATTGCCACACTCACAATCGAGGTGGCGAGGAGCGGACCACAGTTTTGTATTTATGGATGTCCCTAGGCGAAATAACGAGATAGTGCGAGTTCAGAATCCCGAGATTCAAATCACAGTGCCAATGAGAAACGACAACGGGATTTGTATCCTGCGCGGTCTTTGTAGAAACTACACATCAGCTCAGCTCGATGATGATTGGCTTCGAATACTCTGTGCGGCCTCATCGGTCTCGTGGTTTCCGCTGCGGAAAGCGGCGGCGGACAAAAGGATTGCTTGTCTCTCCGACACTCGCACTACAGGCTCAAACATGCTCATCATAAACCACCTCCCGACCTACGCCGTCGCCAATGAGGTCATCCACGCCCGCGGCCCCTGCCGCCACCGCCAAAGCCACCACCGTGACACCCTCTGCATCCTCAACGCCTCCCCCGGAACCACCATCGCAGGGAAAGAGAAAAGCTGTTTACGCATCGCAAGAGCCGCATCGCGAATATCCCCATTTAGACATTATCTATGCCGACGACGGGGACAGCAGCAGTGAGTGGGCGAACGCATCCAGAATATCGGCGGTGGGGTAGAAGCGGCGCAAACGGTATGCGCTCACACAGCGCCAACGAAGACGGATGCCGTTGCGAAAATAGCGAACAAACGAGTCGGGAGTGGCGGTGCTGCCAGGCGGAGGCTTCGTCGATAAGCATGCAAATGCTACATGCATAACCTTGACAATGGAGTACGAGCAGTGCGAAGAGGATGCGCATCCACACCACAAACCGAGAAGGATGTCGTTTGTAGGATTTCGAGAAGATTTATCGGGAGGGGCGGCGCGAAGACTCGACGGCCGACTGACTCCGCGTAGGCGGACGCCTGAAGCTCAGACAGCAACCTCGAGGTATGAGGAGCAGAAGCACCACACACACCCGCTCCGCCAACCTAGAGCGATGTCGTGGAGAAGATATCGAGCAAACGAGTGAGAAGCGCGGAGCACTGCCACACGGAGGCTTCCTCGACAAGTCTGTGAATGACCGCATCCACGGCGTCGACGCGCGGAAAAGAGCAGCGGGGAGGGCATGCGCAGGGGCAGCGGAAACCGAAAGAAGGTCCATCCAGAGGAAGTGGAGCGCGCCTCCGACGATGCCCCCTCTCTCGACGATATCTACGCAGCACGCAGCACGGGCCGGGGATGAGGATGATACGCCGGCGAACGGAGATGGTGGGCTCCTCAAGGGAGACAAGACGCGCGACGTATTCGACGCGACTTGACACTGCATTTCACCTCGCGTAGCCGGCGGTGGGAGGATGCGGCGCGAGAGACGTGGGTGGTGGCGCGCAAAGGTGAGCCACGGTGGGTAGCTGTGCTGTACCAGATACCGACGACGAAACGGGTCGAGAGAGGCGTGTCGGTGGAAGGTGTGTAGAGACGGGGCGGAGGCGGAGACCTACATCCGGAACCAGCACACCAGCACGAAGAGCGACCTCAGTGCCGTCGTCGGAGCGAAAGTCGCCGCACTGAACGAAGCCGTGTAGCACGACACGGGTGAAACAGTCTGTCTGGCTAGGGAGAACAGAGCCGCTGGTCAGCAGAGAAGACGGAAGACGAAGAATATGTTGTTATAACACACCGGGTACACGAGTTCATACACAGCTCCAAGCGTCATTTCGCCCATGAAAAGGGGCAGGACTGAGGAGAGATGGGTTGAGAAAACAAGGAGCAAAGTACGAATGCGACGGGAGGAGGAAGTGCTTACGCTGTGCTGGCCTCAGGAATAACACGCCCTCATCCTCCCATCCTCTATCCTATGTGCTGGCAGTCGAGTCACTCCCCGTCTTGACGAGCCGCTGTGAGTTCTTGCCACGTCGTCGTTGTCGTCGTCGGACGAGTGAAGTCGTTCAGCGAAGGCAGGGAAGGCAGAAGGGGACGGAGGGCGACCGCGCGGTAAGGGGAAGTAGCCCTGGAATAATCTCGACTCACATCGCGGCGACCAAAGACGATGCTCGTCCGGACATGGAGAGGGTGGTGGCGCGAGGAGGAACATGCATATTCACTGATGGATCAGGCTTCGAGGACGGCGCTGGAGCAGCGGCGGTAGCGGTGACGGGTAGACGCGAAGGCACACGGAGGCAGAAACTTTTGGGATCTATGGGTGAGCACACGGTCTTTGAGTCTCGCTCTCGACATCATTGCGGACATCCCTCGCCTCACGGATGTGGACATTTTTCTGGACTGTCAACCCGCCATCATCGCTCATTCCTCCCCCAAACCACAACCCGGCCAATACCTCCTTACTACCTTCCACGCCGTCCTCGGCCGCCTTCAGCGTACCCGCCGCACCCTCCGCATCCGTCTCAGATGGGTTCCCGCGCATGTAGGAATTGCGGGAAACGACTCACGAGTTGGTCGATGCCCTGGCAAAGGAGGCTGCGCAAGGCGCATCCAAGCCCCTCAAGTCGCGGATAAAGCTCTTCGAGTCCCGACTACCACGAGCAGAGCGGCCGTTATTGCGGATGGGGCCAAGGTGTTCGCAAAGAAGTGGATCGTGGAGTGGAAGACATCCCCGCGTTACACGCGCATCGCCTCCTTCGACTCCCCGACCCCCTCCAACGCTACCTCGAGGATGTACAAGAATTTGAGCCGCCCGCAATGCAGCATCATCACTCAGCTGCGTACAGGACACATCGGGCTGAACGCCTACTTGTTTAGGTTTCACCTAGCGCCCTCTCCTTTCTGCCCGCATTGCAACGCCCTCGAGTCCGTCCCCCACCTGCTACTCAGCTGCCCCGCCTATCGAGCTCAACGCCTCCGTCTCTTCATCCGCCTTGGCACCGCACGTGTCTCCCTCCGCCGCCTCCTCTCATCCAAACATGATCCAGCTCCGGTCCTCGCGTTCGTGCGGGACACCCACATACGCCATATAACCCTCCCCTACTTACAACCGTTCCTTTTCTTTTCTTTTCCCCTTAGATACTCTCATAAATATCTTCTTATATTCTCGCTACGTTACAAACACATCCAAACCACCCTCGGAGCCCACCATAGAACCCGACCCCCGATCCCTCCAAGACCTCTCTCCAAGCCAGCCAGTAGCTATCACTAGTACTGTACATCGTAGAGTGCGACATGGGCCCTGAAGGGCCCGCAGCACTATAATGGAATAATGAATGAATGAATGAATGACCCTTGTTCCGATCACCCTCAAAATCAATCAAACGCCAAAACCTGTCATTGAAATTACAGATTAGGAAGTAGCTCCGATATATCTAATCTCTCGGACTGCGGAGGAACGTCTGGGTATCCGAGACTAATAACCGTACCATGGCTCAAGAGGTGGGCGTGGGAGTAGCTCCTCGCTGCAGAAGACGTTATCCGGACGTGTCAGGTTCTTCGTCGCCTTGGCACATAGTGTCGGGGTGTCCTTTGGTAGCGGCATCTTCATCCGGTAGTATCCCAGCAGGTGTAGTAACAACGCCACCGCATCCTCGGCTGCCCTGGTGAAAAGGTGCGCATTCCGATCCTCGTCCCACAATGGGCTGTGTCGATTGAAGTCTCCTAGCCAGATATAATAAACCCGACCTGGAGGATGCCGTCTGGCCCCAGGACTGCGCATGTAGTCGCGCAGCGCCTTCATGCTGTCATCGTGATCACAGTCGTTGTACACGTTGATCAGACGTATCGTCCCGATTGCGCATCGGAATTCGATGCCCACCACATCCGGCGAAGGTATGTGTATCTGCGACCACGTATCGGTCGGTAACGTCGTACTCACCAACATCACAGCCCTTGTCCGCATGCCCGGCTGCCCATGCACCGAAGGATAGACCGCAATCCACCAACTATTTGCCCGCGTCTTACCATTGAAGTCAATGTATGGTTCTTGTAGAGCCGCAAAATGGTATCGATCCTTTCCCATCGCCTGTAGCATCTCCTGTTGATTGTCCAACCCGCCATCTAGGTTCTGCTGCCAAATTGTCAGCTTCCTCGGGCCCTGCGCTTGTGGCGGGCATTCAGACATTGGCCCCGTCCACGGTTCCGGCCGGGACCTGAGTAATGCTTCCCTGGTTGCTGCTTCGCGTTGTCCACCGTGTGTCAGCTATCGTTAGCTGCCGCAGGCCGTCACTCGCCCATCCATTGCCCGCCATATTCCCAGATATCTGCTGCTGTCGCCGTCCCTCCCATCCGCTATCAACCGGCATGCGAGCACCTCCCTGTCCCGTATCACCCCCCGCCAACCTGCCCTGCCCTACACCGGCGGGAATCCACTCCCGTGCTCCATGCATCTCTCCCGTACCTATGTTTTCATACCTCACCCACGTCCGAGGATCCCGTGTCGGGATGTAGCGGTATCCCGCTGTCGGATCCCTTCCCTGCCGTCTCTGCTGTTCCACCACAAATACGGGGCACTCCCTGCTTACCGCTCCGTGCCCATCTGTTCCACAATTGGAGCACTTGAATTGCGTCGCCGTGCAGTCTTGCGTGCGGTGGTTTTCCGCGCACCGCCCGCAGACATCCTCTGCTGACTTGCAATTGAAAGCCAAGTGCCCGTCGTACTTCTGGCACTTTGCGCATCGACGCGCCTCCTCCTGCGACTTCCTGACTTGATAGTGCCTCCCTTTGAGGAAGATCCCGTTGTCTATGGCATGGTTAGCAGCATCGGCATCCGTGAAACTCAGCATAATGTGAGCCACTGTTTGTCCTGTCATTCTTCGATTCTGCGCCTTAATCCACCGCTCTCCTGCTATCCCGCCCGCTGAAATCCCGCTATCTGCTTCCACCACGCGCCACGTCCCCGTATCCGCCACGTCCGTCTCCACCGGTATCCTCTCCGCCACCAGATCGATGTAACGCGGCTTGTAAACGCACGTAGACCCAAGCGCCTCGAGAAACTGTTTCATCACTTCTGGTTTCTTCACCCGTTCCGCTGTCTTATCGTCCTTGCAGTCCACAATCACCCCCCCGTTCTGGAGCCGCCGTGCCCCGACGAACACCGCTCCCTCCAACTTGTCCGTCATCAACGTGAGTGAAAGGTTCACCTTCGCCTTCATTTCCAGCTCGCTGAGAGAAGCCATAGCATCCACTGCCATGTCTGGTGCTCTGTCCAATAAAATCTGGCGGCGCATACGCGCACCCCGCGCCAACACATTTGCCTGCTCCGCCGTCATCGTCGTCCCCGCTACCGTCGCGTATGACCGAGGCGCTGTTGGCACCAATCCGGTCGCCGCCGCATTCCCGCTCCCCTCTTTCATCGCCTCTACCGCCACCTTCAGCGCCCCTACTTCCGCCTCTAATTCCTTCACTCCCCCTCTCGTCTCCTCCACCAATTTTGCTGCACCTGATGACACACCTAAGATCTCCCCGATGGATGTCTTCAATTCTTCCATGGCAGTCGAAACCGCCTTCCCAATTGCTTCTCCGCACGCCGCCGCCGTGTCTCCCGCCACCTCCTTGTCAATTTCTTCAGCCATGAAGGCCAGCGCCCGCACCGTATGCCCCATGCTCTTCATCATCGTCTGCGGCAGCAGCGCCACCTTCATCAACGTCGCGAACAATTCGAAGCGCGTAAAAATTGCGCCCTTGCTAATCCATTTGCTTTCCTCCAGATATTCTCGCGCTGTTTGTCCGTCGACAATATTGTTGTTGGTTTTCAACTTGTCGTTGGCCTCTACGATCTGCGGCCTAGTCATGTAGGCTCCAATTCTAGTCTGTAGCTCATTCGCTGTCGCTGCGTCCAGAGGTACTGGTTTTGGGGGTGATCCCCGGGAGGTAGACATTCTGCTTCTGCTGTCTCTTTGTCTTAGGTACTCTATCTATCGTCTCTAGTGTCGAAGCCGGTCCCAAAGCCTCCAGTCCGAACCACTTTTTGAGCGTGGGAAAATTGTTTGAGGTGGTGGTAGCGGATCAAGAAGCGGTCTGGGCCATTCAGGTATTTCAGAGTTTGCGATGCTCGAGCAATGAGGGTAAGTCCGACTCACTCCGTCCTTCAAGACTGCAGTGGTAAGGTTTTTTGGCGGCGCGTTGCTGATTTTTGAGGAAGGCTTTGTGGCGCAAAATAGCGAAATTGGTCGTGGGGTCGGACTGGTCGCCTTCAGACACAGAGCGACGGCTGGGACGGAGAGCTGGGGTCCATTTGAAAGACGACGAAGAAGCTGGCTGAGAAGTCGGGACATCGCAGTTCGAGGTGAGGAGGCTTTTATATCTATCCAGATTCGTCTCCCTACGCCGAACAGGATGGAAGAAATTTCATGTGGCCGCTCTCGATGCGCCAAGAAAGTGCGTGGTTGGCCATGCGACAGCAAAACTAGTATTTTCTGCTCAGGTTGGGGATGTGGAGGGCGGGGAAGAGGGCATGGCGTCCCAGACAGTGCAACGAGGCAAAAAAAAAAGAAGTCCGAGAAGCCCACGCAGCAAGCCACGATGCGCTTGGAGTCTCCAAGACAGAAAGACGGAGAAAGACCAAATTGGGACAGAACTTGATGGAGTCGGGGGCGGAGGGCGCGCGTCGGGGGGCTGACGAGGTGGTTGAGTAAAATGTACGTCCAAAAAACGTACGAGAAGGGAAGGGAAGGACTTGACAAGGGTCTGACAGCGTGCGAATCTTTGTGCCCGCTCACCCAGCTCACTTCACTTCAACAAACACCTGACAAGGACTGTTGTTAGAAAATGTGATGGTAAGTAGGTAAAAAAATTCTTCTTCTTCGTTGTATACTCACTTTGGTGTCCTCAGGCAGCCAGCATTTGGTATGTCCCGACCCGGGTCCGTGTCGCAAATTTATTTATTTTGTTATCGTGCCCGACCACCCGACCATGCCCGATAATACCCCGACAGGGCCCGACCGGGATGCTATCGGGGTGCGGTCAGGTAACATAAGCCCACCCGCCACAAAGTGGTCGACAAAGCAACGGTTAAGATTTTTAATTGCATACATGGCCTATAGCATTGAGCACGCGTAAAAACATATCACCGTCGACTACATCCACAAGATAATGAAAGTTGCGACGCGAGTTTGATGGTCCCTGAGCATGAGCCAACAATGCACCTCGGATGACAAAGTCCATGAGGAGGAAAGTCAAGTCTACCTCCTCCTCGAACACAACACAGCCGTCCCACGAAGTTTTCGGCCGCCACTTGTTGGGCTTCATATTTTGCACAACAGCAAGATCCACAACACGACCTGAGGGCAGCTGGCAGCGAACGAGGGATCGCAATCGAGCACATGCGACGCCCGGTTGATCAGAGTTGAAAAGGACACAATCGTACCGAGGCCCAGAATTGTACCAGTTACTGTTGCAGCGCAAAATATCCTCAGCATTGGTCCAGTCATCCTTTGACTGATACGCAATGTAAACACATTGAAATATCTCGATCTGTATGTGCGATAAGTTTGCGCAAGGAAAAAGAGAAAGAAACACTTGCCATGATCGTGTCCTCGTAAGTCAGATATTCGTCGGGAAATTGCGAGTGCAGAAATTCTCGAAGACGAGGATCAAGAGCACGGTATATGGGATTATTTCCCCCATGTAAATCCTCGTAACTGCGGCTGTCGCCATACTGCAGTGGCGAGCCAAAAATCCACTGGTTCTCCCCATTTGCGGGCGGGATCCGTGATTTCGGGACACGCCGTGCGGAGCCTTGTTTGAACTGAGCAACATCGGCTTCTTGATTTGTGGCATCGGTGTCGCTGCTGGCGTCTGACAATTCAGCCGTTTGCGAAGCGCGCCTGAAAAAATCGTCAATCAACAGGCGCGTCCGAGCGACAACCTCTTGATCCTCGTCGCGAATAGAAATCTGCTTATTCTAAGTGTTTTCATTGGAGTAAGATTCAACATTAGCTCACCTGGGCTTCCGTGTTGCGCTTATTTGTCTGGCCATAGTGTTGTTTGACTTCTTGGTGTATTCCCTCCCCCGTTCGAGTGGTACCGTTGCGCAGCACACCCTTCAAACGAACATCATCGAGGGCGTGTATAAGATAGTGTTGTTTCGGAAACTTGAAGTTCTTGTCGTAGTCCTCGGAAACGCGCTTCAGATAGAACTAGTCAGCAACTCGAGCTTAATGTAAAATGGTGGCCGTACCTTGCACCATTTTTCGTAGTCTTCTATGCATTGTTGAACGACAAGCTGTCGACTCGTCGTCATCACGCGTAAGCCAAGCAACATTCGACACTTCAACAGGGCTCGGATGCACGGTATCAGCGTCGATTTTGGGGGGAGAATCTCGCAGAGAATATAAACAATACACTAAGAGGAAAGGGTTTCTCAGCATCTCCTTGAATTTCGTAGACAAACAATTGCCCAAACAAAACTCTGACCTTGAGAATATCGAGATGAGTTTGGCCGTCAGTGAAATCTTTCGTAGCCAAGTCGTTGATATGTTTGAGATTTCGCCAGCGAGAGAATTTTGCCATTCTATGACGGAAGTTAATTGAGTATCTACGCGGATCGGGAACATACCGTTTGGTGACTTCGGCAAGCAGACCGAGTTTCTCGAGGAGATCTAACGTTAGCGACCACAGGTGGTGTCCCCACTTGCCTGCCTCGAGAAAATGGAGGAGATCATAAATGAACGAAAGGTACGGGTCAGAGAAACGGATGTTCCACATGAAATGCTGAATAAATCAGTATCTAGACAAGCTTTCCAAATAAACTCATACCGGTACGTCGTGCAGACCGTGGTCCATCAAGAGCTTATCTCGTTGAGCTGCTGTGGGAGCACACCTGGCTCTTTCAACCACATTCCGCATCGCTTCAGAGCTGCGCAACGGAAAGAACTGATGAAGGCAGTCGAGCATCTCGTGAGAAACGAGACAGCGGGGGCAAGGGTGTTTCGCTCGGTTAGCTCGGCAACAGGTGAAGCTCCACGCCTCCTCAAAATTCAAGGACTCAATTAAGAACCCCGGATAAAGGTTGCGAACCACATCATCACCGCAACGGACAGGTTCCCCAAACCATGACTTTTTCCAGATCGTTTCGAAGAGCTTTTCCATGACTTGCTGGTAGATTTCACGCTTGAATTGATTGAATTCGTAGTTTTGACGCTCCGTACGATTTTTGGAATGACCAGGGTCTTCAACCTAAGAAAATCGAATTCCAAACGAATTCTGCTTTCGCTGAGAGTGAAGAAACACACACCATAATCATGAATCCAATTATGACTCCGCCTCCATTGCCCGATGCGTTTCTGATCTCGGACGGCAGCCAGAGAGCACGGAGCACGATAGGAAACATCTTGACGTGGCTCGTTACAAGACCCTTGTCCAGCCAGATGTGAAGCGGTAGCCAGCAGTGCATGAGTGGATTTGCGGCAGGAAGTTCGCTCTGGGACTGAGGCATGAGAATTGGAATCGAAAGAAGATGTTAACATACGTCAACCTCGTGCCAACGATCCGCAGTGAATGGCTCATGAACATATCTTTCCATCTCTCCATTCTCGCAGTAATATAAACGCCGTGACTGCCATTGACTGACACGAGCCAGTCCTGGGTCCGTCACCAGTGATAGAATCCATTCCCAGGGATCCCGATAATAAAATGTATATTTTTTCGGCTCGCCCCAGAGATTTGCCTCGACGGTTGCGTTCAAAAACTGGTTGAAAAGATTACAAATTTTGAAACACAAAAGAAAAATCGCACTCACTTTGACGCCAAGGGTACGTGCTTTTGCCAGGTACAGTTTATAATCTCTATAATCCTTCATCGTAATTCTACTACCACCAGGATTGGACCACGGTCCCGACAATCCCTTCAACTGCATGTCAATGATGTCTTTCGAAAGAACACCCTTCACGGCGCTTTCCGTGTAGCCAAAATCAGCCAATGAGTTCCAAGGAGCCCAAGGACGACCAGCATCAAGGGTGTTCTCGAGGCGACGAGCTTCAACTTCGGCGATGTCACTCGCCTCTTTCGGATGAGATAAGGAAATGATTTCGCTGAACAATAGTTTTCTGTTTTTCGGATGGGGTACACTGAGAAGATAAACATTGGGAAGTGCTGGTCCAATTTCCCCTGAAGCAAGCGAAATTAACTGCAAGGCTTACAGCTGTTTGCGAAATTGATGACAGTCGGCGGAAAAAAACAATGGAAAACAGTATTTTGATCGGCGTGGTTCCCCGCTGTATATTCGCATTTTTGAAGGGTTTTCCGAGGTTCTTGAGGATGTAGAACACATTTTCGGCCGCTACTGTACCATATTACCATGTTGAATCAAGGTAAATGGTTCGGTGGAAGGCTCAGGAGGCTCTATAAACCATCCTGATAGTGGATTTGAACACTCCTCGATCAATTGTCGGTTTGTGAGACTCCCCGAGTGTCCAACACAAAAAATCAACTTTTCTATTCAACTCGACGATATTAGGCGCCTATTCGGCGCCTATTTCGGACTTCAAGTCCGCTGACGCAAGGCCGTGGCATTTGACGCGATCATGATGCTGATCATTCAATAGCGTCAAATACTTACATCTTCTTCGCTTCCACCATCGTCGCGCTCATCGCTTTGCTCCTCGTCAACGACTACCTAGGCTAACATGCCGCCTAGGAGCTCGCAGCGCCAGACCACCAGCACGGAGAAGGCTAAGTATAAAAAGGCCTCGCCAAAGAGGAAGAGACCCGCCACTAAGAAGAAGTCTACTGACGACAATTCCTCTGACCTGACTCCGCCTCCGCCGCCGCCTTCCAAACAAGGCCAGGCTAAAAAGTCGAAGACAGCCACCCCTGCCGACTCTTCAGACACTCTCCGCCCGGACACAGATGTAGCTTTTCCCTGCAATCTCGACCGTAACACTCCTGATAATTTTGACGAACATAAGGCTGATGAGGGGGTGGAGCAAGGAGAAGGATTGGAGCAAGAAGACAGCAGTAAGGACGACGAGGAGGAGGAGGAGCAGGGGAGTGACTCGTCCGAGGATGGGAAGCCACCAAAGAAGCGGAAGAAGACGAAACCCGGTGCGTTACGGATATTCCATTCATTTTGTGTCTGAGATTTACAAACATGTATAGATATATGCATCACCGTTACAGTCTACTCCGCCCTGGAGTTTGCCAAAGAGTTCAGAAAGCGCAAATCCACTGGCTCTGCCATCATGACCATCAAACACGATACATCCTACAATACCTTTGGCCGCACTCTCGAAACTAAAGTTCAGCGCGTCGCAAAACTTGCGATTTCCCCCGAGTTTGAAGACCTAAAGTTAGAATTTCTTGTCCCGAGACATATCACGACCTACGTTCAGCTTGACGATTCGACTGATTACGCTACAATGATAGCAAATGCTGTGAAGGGAAAAGAAGGCAAGGTAAATCTTCTCGTGGGGCTGGAGGTATGTGTACTGGTCTGCATTTCCTATGCATCGATTGACAAATTGGTGAAAGGGCGACGGAGATGCTGCGGAAATCGAATCAGACACGTCCGCCGGAAATCGAAGAAGAAATCAAAGGTAAGTCCCTCCAATGAATGGTCGTCTATGCCTATCCTCGTGATTATGTAGATTCCATCCGAGAAAGATATATCGCCCGCTAACATGGAAATCAACAACAAAATAGGAAGACTTCGCGCTAAATGGACTTGCAACGCCAATCACGGCAGCGATTTTTGTTGGGTGTCGCCTGAGCACGGGGAGCATATCAAGTTGGGACATCCTCATTTTGAAGCCTGGGCCGCTGCATGGGTATGTTTCGCCTTGGTAGTGTTCACATCAGACGTAATTCGCAACAGGCTCAAGATTCTGCGGACCTCACAACACCCCCGGATCTCGCTATATTCAAGGGTACAAATGAGAACTCCGGCGACCGAGCACCACGAACTCTTCTCCAGCAGCGACGCATGGCTGCCGCCGCCAACCAGCCGCAATCCAATGCACCGGTCATAAATTTTTCATTCCCCGATGGTTTTGCCGACATGATGCGTGGCGGACCAGCTCACCCTCCACCCGCCGCCCCTGCTATTGCCGCAACGCCTGCCCCGAACAACAGTCTCATGCTTCTGCCGCCGAACTCTGAGGTCGGGATGAACAGCTCCATCGCTGATTTCTGTTCGCTATATGATCTTGATGATGAAATTGCTGGAAAACTCGCACGAAATCGGTACAAAAACACGTCGGTCTTCTACATGATATCCCTTGCTGATCTCAAGACGATGGAGTTCCTTCCGGGGGAAATTGCTGAGCTGAGGGAGGCGGTTCGGAAGTGGGCGTTGCCGGTTTGATAAGTGAACGGTGCTGATTTCTTGGGACGTCTCGCAATTTGTAATTTCTTGATCAATACAGTGTATTCAATCACAATGAAATCGTTACATGTAACCTGCGTGCATGAAGTACCCCTCTGCGTCATCCGCCGTAATCACCTGCATCGCAATTATCATATCAAAAATGCCCGCCGCTCCAACCGACTCGGCAAAAATGTCTGAGTTCCTACGGATGAACGCCTTGATTTTTGAGAATGCCTCTTCAATCGGGTTGAAGTCAGGAGAGTACGGCGGAAGAAATTCAATCCGCACGCCTATATGAATGAATAAGAAATCAACTTTATGGTAAAAACAAGATGATAGCCTACCAAAGCGCTCCGCCAACTCAAGGATATCTTCACCGTGATGGATACGAGCGTTATACATCACAAGAACGGACAGTGGGCCGGGAAATGGAGTTGTTAGAGGCATCTTTTGGCTGTGAGTTATGAAACACACCACATTATGTTCCACAAAGCTCAAATATTCGTCTCGCTTCATCGACCCTTCAATTACTCGAACCGCTACCATCCCATCCAGCGTCAACAGTCCCAATCCTGTGAGCCGTGTACCCCTCACAAATTTCTCCTTCATCTTTTCGCGCTGACCTTTCTTCGCTCGTCCATATCCACGGCTCAGTGTACGGGCGTTCTTCGAGGTTTCATCCAAAAAACCGAGATATTCAGGTGGATATTGTGAGATACGACGCACGTAGTCCGCTCGCACAGCTTCATTGCGTTCCGCTGCAATCTTCTTCAGCTTTTTACGAGACATTCCCTGCCGCTCTAACTCTCGGAAGATCGTAGTAAAATGGACTGAAATAAAGCGATTGCGCTTCAGAAGCTTCAGGAGCTCGTCAAGAAACCAGTCCGGTCGCAGTTTCAGTAGATTCATGATGTAATTGATGTCTTCGCGCTCGAGAATTTTACGGCGGCCGCGTTTATGGCTTTTAGGTTTCTCCACCCATCCTGTCTCGCGCCAGAGCTTCCGTGTGCGCCAAAACGTCGACTCAGAGAATCCGCAAACAGCCAGGATATCCTCAAGAGGGAGAATGTCGTTCTCGAAGAGATTCATCGCAGCCAATTTGACCTGGTACTGCACAACTCGGCCCGGCATGGTGGAATAGGAGAATGAAGGGTACGAGGAGGGTGAGGAGCACTGAGATTGGGATGGATGCTGACACTGAGGGCGACAATGAGCAGCGCGAGCGCGACGATGGTGGAAGCGAAGAAGATGTAAGTATTTGACGCTATTGAATGATCAGCATCATGATCGCGTCAAATGCCACGGCCTTGCGTCAGCGGACTTGAAGTCCGAAATAGGCGCCGAATAGGCGCCTAATATCGTCGAGTTGAATAGAAAAGTTGATTTTTTGTGTTGGACACTCGGGGAGTCTCACAAACCGACAATTGATCGAGGAGTGTTCAAATCCACTATCAGGATGGTTTATAGAGCCTCCTGAGCCTTCCACCGAACCATTTACCTTGATTCAACATGGTAATATGGTACAGTAGCGGCCGAAAATGTGTTCTACATCCTCAAGAACCTCGGAAAACCCTTCAAAAATAGGTGGTCTGGACAGACCGAAGGGATTGGCTAAAGCGATCACCCATCAGTCACGTGCCTCCTCATTCTTTTCGTCTCGCCCGCCTCCGCATCGCGCCTTTGGCTCGGTGACTCCGTCTCTTTGAGACCTTCTCTTCTCCAGCCCCTCCCCCTCCATGACCTCGAGTCTCCTTCCCCGCTTCTAGTCTTGTCCCCCCGTCGCCGTCATACCCTCTTTTTTCGTGTTTTCCCTTCCTTTCTGGGTGCTTCCGCTGCCATCTCATCCTCTCCCCCGCCTTCGGCTGGTCGACTTCGATGCCTCCTCTTCGGCCTATCCCCAGACTCATTCAAGTTGATGGAGTTCTTCGCTTTGGTGTTCCCGACCGAGGACCATGGACACCGCCAGATGATGGAAGAATTTTGATGACTGCTGGGACTCGGGTGCGCTCTCAGATATGCTGGGGCCATAATCGCGTTGGAGGGTGTTGGGATGGTCGACGCCGGTGTCCCCGTCGTCATGTTTGCTCCCATTGCGGTGACCGTGCTCACACTGCGGCTTTCTGCGCACGTCGTTCGTCAAAACCCCCAGATGTAGCTCGGCCTACTCCGCCTCAGGAAAATCCCCCTGTTGGTGTGTTAATGAAGCCGGGTGAGCGAGGGGGAGATGCTTCTGGCTCTCCCTGCTCAATGAGCAGGAAAGTCTCATCTCCCCTGTCATCTACCAGCGTCGTCGAATCTGTCCATGCTCCCATTCTTTCCGAGATACCCCCAATGCCTCCTTTTCCCCCGGCTCGCCCAAACACCAATCTGCTCTTCCCCCTCACATCTCCCCATTCAAAGTCAATGCCGCCCACGAAGCTACATCCTGACGCTTGGGCCAGTGCGCTGATTGATTATCCAGACCGTCAGTTTGCGGACACCCTTGTGTCTGCTATTCGCTATGGTGTTCTTCTTGGTGTGGATCCTGCACGTATGCCTTCCCCCTCCTCTTCGGCCCCTGCACCCCTTCCCTCTGCACTTGCGTTTCCCGAGACGGTGGACAAGGATATTGCCCATGAGGTTTCTCTTGGGCGTATCATTGATATCACGGACATGGCTGATACTGTCAAGCCTGTCCTTTCTCCGCTGGGTTCTGTACCCAAGAAATATAGCGAGAAACGTCGTCGGATTCACCATCTCTCGTATCCCCATGGATCCTCTGTCAATGACGCGATCCCAGCTGAGTATGGCCATCTGGTCTACGAGGCTGTTATGGGGGCAATTGATCGCATACGGGAAGCTGGCCCTGGATCCTTCCTTTATAAGGCAGATCTGGAGGCTGCATTCAGGCATATTCCGATTCACCCTGACCATGTGCATCTGATGGGTTTCGAGTGGAAGTTGCGCCTGTTCCTTGACATCTTCCTACCATTTGGTGTTCGTACAGGCCCCCGCCTGTACAACTACTTTGCGGAGGCTCATCACTGGATTTTGCTCTGCCGTGATGATGTCATGAAGCTCATTCAGCACTACCTGGATGATTGGTTCAACGTTACTCCTGCTGCGAAGGGGGTGGAGTACGCTCGTCATGGTCGTGCAGTCTTCCGGACCGTTGCTGCCGAGTTGGGCTTTTCAATCTCCAGTGACAAGGAGCAGGGTCCGACTCACTGCCTCGAGTTCCTCGGCATTGAGCTGGACAGTATTGCTATGCAGGCTCGTCTTCCTCAGGACAAGCTTGCTCGCCTCCTTGTTCTTCTGGATGGGTGCCTGTCCCGTCGATCTGCGAGCCACTACGACGTCGAGCAGCTCTGCGGCCATCTCGTCTTTGCTCAGTCGGTAATTCCGGTTGGTCGATTCTTCACTCGCCGTATTCGGGACTTCATGCGCCGCCTTTCCCTCCTTCCCCGCCACCACCGCCGCCGTCTTCCTTCCTCTGCCCGCCTCGACATTGCATGGTGGAATACCTTCCTCCCGTCTTTCAATGGCATTTTTGCTATTGGACCTCCACGTCCCACTGTCGAAATCTTTACAGATGCGAGTGGTAAGCTAGGTCTGGGTGGCCATTGGGGTAGCGGCGATCTGTTCTTCACTGAGCCTGTACCAGCGAAGTATGCACGTCATCCGATCCATTGGAAGGAAATGCGTGCTGTGTTGAGGGCTGCGGAGCTCTGGGGCCACTGTTGGGCTGGGTTGGAGGTGGTGTTTCGTATTGATAACGAGGCCATCTCGACCTGCTTGCAGTCTGGCTCTATTGACCATCCGCCTACGCAAGCTCTCTTCCGCCAGTTCGCTCTCCTGGCCGTTCAACAGGACTTCACTTTTCGCCCAGTTTGGATCTCAACGGACGAGAATTCTGTTGCTGATGCGCTTTCCCGCTTCCGCTGGCTCACACTTTCAAAGTTGTATCCGCACTGGCCCCTCCCCAAGTCTGGTACCCGTCCTGCCCGCGTCGCTGTCTCTCTCCCCTCTGTCGTCATTGTGCGTTCCTAGCACCCCTTCCTCCCCCTCCCCCTCCCTCCCCTCTCGCCTCCCCATTGCTGTCCATCTCCTCCCTGTTTTTGTGGAGCCTGTGGCGCTTCCCCCTGTATTTTGCCCACCTTTGGCTGCTTCAGGGTGAGCTGTTGGTTTTGGGCTGCCTCGGCTCCTTCGTCTTCGGGCGGAGTGCAGCGAGCTCCATTTCGGAGTTCACGCCCAATATATCAATGGCTTGCTTACTCATCTCTCCCTCTCGAGAACTCAGGCCAATCCTAGGTGGTCTGGACAGACCGAAGGGATTGGCTAAAGCGATCACCCATCAGTCACGTGTCTCCTCATTCTTTTCGTCTCGCCCGCCTCCGCATCGCGCCTTTGGCTCGGTGACTCCGTCTCTTTGAGACCTTCTCTTCTCCAGCCCCTCCCCCTCCATGACCTCGAGTCTCCTTCCCCGCTTCTAGTCTTGTCCCCCCCGTCGCCGTCATACCCTCTTTTTTCGTGCCCACCCACCCATCCCTAGTTAGTTTTGCTATTTCCTGCGCACTCACGTAGCTACGGATTTGTTCTGTATTCTTTAGTTGCGTAGGGGCTGCCTCGGCTCCTTCGTCTTCGGGCGGAGTGCAGCGAGCTCCATTTCGGAGTTCACGCCCAATATATCAATGGCGTGCTTACTCATCTCTCCCTCTCGAGAACTCAGGCCAATCCTGCGAATATACAGCGGGGAACCACGCCGATCAAAATACTGTTTTCCATTGTTTTTTTCCGCCGACTGTCATCAATTTCGCAAACAGCTGTAAACAGAGGATTGAGAATTACCTGTTTCATCTGATTCTGATTCTGAATTAGTTGCAGCGGATGGAATGCCGCCCAAATCAGAGTCAAAGGTAGGCAAAGATGTTGCCTCGACATCCATAGACCACTCGATCAAAACCCGTATATTGTTTCCAAAACGGCTGTAAGCCTTGAGCCGCAATCGTAGCACCACAGTGTCGACAAGACGGGAGCGCGTTCGGCGGGTGTTTTGCAGTCTTTCGCGCCATGAGAGAGGGAACGCGGTCACGGAAGAAGAGTCACTGCGTTTAGCCGGTACGTCCACGGCACTTGGCCGACTTTGTCCGATCATGGCAGATCCCCGTCGGCAGCCCTGTAGACGTGGGATCGATCAAAATCTGCGGATTTCGGGCGACATGGGCCGATCATTGGCCGATCTTGGCCGCCTGTCAAACGCCGGCAAGGCTCTTCCAGCCGTATGACCACCGAGAAACCGATGTCTGGGGTTTTTCAGGCCGTAAAGAAGCCCTGGACAAACATAGAATGATGCAAGAGTCTGATATAGCCTTCACAAATTTCGGTATGTGGACGGGGGCCGCACAATACTCGGTGTTACAAAAAGTAACCGATAATTTGGTCACTCCTTCACGGCCACGTGATATTTTTTCGAAGTGTGGCGCTTCAAATATACCCCTGACAATTCTCTACAGCATACATGAAAAGATCCCTGACATTCCTTGTCTGAGGCTCCTGAGGCTTGTCAACAAACTGAACGTCATACTATTTTTGCATGCAGCCGGCACAAACCACACAAAAACTCGAAAGATATCCACAATATCTGATCAACGTACCGGATTTCCAACCTGCATTTGATAAAGACGACACTATCCCATCCAGTCATACAAGATACTTGTGAAAACGGCGTCAAAATAGTGTGAAAAGAGGTCGCGCATATTTCACCTCGAATTTGTCCCTGTTGTTGATCCCGGTTAATGAGGAGGGTAGATGATGATAATATATGTCGCTGAATAGCTCTTGGTTACTTGATTGACACAGAGAGCAAGAGAGCTGCTGGAATTCTCACATTAGTTCCATGTTTTTGTAGCAAAACGAGCTGATACCCAGCTTGAAACTGAATCAAATCTGAGTGGTGGAATTCAGACGCTCAAAAAAGCCCCAATGACATGGTTCAGACAGACCAAATTCGGTCAGACAATAGAATTGTGTATAAAATACAACATAGAATACTTGAAACTGTGTTTCCTGTGCTAACAAAGCGAGAGCCAAATGGTTTCTTCTAAATAAGGCAAAATGTTAGCTGTCAGATTGAACCGACTGCTGCGAGAGATTCGCGGCGTCGTTTCTCACAAACTGCCATGCAAATGGGAACAGATCATCCCAATGAACATTCCTATGTGCTTGAACCAACAAAATACTACACGATTCGGCCTAAAATGGCACATTGTCGGTCACTTTTTGTAACACCGATTATTGTGCAGACGACCCCCTTAAACGCAGTGAGTGTTGACGCGTGGAGTGGCGACGTCATCCAGGCAAAACGTCACCGGTGGAGCTGTCGCGTGCCTTATTATTTTGCGTCCGACTTGACTTGTCTTCGACTTCTATCCAGTGAACGACTTCGACTTCTATAATGTCGCGAGAAAACGAACCCCCTACTCCGGTCGACGACATGAGTCGCGATCAGCTGCTTGCCGTGCGTGCATTGCACATTTTCAGACAATCCTTGACTAATGACTTGCCTTGCAGCTCGTACGCGAAACCCAGCAAAAAGCAAGCGAGGAGAGCCAACGGGCCAATCAAGCGGAGAAGAGGGTTAGATTGGCCGACACCACCAATAGACCCCGTGGTCGGCCCAGAAAGCGTGCACGTCGCATTGTCGACTCCGACGACGAAGACGATGCAAATGAAAACAGTGATGGGGAGGGAGAATGAGATCAGGAAGAGGAAGGGGACAATGATGATGAAGAGAAAGTTCGGCTTGCTGCACACAAGTACGTGATGACTCAAGGGTTGTGGTTTGTGCAATCCCCAAAGAAAGTGTTGGGTGCCATCGAGAACACGTCCTATTACGAAAAGAATCGTTTCGACAACATGCGTACAAAGGTGCAGGGTGAATTGCGCGCCGTCCTCGAGGTTCTTCCAGAAGAACTGCATGGAGATGTTGGCAAATCGTGGCTGGTGCATACGGTACGTGCCAAGAAAAAATCTCCGCAAAAAACTGACAAGTCGGTTCAGTTCAACAAGGCGATGGATAGGCAGCGGTCAAATACCTCCAGTCGTCTTCGCAACGATATTGGAGCTGTCTTCGTCGCCCATCTACACCCTCGCGTTGGCGATGCTTTGGACATTCAAGATATGGTGCTCCGTGCTGGGTACGCCGACCTCATTGGCGGGAGAAAGGACGACTCCGGCAAAATAACATTTCATCCATTTGATGCACCGGCCCTGCATAGCGACGGCGCGGACCGCCTCAACGTCGAAACATTCCTGAAAAACAAGCTTGTCATGCATGTATGTATCATGAAATTGTGGCGCGAGTTGTGAAACTTACATTTGCAGGTCGCTGCCGCCGTCATTTATGGGAAGAAAAAACCTATCAAGATGGCGACCAACAAGCCATGCGTTTCCGGGCCCCGTTGCATGCAACAGATGCACAATATTTCGAACTCCACACCAGGCTTTGTTGCCTGCGCAGGTGCTCTTGTGAGTCCGAATACTTTGACAGCCGGCTGACACTTACTTCTATGCGAGACGCTTTGGGCCCTGTCGATGGACGTCGAGCTCAAGAAGAAAGGTCAGCAAACAGGAATCAATTGGTACTCATGCTACGAATCGTACCTGCGTTACCTTCTTGAGGGGCTTCGCAATCGCTCCAAGCCCGTTCTCGCACTTTTCAGAGAGTGGGATGCGGAGCTTTTCCCGGACAGTGAATCACTGTCCGCGCAATATTGTGATTTTGGTCAATTTTGGCCATTCTTGCTAGTTTTCCCGACTTTGAAGTCCATATACTCTATCTCGGCATTGCATACACATTTTTGCATAATTCAAAGTGCCCGGCCTGTCTATGATAGCAGACACAACTTCATATCAAGCCGGAATTTTGGCCAAAATTCTTTTGAAACTTGAGATTTAGCAGGAACTTGGGGTGGGTTTATAGGCAAAATTCGCATTTCAGAGAAAACGGAGAAACCCTAGTCTAGGGTTAGAAAAGCGCGAAATTTTTGCGCAAAATTTCAAAAGTGTGTGTACCTAACTTCAGGTTTCCGGAAAAAAACCATCGGATTATAGCCTGAAGTTGGTCAGTAGCTCAATTCTGACCCCAGCAAACATCCATAGCAGAAGTCCCTTGGATTTGGTTGAGATTTGGTGAAGGTTCAGTGGTGCGGCAGACATTTGATGCGCTGATGGCATCGTACAGCCACCGGCTATGTCTCGGCCCGGACCGAAAGCGCGAAATCCGTGGAAGAAGAAATGATTTTGTGGATTTTGAGACTTTTGACCCGAGGGATCTCTAGTCTTCCTTCTTATGGTCATTTCTGCACAGTTTCAATGCCACTGGGTAAAAACTGAGGGCACAGTAACAATTTCCGACTTAGGTATCTGGCTTGTCACGAAGTTCGGTCCGCTATCATACTCCCTCAGGGCTACAATTTGGCCGATCTGAATTTTGATGGAAAACATCCCACGACAAGCCGAAATTTGGGTGTTTTGCCTTTTTCGGACATTTGATCGCGCATCACAATTTATTGATCAAACCATGGTGCTAGAAATATGCGCGTAGTCTTCCTAGAATGCCTAGCACCTGGATTTGGGCAAAGGCGTTCATCCAGCGTCCAGAAATATGAAAGAAAAGCGACGCCATCACTTTTTGTGAGCACGAGTAATAGATAGGTATCTTTCAATACAGTCTCTCATGCCTCAGTTTCGCACACATCGACATCATCATATTGTTCTGCTCTACTGCATATCAATCTGCTCCTCTTTCAACCTTTTTCTTGAGTTCTCGCTTAAGAATAGATAAGGCTCTGAGCAAGGGGATAGAAACACCTCGGACGTTAAGGATCTTCTGGTCCCATTCTGTGGTTCTCTCTTTGTCTCTTCCCTTGAAGTCTGGATTAGTGTCTTTTCGTTCATATTGACGCTCTCCGAGACTCCGACGCATTGACACCACATGTATGTTTCCTCTTCCTTCGTGTTTCCCCTGCGCTCCGAGCACAAAACCCAACACTGGTTCCAATTTTAGAACCAAAAGTTGGGAAAAGTGCAGCTCGGTGGAGCTTGGGCAAAAAAATGAAGAGGTTTTGCCCCCGGCCCGCAAAATGGTCGGGTGTCTATCGTTTTGGACTTAAGTAGCTGTCAAAACCCTGACTTTTTGCCTGTTTTTGCGTGACGGCATGGTCTGAATCCTGACCTACAGTGGCGGCAAAATCTGATGTCACCCCCAAAAAAGGAAATTTCCATCAACTCAACTCGTTCCCTTTTCTGTGCCATGTTTTCTGTGGTCGGACCTTTCACAGTGCATATAAGACATAGATTTGATGTACATGCACCCCTTTTCCATCTTAGAATACCTCGAAAATTGACACTTTTTGGGCAAGACCTTTCAACCATATTTGGCCCAGTTCTCCTCAATGAATGTACCTATCTTTCTCAATCTTGCCTACACACGCAGTGTATTTGCCGTGCCAATGGATCTGTGCCCTTGTCGCCCCCAGACGGCGATGGCAAGGGCAGATTAGAGGCAGTTTGATGGAAATTTCCTTTTTTGGGGGTGACATCAGATTTTGCCGCCACTGTAGATTCTACAGTGGCCAGTGTAGAATCCTGAGGTGGTGACCGGGGGCCTGGCAGCAAATCTTTTCGGAAAATGCCTCCGAAATGGCCCGATTTGAGCCGAAAATTTGGCCTGGTAAATGATCGTCACACACCGTGACGCTGTGAGGGGTGTGTTGGTGATCACGCGATTAACGAATAGCCACGTTTTCTGAATCTTAGACTTTTACCTTTCTCCGTTCATTATCGAGTCCATGGCCCCCAAGGTCTGTTGCCCATATCCCCACGCATTCCGGATTTTTATGCAGCACCATCTCAGCCCGCCTCCACTGCTGGAAAAGCACCTGTCTTGACTTCTGACAAGGTACCCGCTAAGGCACGTTTTTAGGGTCCACCGCGACCTGTCGCTGACCGCCGCTGCAGTCTAAGGGCCGTAAAAAGACTGTGACGAAGACTGCCACCCCTACGGTCGACGGACAGAAAAAGAAGCGCAAAAGGAAGCGCAAGGAGACCTACTCTTCGTACATCTATAAGGGTGCGTGGTATCACACTGGACGGCGCTTGTGACGACGCGTCGTGCAGTCCTGAAGCAGGTGCATCCCGACACGGGACTCTCCAATAAAGCGATGGCCATCCTCAACTCCTTTGTCAACGACATCTTTGAACGCATCGCTTCAGAGGCATCTAGTGCGGCGTTTATCTATTGCTGTCTATTCCATATTCATGATGACGGGCATTGCCCTTGCCGAAAGCGGCAGCTTTGTATTTGTTTGGTTCGCAGAGGCCCTTGGTTCCAACTTTGCAGAGGTTTCAGCGCCAGAAAAATGGACTGTTTCTCTTGGTGCAACTGAGAAAATATCTTCGTAAGAGGCATAAAAATAAAAATTATCCCTTTTGGTACACCCTCCCTCAAATTCCATCTCAAACCTGCTGTATTTTTTCAACACTACACCACTTCAAGGGAAATGCAAAGGAATTTTACAGATCCAAGGGATAACCTCTGAGGATGATCATTACAGAAGTATTTTTCTCCGCAAAGTTGAAAGGATACCATGTGTTTTAAATATCTGATGGATTTTATACTAGCGACCCTCAAAACGCGTGAGGTCACAGATGTCACACTTGTGATCTCTCTGTGCGACGCGTCCTCCTCATCGGCTGCACTCTCATACTGCGCTCTGTCAACGTTTCCTGCTTCGCTACCTTTGCTTTGATGTTCCTACACAATGCCTGCACCCACCAGACGTCAAAAGGCGGCTAAACAACGTATCAATGACCGTACTGATCCTCACACCGCCCCGACCGCCGAAGACGTGGAAAACGTTGACCCGATTCAGGATGCCGTTCCAATGGAAGATAGTACGAATCGGCCGAGGAAGAAGGCGAATCTACGGACCCAGCTGGCCGAAAAGGATGCACAAATCGATCAATTAGAAGCGACGATCTCCCAGCTCTCAGCTGATCTGCAACAGCTCCGTTCCGACTTCCACCACCTTGCTAATGAAAATACTGTTCTCCGAACCAAAACAGATGCCCTTTCCGCTACCAACCGCTCTGTGACGTCTCTCAAGCGTAAAGCAGATACTAGTTGTCGGGAGGAACTAACCCGGCGCCGGAAACGAGTGAAGCGCCTCGAAAACACTCTCAGCACCACTACAAAAACTCACGCGTCTTCGCTAAACAACCTACAAATCACCCTCGACTTGAATACCTCTCGCATCTCTTCTCTCGAAAACGCTCTCGCTGCTGCTCATAAAGATCTCGGCTCTCGTGATGCTCTCGTTACTTCGCTACGCTCAACAATTCAGGAGAAACAAATGACTTTGACCTCCACCCGTAACCGACTCTATGCCGCTCAAAAGCAGGCTTCTCGTGCTCAATCCTCACTCGAAGATATTAACAGAAAATACAAGGAGCTGCTGAACTGGGATCCGATGGACGGCGCGGAATATTCGGCAGAGGCGCGCAAGCTGATGCGCGACTTGACTCTAGCTGGATGTGCAGCCGGAAAGGTGGAGCTTGCTGTCCGGGCTTGTGCTGAGGCCTTCGGAGTTACGATTCGTCGCCGTCGGCTGATGAGCCGCCGTACCGTTGGAAGAGCAATTGATGAAGGTGGAAAGTACGGAGAGCTACAGTTAGCTCATGAGATTCTTAATGCGCCAGGTGCGAAGAATCAAATTTATTTGTGCTGAATTCGCTGAACCATTCACAGGATTTGTCGAAAGCTCCGACGGCACATCATTCCGGGGAGTCAACGTTGAGGGTCGACATATCACCCTCGCTGTTCCTTCGTATGCTCCCGGCGTCGACGACACAGATCAGTCAACTTGGACACACCGCACTCGATTCTGGGAAGTTGCCCCCGCCCTCGATCATACCTCGAAGCGACAATTTGAAGGCACCCTTGAGGCGGCGTCAACAATGGGCGCAACATTTTCTAACAGTCCACTCGGAGCGCAGATGGGACGGCTAATGGATTCGGATGATTACTTCCGGAAGAAGCTGGGGGAAGGGCGGGACCATGCTGCAGATGGGAAGAGAGCATTCAGTTATTCGGACGAGCACAAGACCAACATCGTCATACGGGACCTTGGGAAAAACGCGATGGAGGACGAGGAGCTGCTCACAGGCGACATCCTTCTCACAATGTCGCGCTTAACTGATGATGATCTTCAAGAGGTTGGGCAGATTTCAGCCGAACAGTTGGCGTCTCTGTGAGTTTCCTCGTACTTCCCTTCCATTCTTTCTTCATTTGGTCCAAGGTCTACCGCGAAACGCAGCGAACTGATTGGTAAGGCTTTGGAACTCAACCTTGGGAAGGAGCGCTTCGCGTCATTGGCTGCCGACCTGCGCAACGATCTCACCACACATTTCTTCGGCGGCTGCTGTATGCACAAGGATGGCAATGTTCTCAAAATCGGCTACGCAGAGGTTCAGCGCTTGTACACAACTCAAAACATTCCCTCTCCTGTCATCCTTGCCAATCGTGCCAACGCGGCGACAATTGCCCTAGCCGCAGCTGACAGCGCCGCTGCTCAGAATGCCGTGGAAGATAGCTCTGCCGGCGCCATCAAGCTCTTGCAACTGATGGGCGCGTTATTTCGTCACAAGGATGGTGTCCGAGGCTACCAGGACCGCTCCGCCCTCTTCGTTCGCCTGCGGAAACTCGAAATGTTCGGAATCAAACGCTCTGACAAATTCCCTGATGTATCCAACACACGCTATGGATGCTACACCGATGGCGCCGTAGAGGTGATATGTTTTCATAACATATACTACGAGCTCATCACTAATGCAATCGACGCGAAAACAAAATCCGGGACCGCCAATCACGTCGAGAAGAACATCTTGAAGGGTCTGGACTGCACGGCGACAATGACGGAGATGGTTGCCCTCGCACTATACGGTGTTTCAGTTTCTTGGCCATATATGGCGCAAGTTCGCGGGCGACACGGGGAGATTGTCAACCTGCTTTCACTTACCCCGCTTCATCGCAAACTGCCGACGTTCTGCGCACACATTGCTGCAAACCCTCTCATTTTCTTTGACTCTTCGACACCTCGCGATCAATTGACTATTGACGGCAAACCTTTCATGGACGACCGCCTCCTGGACGCTATTTCTATCATTCGTGGCGACCTTCCCAATCTTGCTCTTGTTATCTCCACCCTTTTCTCCGGCTGCGACGGCGGCTGGGTTCACTTTACACCGGAGTTTCACATCGGTGGAACAATCGACAAACTCACTCCGACACAGCGTCAAAATCTCGTTGTCCCTGCTACAAACGATGCAAATGAAGGCGTGCTTGGGTCATACACCACCAACATGGGATACCGCCCAAATAGTACGCCTCGCTCCTTCACTAGCCGGACTCGCGTGGCGCGCAACAACACCGAGGCGTTCATCAAGAAGTGCTGTAATCCCGCTGTTCACTTGTTTGTCATGAGAGAGGTTAGAAAGGACGGGGCGAGCGGGGCTGCAGCTAAATTCCGCAAAGCTCTAGCTGCGCTTCAGCAGGAGAAGGCGGAGAGTGGGAGGAGACGACAAGCAAAAGCAGCCGCCAAGAAAACAGCAAAAGCAGCGCACCTCGCGGCAACGGCTCTCGAACTCGATGCCAACAAAATCAATGTCATGATTTCGGCTCAATTGAAGGAGCAACTGGCGGTGTACCGCGATCGGCTGAAGGACCCGATCCTTGTCAAAATGTTGTGGAAGGACATGAATACGGTTGCGGTGCGGCGTAAACTGGTGTTGGAGGCTCGTGAACGAGAAATTTTGAGGCGGTATGACCATTTGACCTCTCTTATTAAATGTTCTGATGCTGATTAGGGCCGCTAACTCTGCTACTGAGTCTGAGGAGTCTATGCAGATTACCGAGGAGATGATTACTGTCGACGAGTTTGGGTTCGGCGCAGACGAGGATGCAGAGTGGGAGGATATCGCTCAGTAATTTATTTATCAGGCATAAAATTCTTGTTCTGGTGGTTGAGCCAAGTAAATCAATGTATTTGAAGCAAGTTCTAGTGCAAAACCTAGTCCGTATAATGGCTGTGGAAAGCGGAAACCGATGGAACATGGAAATCAGAGGTGGTAAGGGAGAGCAAACAAGAGCAAACATGCCGTTTCGGGCAAGGGCAATGCCCGTCATCAATATTCAGGCCTTGCATAGAGCTTGCACAGTACTCGAAGAAGTCCACCATTTCGTCACGTGAAATCCAGACCAGTGTCCGCCTTGTTCTGCCTGGCGAGCTCGCCAAGCATGCTATCAGTGAGGGTGCGCGATACGTACACCCTGGGTCTGAACTTTCGCTGACTTGCCATCAAGGCACCAAGGCTGTCACCAAGTTTTCGTCTGCCAGAAACACCAAGTAGTCGAACTTTGAAAATCTTGTTGTATTGTTTCCGTCATCCGTATTATACGACCGCGTGTCCTTCTGTATTTGCACATTACAGTTCGCGTCACCACTTCCCAACTACCGCTTTTGGTGGTGATTGATCACAACATTGAAAACCTTTCTCGGGCCGAGCAGATAATCTTGAAAAGCGTGCCAAACGACTTCTATTGATTGTAGCTATCTGGGTTATACAGCCGTTTCAGAAAAAGAATGCGGGTTTTGATTGATTTTCGTTTTCGAAATCTGCTTACCTGTGTTTGGTCCCGCGTCCTCGGCTCCACCCTTGCCGAATCAGCTATTCGTCTCTTTCAGCGCATTCTCTTGCCAGAGAGTGAGTTGGTGAGGCTCCCTGAACCTTTGTGAATACATCAGAGCTCCAATCTGGCCTCCAGCAGGGCTCAAATGCATGCTTGAGCCCAGCTGTTTACACCGACAAGCTCACGGCAGTTGTGGAGAGTCTGGAGACTTGTGGAGCCGCACGGTGCCGTTGACGGAGTCGTCAACAACCGTCAATTAAAATGGAAAACGAAAGAAGATCAAAACCCGCATTCTTTTTCTGAAACGGCTGTAAAGGGTTAAAGCCTAGGATCAATTTTCACTTTTCCGACCCACCGATTGCACAGCCACACAGCGATACCCGGCCTCCAGAGCATCGGCTAGGGTAAAATCAGTGATGTTTTTACGCGCAATGCGTATTTGGAGGGTACAGCCGTTTTGGAAACAATATACGGGTTTTGATCAAATGGTGCTCACTCGTTTGTGCTTACCTTTGTTGTGCTTCCCATCACCAGCTCCACTTCGGCCGAATTTGAGTTTTGCTTCCGCCATCCAGAGAACACCAGGAAAAAACAGGAGCTTAACAGAACTTAGGATTAAGACTCAGCTGTTATTTGCCCAAAGCTCGACACGGCCATGACTTGCGAGCAAGGGCCGAAACAAGGGACCAGCGGCCACTTGATGTGGTACGGCAGCGCCCCACAAAGTGGTGCTCCCGGCTTTGCCGATGACAGAATCGTCAACAAACGTCAGCACAAACGAAGGAGCACCACTCGATCAAAACCCGTATATTGTTTCCAAAACGGCTGTATTCGAAGACCGGGCTTGGAATTGATTTGTTTTCTCTGTTTGTAGGACGTTTTAAATATATTATACCTGCTCTCTACTACTCCCAGTGCCACCTCGACTTTCCTCGACCGTTTCCTCATCACCCTTGATCACTAGACTCGTAACCAGTCTGTATACGGCTTGCAACGATTTTTACATGGTGGAGTGTCGTTGTCGTATACAGACTGGTACTTCTCGGGCCCCGCCAAAGGGCTGTCGCGGAGTTTGAAACTTTGGCGGGGACAGATCAATGTGGTCCTTTTCCGTCAATAAATTTGTATTTAAGCTTCAACAAATACCTCAATGCACCTCTGACCAATAATACTAAATTTCCGGATACTCATTTGAATATTTTCGTCACGGAGGGTGGTTGGAATTTACCAGCAGGAACGGCCGAGTCACACGTTGTGACAAAATGCCGAATGTGTGACGTGACGCGGCACCAGCCGAAATTTTCAAACTCCGCGACAGCCCTTTGGCGGGCTCCGAGAAGTACCAGCCTGTCTACGACAACAACCCTCCCCCATGTAAAAAATGTTGTATATCGTAGACAGGCTGGTAACGAGCCTACTTGATCACACCTTCCCCGTCGCCTCCTATTCCTCTCCAGCGCGCCCGGAACCGCAGAAAAGGTGAAAAAAATTGGGATAAAAGTGAAGCGGCAGGGGGGAAAAGTGACCGATTACGTAAGAAAAATGGGTTATAGTGCCATTCGCATTCTTTTCGAGGGTTTCGTGGCTAAAATCTTGGTCCCAAGGTCCAATTCTTCTCGGATCACTCCCGGCAGTAGTTGCAAGGAAGTGATGACGCGAACTGTACAGTAATCACCGACGTGCCATATGGGAAGCCAATCTTTCACTCGTGCTTGATTCCCTGAAGCGGTTTTTTCCTAGTTTCAAATTATGGAATTGCTTCGATTCAGTACTTGACTTGACTTGAGTTCTATTATATGCCGTACCTGGCCAGTAGGCCAAGTTTAAATGCCGTAGATGGCAGGAAACGAATCAATCCGGGCGCGAGCTTTAATTGAAGAGCAGGAAGCGGAGGGGCAAGGGATATCTGCCCCGATCTGCCTCCTCTGAGGCAGGCACTACATAGTGTATGCTGCCCAACTGCTGCCATACATAGATGAACATAAGCGTAAGTACTAGCAGATACCGGTGCTACGCACAGGATGTCGCCAAGGCCTACATGTTGAAAACGACACTACGAAAGCAGTTACTCGCACGTAAAACGCACAAGGAGTTCTGGGATTTTGTTCGGAAGCGCACTGATCCACGGCTAAGAAAATCAAAGGTCTCGCTCAGTGTGTTGGATATCGACTCCGGGGCAGCGACGCGCAGAGGCGGGATGAGAGCAAAAGCAAAAGAATCGATGATCTGTATCACTAATTTACATGAGGTTATCGCGTGTTGAACGCGGATCTACGGACCGTCTCGGCTGGACGACAACACACTTCAACACACCCCCGCAGACGAGACACCCCCGTAGTCTGAAAAATCCTAAATCGTGTAGTCCGTTCCGGCATCTGAGACGTTCGCGGGATCTTCGGCAAGAGAGACACTTTCCAACGCCGCCTCGATTTCTTCGACTGTATGAGTGACAGACGCACCAGTCGAGGCCGACTTCTTCTTCTTTTTCTTCTTCTTCTTAGTCGGGCTGGACGCAGGGCTAGAGTTGGTGGAAATGGAAGGGGAGTTCTGTGCGTGTGCAAGAGCAGCTTGCTCCTCACGAAAAGCAAGGCTAGCAACGAGAGCTGGAGGCGGATGGGGTTGGCGGTAGGCAGCCGCAAAGGCCTCAGTGACTTCCGGGGACAAGGTATCCATGTTGATCTCATTGGGGAGGTCAAGCATGGCAGAGAAAGCATGTTCGCCAGTGGCGGCAAAGGCAACAGTTTCCGAGTCCGATTCCCGAGCATCCGAAGCAACCTGGGCGTTGTCCTCGCGATTACGAAGAATACGACGGCGGACATCGTCAGGCATGATCGAAATGCAGAATTGGGCAAAATGACCGGGAAGACCGCATCTATAGCAGATGTCGGTGCGATTCTTCGTGTTGGTCCAGTCAAATTTGTCGTTAGAGGTAGAATGCGAGTGGGAGTGGGAATAGGGTTTTCCGGATGAGGTACGCTGGGTCCGATTGCGAGCGAGATGAGCTTCAGCAACAATATCTTCACCCCCGTGATTCGGATTATAGGCTGCTGTCAGGGGACTCCACAGCTATGACTTGGGCAGAAGTTCTCTGTCTCCAAGACATCATGCTGTGCTCACTTATGTCATATCTTACGTCACCTCTTGTATATAAGTAGTCCGCTGGGGATCTCTGATCCCCAGGTTTGTTATCGACTTGGCTCCTGGGCCCTTCTCCCCTTACAGCATAACAAACCTTCTATTCGACTCTGGCACTCTCCTAGCCCCAGCCGACCACCCTACTTCCTACTCTGCCCTCATCCTACCATCGACCTCACACCTCCCTTGCTATGGCAACCCCCGCAGTTCCTCAGGACCTTTATTCCTACTGCACTCTCCTTCGAAGCGAACTACAGCGTGTCCACGACCGTCTTGATCGTCTTGAGTTTGGGGACGCTGCAGCCTCTACTCCCCGAGGGCATGCCTGGCGCTTCTCTTGGGATGGTGCTCGCTGGGGCTCTGAACCTTCAACCCCAGCCCCTACCCCTGCCATCATCGCTGTCGGCCACACCGCCATACCACTCGCCGAAACCCTCCCTACTGCAGAGGACTCACCGTCCCGCTACTCGTGTACGCTTGTGGTGCCTGACTCGGTCGTCGGGCATATCGTTGGCCGTGGTGGTAAGGGTCTCCATCAGTCGCACGACATCTCCGGCGCCCAACTTCGAGCCTATACTGATAAGGCTTCCCCCTTGGAGCGCCGTGTATCTATCCGCGGTACCGACCAGCAAATCGGTGAAGCGCTAATTGCGCTTGGGAAGCGTGTCATGCGTAAGCGTATCCGCTCTAAGAAGAAAGGTCCGTCACGCCTTTCCGGGGACCCTGCCCTTCCCCCTCCTGGCCCGGTGCCGGTTTTGCCGAACGCTTCTGGCGAGGGCTGTCGCCCGCTGAAGAAGCGCGCACACCCCGTCCACCCGTCTCAGTCACCAGCTCCGGTTCCGCCCCCTCCAGCGGCCAGTGCTCAGCCGCACCCAGGTGCCGCTACACAGCCAAGGAAGTCTGGGGTGCGATTTGCACCACAGGAGTCTTCCTACCCCGCCTCTCACTCCCTACCCCATAACCCTGCCACCATCTCTATTCCTACGCAGGTAATGGCGTCCCCAATTCCTACTCCCCGCCCCAGCTCTACTCCTTATGCCCCCTCGGTGGCCATGTCCACTGCCGTCCCGTCCCCCCCTCCACGTTCAGTAGCTCCTTCGCCTATGGCCATTGATGCTATTCGACCTGAAAGGGGACGTCGACCACAGACGGCACGGCGAGGTGGTGCAGTGTCTGCGTCTGATACGCGGATTGACTCCCAGGGCAACCTACTCTTCCGTGGCGATCCAGGATTTTGAAAGATCGTTCATTCTACTGGGCTTTGGTCTTCGTCGAGGCAACGAATCTTGAAGAGGGGGTGATGTCAGGGGACTCCACAGCTATGACTTGGGCAGAAGTTCTCTGTCTCCAAGACATCATGCTGTGCTCACTTATGTCATATCTTACGTCACCTCTTGTATATAAGTAGTCCGCTGGGGATCTCTGATCCCCAGGTTTGTTATCGACTTGGCTCCTGGGCCCTTCTCCCCTTACAGCTGCGAAGGTGTTCCGAGCAGCCTGGATAAGCGAATCAGAACGCTGAAGATCAGAGCGTTCCCAAGCATTGATGGCATTGATCATGGACTGGACATCACGCTGGGGGGACTCGTGCTGCAGGATAGTGATGATGGGTGAATACGCGGAGGAAAGACCGCTCAGGATTTTATCCTGAACCATGTGAGCCGGCAGGGTCGCAGCAATGGCGGTGAGACGGTTCTCGGCAGTGACGACGGCCTGGAGAAACGTATCGGCGGGCTGCATGACATTGTGGGAGACCCCATGGAACTTGGACATCAAGGTGGAGCGAGTAGCGGGATCGGCGGTGGTGTAGTACGAATCCAAAGTGGCCCAAAGCAAACGACCGTTAACACCAAGGCTGGCATTATTGATCTTTTCCTTCACGCTCTGGCTCAGGGTGAGATAGAGCATCCCATGAGCTTTAGCATTGTTTCGGGACCAAGTGCGCAACTGTACGGAACCGTTTGGAACATTAACCAGGGGATCGACCGCATCCCAAAGACCTTCAGTCAACAACAAAGACGAGGCATCAGCCTTCCAAGTCCAAAAATTCTCCGCGCCTTCAAGTTTCGAGATATCCGATGGTTTAACCATGGTCGACGCGAATCCGAGATGCAGTGAAAGATAGACAAAGAGATTGGTGCAAAAACCAGGTGCTGATCGTGACAGCGAGCAATTAACAAGAAGTCCTGGATAGATCTTCAAGAGGTAGCGAGCTATAGGCCCATAACCTGTTGGATATCGACTCCGGGGCAGCGACGCGCAGAGGCGGGATGAGAGCAAAAGCAAAAGAATCGATGATCTGTATCACTAATTTACATGAGGTTATCGCGTGTTGAACGCGGATCTACGGACCGTCTCGGCTGGACGACAACACACTTCAACACAGTGCGCTATCCAATGACTTCCAGGATCGTCTGAATTATCCCGACAACATGCCTCCATCGTTCAACTCAGAACAACTTGCTTTTAACAAACGCATTGACATGGCGGAACAACTGCTGCCGCAGGATAATTCTCCCAGACAATCATATACACGGGTATAACAATCGAAGGAATCGAGTCAATCAAGCGACATATCAAGTAGACCGGTGACCGTCTGTCTATGGAGCAAGCTGTCGATAGACAGACCGGTCGATCTGAGTTTGAAATCCCATGTCACACCAACTTACCAAAAAAGATTATTTCGTACAGTGGATACGTGGCATCACGTGGTGCGACTGTGTCGCTGAATGTGTTCAGAACTCGGACTCCTGCCCACGGCACAATCTCAGCTTGGTTCAAGCTCAGGTGTGCACAATAACACTCAGAAATGCTCATTGTGTTGTTGAATTAAGAAATTTCATCGAAAATGTGCTGCTGCGAGGAACTAGTGGAATAACCTTTTTTGGTAACTCGGTGTGACGTGGCAATTCAAACTCAGATCGACCAGCCTGTGTATCGACAAGCTTGCTTCCATACACAGGCTGGATTCGAGCCTACATATCAAGGCACACGAACTTGAAACCGCTGTCGGGTGCGATGATTTTTCGTACGAGGAATGTCTCGCAGTACCGAACGAAAAACTTCTCGAATTCTTTCTATTCTGCATCCACAAGAGGGGAGGCACGACAACTTTAGTAGCATAGGCGCTCGCCAACGCCTATTGATCTGGCTGAACGCCTATTCCGAGGCTTGTCCGAGGCCGTTGCCAAGTCGTTGCCACATAGCAACATACACAACATCTGATCAACCATCAGTATATCATCACGATGTAATGACTGCCGTAGGCCAAGAAAATACCCAGCCGAGGAGCTAGGGCAAGCGGAGCGCGCCCTAGCTCCGGCAATTTAGCAAAAGAACCCACCCCGACGGGTTAGAGGTTAGGGTGAAAGACATAGTCCTCCGCGCGAACGTGGCTTTAGTGTGCCGACCTGAGCGGCCCCGGTTCGGGGGACCCCCCGAGCGCAGCGAGGGAGGGGAGGGGAGCGCAAACCAAGAGAGAAAGGTGTGCCGCTGCTTCCGAATGCCGCAGAGCCGGCAGCAACACTGAGAAATCATTCACATCAAATTTCGGCATATCATCGGAATAGGCGTTGATCACATCAATAGCTATTGGCCGAACGACTATCGAACGAGCGATACTATTCTTGTATGTACTCAACAAGAGGGACGCGCCGAGGGCGTGGTTAATTGCACTCATAGTAGGCCATAGTAGGCAAGCCATAGTAGCTTAGCGAGCTCTCCCGGCTTCCAGCCACCTCGGTTTATTTTCTGATGATTACGGAAGACATGATAAAGGCATTTGAAGAATCGAATCGAACAGTACAGTTGCGGCGAAATTAAATGCATTACCTAAAAAGGAAATCCCCATCAATTTGCCTCCATTTTGCCCTCGTTGTAAGGAGGCGAAGTCCGCTGCAGAGAAAGCTGTACAGGCCAGTGGCCAGCCCGTCGTCGCGCCACCCAAATCCATGCTACGTGTGGCGGGTTTCTTCAATGCTGAGTCGCCTCGCTATAAAAATGCCAAAAATCCGTCCCAGAAACCAAATTTCCCCTGTTCCCTGGGCTCCCAGACTGGCTCTGGTGGTTGGTTTCTTGGCAGGAGTCTCGGAGGAGCTTGAAGGCAGTGCTGTGGTGAGGCGTCTGCGACTCGAGGTGGATGATGTGACATTTGGTTTCGGTGGTCCGGCTGCTCCTACCAGTTCAGTTGTCCCAGCCACTCCGGCGGCCTCTGGTAGTGGTATGTGTTCTTCTTAGTCTCTCTTTTGCAGCTTGGTTCCTCACCATGTTTTCAGGCCAGAGCCGCGCGCTTCTCAACCTACTCCAATAGTAATGCTCAAAAGCGTGCTCGCGTCGACGAAGCCCCTCCTACCAGCAGCCCGACCCCCAGCTCTACTACCCATTGAAATCCCTGCACCATCTTTGCGT
Source organism: Favolaschia claudopus (assembly GCA_037176885.1). Taxonomy (NCBI): domain Eukaryota; kingdom Fungi; phylum Basidiomycota; class Agaricomycetes; order Agaricales; family Mycenaceae; genus Favolaschia; species Favolaschia claudopus. The sequence goes on from JAWWNJ010000190.1 coordinate 81,756, forward strand.
ACTTGAATCTCCGTACTTCCCCTCCTTTGCATTTGCAATTACTACGACTTCCTCCCTAATGCCACAGACCTCGACCTTCATTGATCTCACATAATCGGGCCTCAGACTTCCTTATTCATGTTTATATTTTACCCGCTTAATTACCTACAAAAATTATCTAGAAAAGTACCTATCCAGCAGCACCTCTGTTTGTTCATGACAATGCATTTACTTTGTCTCTATGTCGGAAAATCCGGATTTGCTTGATCAAGCTTGACGCTGGTATCAAGCTTGATCAAGTACCCCGGTAGTTTGTCAAGAGGTATCAAGGGTGGTCAACGGCCTCACCCACCGCCTAGGGGAGGGGGGGGCGTAGGCCAGCTAACGGCTGATACTGGAGCTTGCATACGCAGCAGAGAATGACATTCCGGACAACGGAGCAATTAAAATCAGGTTAGAGGAGTGTGTAATGTAACTTCGTCGGACCCAAATTACTTCAGTCCGGTGTAGTGAATGCATCAGCAACTTTCCAGCATCAGAATAGGCTGACTCCGACTTCAATCTAAATTTTTCTGGCGACACTAAACTGAAAAGGAATTGCGCAAGCTCCCCTTCTCTGTAAGCCGGGGACCGGCATTACACAACATAGTTAGGCCTATAGTCGCGTACAGTTGCGGCGAGATCAAATGTCTTGCCTTTTATGGAAATTCAAATCAATCTCGACCTTTTTCGCAACCACATACAGTATTTTGACGCTCCTTTACACAGTGACGTTCCTTTACACACCTTGAGTATAGGCTGTATTTGGCAAAGCTTGAGCGAATCACTCCTCTGTATACTCAATATAAGTCATTTAGACCCTATCTAAGCATCTGAGCACACGATTCCACCATAGATGGTCGAGAGCTGGTAAAAAGTGTCCCATCACTGCCATCAAATTTGGCTATTTTCATCATTCGGTCCTTTACACACTACGAATCTGTGAATAGCAACACTCTCACTAGATCTAAATCCCTGAAATTATTACTGAACATTCATCATGGTATTCGGAAGAGGTCTATATACTCAGATGTAACATAAAGGTAATACAGAAATCCAAAAACCCGAATTTTTTTTTGGTGTGTAAAGGAACGTCAAAACACTGTATCATCTTAGCATATTCTGTGGGGATAGATTTGCTGGGAGGCTCGCTAGCATACATTCTGCACTTTGAACCGTTCAATTTGAGCCCATATTGAATGAAGTATGGCGCTGACATTTGAAAATAAAACTGAAGGAAAAGGCTAGAACAAAATTCATTCAAGTTGACATTATATCACTTATGGGGGGCTACTACCATCCTACATCCTTGGTTCTCTGAAAGACTCCCAATTATACAGAAAAAGGTCGAGATTGATTTGAATTTCCATAAAAGGCAAGACATTTGGTCTTGCCGCAACTGTATGTGGTGGTCAGGGAAATCCTGGTTTGGGAGACGACACACACCAAAGTCATAATCCGAGAGACGGTTAAGCACCTAGGCTCGTATGTAACCAGCCTGCCTAGGCACGGCAACGACCACCACCCAAATATAAAAATCGTTGCAACTCGTAGGCAGGCTGGTCACGAGCCTATTTAGCACCGCAAGATCGGGTTGAAGACGAACCTAATAACAACGAGCCTTCTCCTGCGGGGACACCAACTCGAGACCCTCCTGAACCGGTTGAAATTCCCATCCTTGATTTGGAGCCCCGTCTTGAGAGTTTGAGAATCACCATGCAATTTGCGCGTGGTATACGAGACGCTATATGTCCGAGGAAGATGTATTGGCGCTGCGGCACTGGATCGATTACAGAAATCACCCGAAGACCCAGGGAACCTCGCAGACGATCCTAACCTTCTTCATTCCCTCCGACTATTCATTGCGTCTATGGTATCGACCATTTTTCAACTGTCCATGGAGGCCAGCGTTGCAGTTTGAAGCAACGGTCACGGTCACAATGCTCGACGTTGGAATGCAACGGAAATCTCAGCCATTCGGAATGGCCGATATGACGCTGAGTGAAAATGTATCAAAAGTACTTGAAGTTAGTTGACACTGTGGTGAACAAAGGTGTCATTTTATCGAGAGTGATGCCCGTTCTCATTGTGCCCAACAGAGCTCATTCGCCTCCCCCAACCTCTTCCACTCCCTCGAAATCATATTCTAAGTTGTTATCGATAAGGTCTTTTGCCTTAGGGTGCCTCAAAGCGAAAGAGCAGGGAAAGGGCACGGGTCGGCTTGCCTGTTTGATGATGAGTTTGGCTGACGTGTGAATAGCTCATGTGTCACCAATCCATCGGAATATTGCCTGGGAGGGATTCCTTCCTTCCCCTTGCCCACAGGAGAGATGGTGAAGCAAGTGAGAGTCATTGCAGCAAATAAGAATAGCGCATCTTCGGCAAGGTAGCGACCAGGACAAGCTCTGAAGCAAATACTTGAGGGCAATAAGTTAGCTTCAAGGTATCGTCACTAACCGTTTACCCCAGCCAAATGCAATGGAAGCGGGATCCGGGAGCCCGTGATTCCCTAGAAACCTTTCTGGGCGGAACTCGTACGGCCGTACGGCTGATCATATGTACCCGGGTCATGTGCCTGCGCACAGTGAAGACACCCCGAGAACTGGATTCTGATTCGAACGAGAAACGTCGTAATGGAGGCGCGCTTTTTCGGTGAACCTACCACCATCTCGCGACAGCGGCAAGAATTTTTCGGTTAAGAAACGAAATGAATACCTTGCCGCTGGTTTGTGCTTCAACTGTGGCGTGCACGGACACCTTTCGCGCGAAATTGCCCTTTGTTGAGCTCGGTGGTTTCCAAAGGTAAAGGACCTCCTGGATTTGCTGCCCACGGCATTCATTTTGATACGACCGTTGATCGCAATGCTCTGTAGTTCATAGGCGTGTAGACGATAGAATCTTATTATATAATCTTTGTGGCTATGTTTCTTACGGCCTTTTACTTCACTTTCTTTATAGCGTCTTCCATAGAGTATACATAGGGTTAATTCAAGGTTACTGCTATTTGCAGAACATAGGGCGCGGCCTAGGCTCGACACCAGCCGTTACTGTAGGCGCAATGACGAGCAAGCAAAGTATTGTGTACAATAACGGCTGGAAGCACTTAGCCGTAAATTGATAGATGGCAACTTCAAACTCCGACTATACCTTATCAGGAAGTATCTCCGTGTCCCGAAGGATGGAACCCATCGTTCGGGTTCCCAAAGTAGCCGTCTCGTCGTACCGCCATTTCTCGTTGCAAGCAGCCGAAAATGCGACCAGCGAGGCGAATGGATGCCAAGTGCCAGTCAGCCGCAAGATGATGTAAAAGTTTGCGTCGGCCGAGCTCGTCTGAGGTTTGGCTGGGAGGGAAAGCCAAGTCCAAGTTTGGCAGCTGACCGAGGTAGTACAATGAGTGACCTAGGGGCCGTTTCCCCTCGTTCTTGTTCGTGTATTGCCAAGATTCAACTTGTAACCTAGTAATTACAACGTCAACGTCGTCGTTGTTCTATTAAAATGACATACGTATACAGTACAGTTCAACAACCCACTCCCTTCTTTGCACCGAGTCGTTCTCTGCGGCCCTAGTCCCCCACAATTCCTTAGATGGGGCTGGGCATCCGCGATTGCCGAAGTGGATTGTGTGTACGTGTTTGTTTTGTGATGGCACATGGTTCTAACATTTGGTTGTCCTTGCACCTGCAGGACCGAGCAGGACCGGGCCGCAAAAATTAAAGTGCACACATAGACCTGTATATACTGAGTATATCTTGCATTCATTCGGAGGATTTGGGCAGAAAATGATTATTGAAAAAATGCCGTTGAAATCCGTCCAAGAGTTGACAAGTCTGAAGTCAAATTTGAAGATAAACCTAATTCCTCCGATGGAATGAAGGATTTACTAGCGAAGAAAATATTCGCCTACTTGATTCAATATTCGTGCCCCGGTCCTGCTTGGTCCTGCGCCATCTTGCGTCTCCCTATTTGGCGTAGTGACAGACTGTGACTGCGTGACATCAGGCCTTTTTCCTCTGCCAAACAGCACAACCTAAATGCAACTTCGGCATTTTCATCATATTTCGACTCAGAAATCATTAGTTGGGGTTAAGAAACTTAGTCTACTACTACAACCTCGTTAAAACGAGGATTTCGGCACAAAATCGCTGCAAATACGGCCAAGAATTCATTAAATCATCCACGAAATAGTGATTCCGACTCGAGCACTGCTCACCATCCGGTCAACGGATCGCCTACAAATTTCACCGAGGCGAGCTTGACATACCATACTATATTTTACTAGTTTCCTATCGGTTTTTATGTTGTTTACACTGCGTGGTTTGCAGGTGAACACGGTGACAAATCTGGACCAAAAAGCCGGTGAAAAGTGGCGCTCAGAGCAATGAATACTTATCTAAAGAATATGTACATTGACAGAGAGGTACTCATACATGTCTAGTACAATATATCCGTTCAAACTTTGCGAGGGAATGCTTACCCGAGGGAAGGTGGATGAAACGATCCAAAAACCACCCGTTTTTGGACTTTGGCAGGGAACAAACATGTACACACAATCCACTTCGGCAATCGCGGATGCCCAGCCCCAAATTCCTACTACTTAGACTGCAAAGGTGCCGCCAACTCCCACTATGCTGCCTCTACCTGCCAAACATCGGGTTGGGAGCTCGAGCGCTGAGTGAGACCCAAGAACTTAGTATGTCCCATCATAAAATCAATCCTTTTCATTCCTAAAGGACCACATCATCGGTTCATGTCCCGATTTGGAGGGTTGTCCGTATTTGTGTGTCGTCTACCTTATGACAGGGTTCCCTTTGGGATGTCAGTCACGAGACTAACCACTGACCGCTCGTTGTAAGCCTACCTTACGGCGTTACGCCTACGACGCTCAACGCACGAGAGACACGTGAATGATCCAATAAGTCTCTTTATGTACAGCTCCGGACAATCAAACTCGACAAATTTATCGACCTTTTCCCACGACCCCGATATGTATCGGAATCGAAAGGAAACGAGTTCAGGAGCCTGCTGAATTTTTTTTGATGAGAATTCATCGAGCCGTTCCGGAGATATCCGCTATTCTTAGTAGAGGGTAGCCAAAATTTTGGCCGGACCCCCCAAATTACAAGGAAAAATCGCAAAAATATTGATTTGAGCTCTTTACGACTGTCTGAGTCTGTTTCTGGACTCAGAATGAAAATTCAACGAGCCGTTATGTCGCAAAATAGGAGGAGCCCTGTGGGAACATTGTGACATTCGTAACAACATGTCACAAATATGTCACCTCCGGTCACCTTGGCATTGCCAATTTCGGGTTCCTCAAAGCAAAAAGGGCTGAGGGACAAGAGTACAGTGGTGGCAAATAGAAATTGCCGTGGCTTTTTGGCCAAAATCTTGCACCGAATGACCTGAAATAAGATGTAGAGATAAATATATGATACCTCTGTACCGCCTAGAACACTCAGGTATATATTATGCCCTGACAATCATTCGGTGAAGTATACAGCAAAATTTCTATTTGCCACCACTGCAGTTGCATATAGTATCCTTTGGATGGTCAGCAACCATGAAGGTTGGGTCAACATTCGTCTGGAGGGGCCAGAAAGGTACACACAATTTCGTTCAGACCGCCCAAAAATTTGGCCAAACCCATTTTGTCGTGGGAAAATTCAGGAAAAATCGTTTTTAGACGTATTCTGGGGTGCTGAATCCGTTTCTGGACTCGGCTAAGCCCAGAAAATAGCGGTTCGACCGAAAATAAAATTGTTGACTTTGATTGTCCGGAGCTGTATCTGCTTATATTTACGTTATGATCAGTAAATATGTCACGTCACGGTAAATCGCCGAGTCGGCATCAAAATCGCATCAGCTGTCAATCTATTACCTGTTTAGGAAACCTGGTGCACCCTCGCGCGCTCCTTCATGCCTGGTCCTCTATTAGGCAGTCGGTGTTCAATCAGGAAGTTAGTTCAGTTCAAAGATATTATCTGACACAAAATTTGATTTCTAGGAGGGGTTTTTCATCGGAAACAAGGCAATACTTTTGCCGGGTTTAGTTCTGGCTCGAGCAACCAGTGCAGCCGCATTTTCGTACCTGGAGCCTCGTTATGTAGTCTAGAATAGAACAGAAGTAAGAGGGCCCTTAGTCTCACCAAGTCAGACTCTACAAGATTTATGATATGGTGGGGGACGTGACTTCATGTCACGCCGCAATTTTTGGAATTTTAACCTGAAACTCGGCCCAATCGACTTGGTAGGTAGGTAGGTAGGTAGTATTACACGGCACGGTCCGAATCACGAACGCCGGTTTCCGAGGGTTATCCCGGTGTACAAAGCAAGTACTTAAATTACACCATCGCCCCCGGACCCTCCTCCGCCTCATGAGCCCCATGACGCCGACCCCACAAGTCTCCCCGTGCCCAGCGGTAGAACCCACTTGTCGAAGAAGAGCGGAAAGAATGAAGCCTAAAACCAATGCTCAGTAGATCTTCAGAGATGACTATGTGCAATGAGTTCACTTGTACCTTGTCAAGGGTTTCATACTAAAATGACAGAAAGAATTGCTGGGCACTTGGATTAAGCGCTGGATTTAAAAATGTCGATAGTATGAACAATGTACGGCACTTATCTTTGATCAGCGACGATTGGGACCTTCAGCCGGGAGCAGAAATGCTGCATCACCAAACCGAAAGTCGAGAAATAGGTCGAAGTCGAGATAATCGATCAAGCGGGATTCATCCTTGAAGCAAGACTCCTTGAATGTACTTAAATGCAACTTGAAGTCTGCCATTTGAATTGCCGATTTTGCAGTTCTACCACATATTTCCCAGAGTTTCCAGAAGCCATTAGAGAGTCACGTAGGCTGAAATCATGGTGGGAAGAGAGGATGGTAGTCTGCCGCAAGCTCTCAGATATCGGTGGAACAGAACGAGGGAACGTCCCAGGTGTCAAATCCCAATCAGTACTGAGGTGCATTTGCAAGCAGTTTGAGTGCATGAATCGACTGATTCTGAGTAATGATTCAGTCTCCGTGAAGCAGCCTGTGAGCATGCGCGAGAGATTGTCGAGCCGGAAAATTTGACTTCATATGAATTCCGCATCATGAGTGAGTAGAGTCAATCACGGTGGATCCAAAGTTCTCACATGTAATGTGGCAGAAATTCAAAGTCTTACACCCGGTCAAAACAAGTCGCGGTATGCATTCACTTTGCCGCATTGTACTTGCTTTTGGATGGACAAATCCATTGTCGGAGGTCTCTTGTGAGCAGTTTTTGTGGGTAATCTTCGACACCGCATTGATTGATTTTACATTAACTGGCGATTGCACCTTCGATGCTGAGCGCAGCTGAATGTGAGATGGTCAGCAGTGATGGTCAATACAACTTCTCGTTATCACATAGACACCGAATAAATCTGTGTGCTGGGAATACCGTTCAACGACTGAGTTGATCAAGCATGGTGTCAAAGAGAATGCAGCACTGCGATAGTTGAAGCTCAGATGTAATTGCATCATCGAGGAGAAACAGGGGAAGCGGCTCTGGCCCAAAAGCATGTACGCGGGAAGTCAGGCACAAGCGTCCACGCAGCGAATGAGAGTCCGCCATTACTGAACAGGATAGCGGTAGTGTCCGAAGGAAAGAGAACCAGGAAGCAGCCTCAGTAGAAGAGTGCTCGGGTTGCATGTTACTGAGTGGGACACACATAATATCGCTGCTCATCTTGAAGTTTCTCCCGGAAGTTGCTTATATAATTATATACTTAGTTCCACGTAATGATCCTGACTCAGCAGATTGGCGCAGGGAGGGGAACAGCGACGGCGGCAAGCAGGAGACACACAGACGCAGCATTGGAGTCGCGAGCATTGAAGGGCCACAGAAACACACCGCATGTTTCAAAGGCACCCAAATGAGGTAGCACGGACGAAAGATGGGCTGGATGCGGGGGCTCCATATTGGATGACGTGTCTCATTGAAGTGAACTTCGAGCATCGACAGGACGCCATGCACCACGCAGAACAGCATGAAGGTGCCAGAAGTGCGTACAGGAAGAGCATACAGTCAATTATCATTGAAACAGGTGGCTGATACAGGCCGCGAGAAGAATTGACAAGACAGTCATGCGATACGGCGCGCTCAAATCGACGCTCGGAAAGGGAGTGGGGTACTCTAGTGCTCGTGTAAATGCATCTAGGGCCACGTCCTCGAGGGTTTTGTCGGGTTTGAGGCCGTTCGATGAGGTCGAGTTTGCGATGGTGGTGGTGGGAATCAATAATCTTGGAATACCCGTTTTCCGAGATCTTGGACCGCGGGAACTTTTTGATGGGAAATGGCCAGATTTTCGCTGGAAAAACATAAGGGGGTGAAAATACCATTGAGGCGGGACTTGAGAAGATTTTCAACATTCCAATTCGCCCCCATAACTCTCTTCTGACCGAATTCATGAATTACCTATATCTGGAGGCAGATTGACCATTGATGGGCCATCAAATTTGCCCCGGCAGAGGGGTTTCGGAATTTGATGTATCGCTCCAGTCCCACGACGTCGACACCGCAAGGTCGCTGCTCGACTCGCCCGCCGAGCTGGCGGAACTGAGAGGTCCAGATGATACGAAGCGTCGGTGGGTTAGAGGAGGGTCGGTGGTGATGGTGGAGGGAAGGATCGACAAGGGAAAAGGTAGGAGCTGTTGCTCGCCAGTGTACGCATCGGCGGGGGCGCGCAATGATCGTGCGTAGAGGATGGCTGGATCGAGGTCGGAGGTGGAGCAGGCACAGGGGGATCGAATCGTCGGTGAGGAGGAGCGGTGGTCATGCTCACAGGAAGCTTCGATGAGGTAAAAGACGAGGAGCTACTGCTCGCGACGGTACACTGCGACGGAGACGCGAGGCTGGCGCGGGTGGAGGACGAGACGGACGAGCGTGAAGACTGGAAGTAGAAGTAGAAGGAAGTAGAGTGCTCCTTCTCGGCGCCGACAACATCGTTCTCTGCTGCAATAGCGACGGCTCAAGCACGCTGCTTCGTTTTCGAGACTGTGCGAGCGACATTCGAGCAGTCACACCCCCACGCGCCGCAGGAGGCGGTGATGAAGAGGATGCTGGAAGCGGATACAATCTACTGCCATCGAAGCTGGCGCCGGCTGTCACGGTACTCCCACTCCTTTCCCTCTCCCTCTCCCTCGTCTGCAGCGAACTACACCACCCCTCCCACCACCACCACCAAGCTCCATCCCCACCCCAACGCTCCTCTTCGCCGCGTGCGTCGGCCGCGACGTAACGCCGAACGCAGGCGACGGCGAGCGATGCTGGATCACGACCGGAGGTATGCACCGTCTCAGCCTCTCAATTGTCAGCATCATCCTCACTCACAACCCCACCCCCACCCGCACGGCCGCCCTCCCGGTCATCCAAGCCGACGCTGACGAGCGTGACGCCCCCGCCCAGGATCGCCGCTAGGTCGTTCGCCGAATTGGCGTTGTTCTCGTCTGCGACGTCGCTCGCTCCCGTACGATTCGGCACAGCAGCGAGGACGTCGCTGACGAGCGCCAGTGGCACGTTTTGCGGGACGCGGTGATGGATAGGGAGGTGAGGAGGAGAAAGCGGGCGGCGGAGGGTGGGGAGAGGGAAGGAAGGAGGGTTTGGTGGTGGTGGTGGTTGTGGTGGAGCTGAGTGTCTTCAGAGCATCGGCGGGTACCGGAGACGATGTCGGCGTCGACTAGACGATATGGTCGAAATCTGCGCTCTTCCTTCTCCCCTCCTCCGCACCACCAGCCACCACGCTCAACCGCTCGCTCGCGCCCTCCCTCTTCATCGTGGCACCTCCACCCGTACCACCCCTCGTACACCGCACCGACAAACTCGCAGACGAAGGCGGCACCTCCCTCACGGGACTCGAAGGTGCAACGGGAGGTGGACCCGCACCGTCTTCTTCCTCAGCCTCCGTCCACGGGCGGCGAACGCGACGTCAAGACGGGCGTCTGCTCCTCCTTCTTCTGCCCGTTCCCCCGCCCATCCTGCTCGGTATATCGACCACCACCACCACCGAGCTCTCCCCCGGCCGTGAATCCATCCCCATCCTCCTTCTCCTCCACCTTCGCTCTTCCATCGTTCCCCCCGTCGACGCCGCGATGTCGATCAACGGCTTCGGCTTCGGGTTTGCGCGCGAGCTGGACGCGAGACTACCCGCCGACCCCAGCTGACACGACAGCGATAGCACACTCTCAGGCCGTCGACGCGGGATGAGGGTCGCGAAGGGGTCGAATCTGTATTGTTTCCCGAAGGGGAGGCGCCGTCGATTGGGGTGGCGGGACGTGGTGTTGTTGGTGTGGACGAGGCTCGGGGTGGAGAGGAGGAGCAGGAGAGGAGGAGCCGGGTGGTTTAAATGACGACGGGGGTTGAGGGTGAGCTGGGAGGAGCATGGGTTAGTTAGTACGGTTTAGCAAAACGTATAGACAGAAATAAAGAAGATAGATCGTCAAAAGTAGACGAAATGAAAAAGACGAGACGAATGAATGAGAAACAGGGCTCACCAGGAGCAGCTGGTGCGTCGTTTCCGCTCCTCCTCCTCCTCCCCAAACCGAGGGTGGAATCCTCCCCGTCACTCTCTTGACCACGGCTTCCCAAAACGCCGTCATGCTGATGCGGCTACTCGCATGACTGGCGTCGCTCCCGTCTAGCTCCCTCGGATGCGGTCCTCGGGGTATGGTGTCTTGCGAGTACGATGAGCAGAGAGAGGCGTCGAGAGCGGATGAAGTCGGTACCCTGAAGTCGCGGGATTGAATGCGTCCCCGCTTCTAAAGTCTCGTTCCTTCTCTACTCCTCCCAAGCCGTCTCCTCCGTCGTTCCCTTCCATGTCTTTCGTCGACGAATTCGCCCCACCCGCGTTCAGGACAAGAACCTCCTCCCGCTCTTTCCACCTGCTCGTCTTCCCAAAGCTATCCGCGATAGTCTCGCTCGACAGGGGCGAGAGCAAGAGTGAGTGCAGAGGCAGCATCCACGAACAGGGAGTCTGCAGCGCTGGCCGATTCTTCGTACAGACAGACTCCTACTCCAGTCACTGCCGACGGGAGAGGCGGAGGTTAGTGTCGATGCCGCACCCATTTGAGAGACATAGAATCCAGAACGGGACGTCAAAGCCGAGAACGTCAAGAGAGGGCATGGGGTGAGTGGGGGCTGGGAGAGAGGTGTGGCCTTCCAGTGAGGTGGATGAGCCCGCCGTCGACGTGGATGAGGAGGGTGCGGAAAAATGCGTGTAGGGTTGATGACGTGGGCGATGGACACGAGCGAGATTCCTGAGAAGAGGCGTCCCTGGTATAATTGAGGCAGCACGTGAAGAGGGTTGAAAGGCGAGGCATGATCGACTAGGATTTGTGGTGCTGAGTTGCAACATTCTGAGTACAAAGATGAAGAAAAGTAAGCGCTGAAAAAGATTTGAACTGAATAATCAATGTACCACGTCCCACACACTCTTCTAGCCGTTAGAACCCTCCAAATAGCCAGGATAGCGCATATAGCAAGCCTCTAGAATCACTTGAAGTGCAGAGAAAGAGAAAGAATTCTGGGGTCATGGAGGTTAAGCCGAGGAGGCGAGAGGGAGGGTTAGGGTTAGAACAACTTCCAGAAACAACAGATATCAACACACTGCTCTTACCTTCGAACCACCACCTCCAGTCTTGCGTCTCGTTCTCTTGCGCTTCTGAATGGTTCTCAACACTGTATCTCTGAAACTCCACGATGGCATTACTAAAACTGGGACTGGGACTGTTCCGACCTACAACTCATTTTTTTTCTCAATATCTGCGCTCAGTGACTTGCGGCTTGCGCTCTTGGCTCCAAACTCGCAGAGTCTTGACTGGTTCAGCCGGCGTTCCGTGCATCTTTCAAGTAGGCATTGCTCCAGGTGTATCAGCGCCTTCTGGAAAGCCAGGATCGACGTGCTACTTTGTAGTATACCGAGCTTATATCCGATTTATTGCTTGTTTCGATGGTCTAAGGGCATGTGCGATCGTAAGTACAGCGAAATTTCCCTCCAGCAATCGACGCCGGAAGATCTTCAAGGCCTTTTTCTTTCTTTCTTTCTTGGACGTCGGGGAAGAACCGTACGAGAAAATCTGACGTGAGTTCGGCCTTTTTTTCACTCCTTCATTCCTACTTCATCTTCATATGCGTCCAGCTCTCTATTGATCTTTGCTTTTGTTTTCTCAAGGGTCCCACCATGTACTCATCCTCCTCCCGCTCAAGTCACTTGATATTGTATTCCTTCCGTTTCAGATCGGGCAATCTGGCACCACTCTGATGCGTGACGCCGAGCGTAAATATTTTGGAATAAGTAAGCATAAGTACTGCCTGAGATATCACAAGATTCGACTTCTTTGATTAACATGACAGGCCTCGTGGCCTCCGTCTCTTTGCCTTTAACCACGACCAGCCCCAGGACCACGACCACTGCACGAGTGCGAGCCGCAAGACTTAACATGAAAGCTCTGAAAGCCTGTCTAGCACGGCGGTTTACAAGAACTCCAAAACCAAATCCAGCACAGAGTCAGTCGCAGAGAAACAGTCCAGCTGTAGCTGTGACTGTTTCCCAGGACTCCGAGTCGGCGGACAGTACCTACCAAAGTCTGTGCCTTTTCTTCATTCCTGGCTTCTATTCACGAGAATACGCTTTCCAAATAATCAGAGCCACCCAACCCCGTCTTGCACCCAAATCACATTCGAACGCTGAAATCCGGGCTCATCCTTTTACTCAGCAAGGTCGAGCCGATGCTAGAAGGCACGCCTTTCCAAACTCCCTTCAGCGTCGTCAATACTGTCATCGATCTTGCCACGGTAAGCAACACGGCTTCCTTTCCCTCATTCTATTCTATTCTAAGCGCCGGATCTGCTCAGACCGTGTCCGAAAACAATGACCACTTCCGCGCTCTGTTCGAACAAGTCTCGCAACACGTAGACATAGTCAACTCCGTGCTGCCAAACACCCCGTCCGCAGAAGCAAAGGCCCGAATCTGCGTGTTTTCCGAGTACGTATTATTACACAATTACCACGATTTACTATTTCCCTTTTCCTTCCTCACGGCTTCTGCTTACTGTAAGATTTTGACCTAGATACCTTATCACCGAATTGGCAGACCTGGATTCCTTGGCGAAAAGGAACACGCTGAAGAAAATTCTCCACAGTGACGAAGATATCGACATAATGGAGAGCACAATACGGAGAATCGACGGTCGACTCAAATCTTTCCATGTATGTCGTCTACAACCTGGTCATCGAGCGTTTCCTGATGCAATCCCAGCTCGAAATTACCATGTCAATCGAGAACAAGATTGATAAGTCGAACGTACGTACGGTTATGCCTCTTGTATTTTACAGATGATAGATGGATGTTTCTGATAGATCGACGCTGGTGCGCATTTCACAAAAAAATATCCGCAGTTATTATTTTCTGACAGAAGAGATAGCACTTCGCATTCTATACAATGCATCTGCCCCCGACGCCACTCACGACACATCCGAGAGCTTCACTCATCCACCCTGTCACCCAAACACTCGGCTGACAATTCTCGACGATCTAACCACCTGGTCGCAAGATACTAGCGACTCCGCACCACAAATTGTCTGGATGCACGAGCCTGCAGGAACCGAAAAGTCCGCCATAGCTCAATCCCTCTGCGAGGCACTGCAAGACCAAACATCTCTCGGCGGTAGCTTCTTTTTTAAACGAGGCCACCTGTCTCGTGGAAACGCCGCCAGACTTTGGCCGACAATAGCCTATCAGCTTGCTCGGAGCTCTCCCTCCTTCAAAGCTGCTATCGCGACGCGCTTGACATCTGATCCCGCATTGGTCAATAAATCGCTTCCTACTCAGCTCCAGCAACTTTTGATTGACCCGTACCATGACGCCGCGGCTTCCATTGACCGCAACTTAGTTGTCATTATTGACGGCCTCGATGAATGCGAGGACGAAGCGCGGCAACAGGAGATATTGCGCTCCCTCCCTAGATTTCTCCCATGCCGGCCCAGGCTGCGCATTCTTATTGTCAGCAGGCCAGAGACTCGTATCAAACAGGTGTTCGGCGAGCCTGCGCTGTCTTCTTGTGTGCACCTAACTGTTCCGAACGCCTCGAAAGATGTCTTGATCTATCTGACCGACGAATTCAAACGGATTCGCGAGACTCATGCCGCTATGGCTAGCATTTCCTGTCCCTGGCCCGAGGAGAACATTATTCTCTATATAATGAGAAAATCATCCGGACACTTCATCTACGCTGCCACGGTTATCAGATTTGTGGAGGACAATGACTTCGACCCGGCTGAACGTCTAGTAATGATTACTCTACCTCAATCACAGGAACCGGATCCTAAATATGTATCACCCATCTCCGCCCTAGACGAGTTGTATCTCCAGATTCTCGGCGCGGTTCCGTATCGACCACAGCTCTCTCGCGTGTTCTCAGTCATCGCCGTGGGTCTCATTAGCGAGCTCTCCGTCACGCAGATAGGGCATCTTCTTGGGTTGAAACCCACAGAGATCATTTTGATGATACGAAGGCTTCATTCCCTAATCGAAATCAAAGAACGTTCTCAAGGACGAGCTGTAGCACAATACCTCTCTGTATATCATGCTTCATTCCTCGACTTTCTCTCGGATCCCAGCCGCTCTCGAAATTTTCACTTTAGCGATAAAGACCAACAGAATCTCGCAACGGATATGCTCGAGGCACTGTCTCAAAATTCGACCCATAGAGATGAGGCGATGGCGTAGTGAGTCTGCTCAATAATTCGCAATACAGCTGGTTGACATTAGATTTGAAAGCCAGCTCATTTCATATCTGCCATTTATAACTACCACTCGCACGCTGCCGCGCTGATCGCGTACCTGGTATATCTGATCGTTGTTAGTACCCATCAATATCCCGTATCTCGCCCGTATCTGGCAGCCGTACACACTCTTAGCCCTCGAAATGACCGATTTTTCCGGATTTGGCGAACCAACTGTGCACGTGTACTGCAGGTGTCATCAAGTCATGGTGCGAACACGTATTGATCACGTTAGCTCGGTGTTGGGTCAACATGGGACAACAGCGTTTACTCTAGTGCAACCATGTCCACTGCAAACAACCCCAGCGACTCTACACTCATCCAGCCCCTCCACAATCCGGCCAAGGCTGCACGTGTTATCGTCCCAACGGCCCCACTAGGGGACGTCGTCAACCAGCCTGCTGAACTGAGAGCAAAGGCTCTGCTCGAAAGGCAGATGGCAAAGAGCTTGTCAGTACTCTTTCCAAACTCTTTCTGTCTTTGTTTGCTGGCACGCGGCACTCAGGCTTTATCAGGAACCCCACATATATTTCACCGACGGACAACCTCATGACCCCGTGCACTGAAAAGCTCACTACCGCTAAGAAGAAGAACTTCACAAAGTCCGTCCTTGTCGAATGTCGTCCGTGCCTTTGGCTCACCCCTCTGTCTAGGAGCGGAAAGCCCATTCAATTACTTGCCTCTAACGCCAACGAATGGGCAGATAAGGACGACGATGAAGCCAATCGGCACCCTGATGCGCAGCCCCAGGAGGCACCGGCCATGGAGGTCGACGAAGAAAACCCATTCTAGTGCCACTTTACCCATACATCGCTTTGCGACGTTGTCAATGATGAGACCTTGTCTGTACTATTTCTTTTTTTAAATGAGACTCGTAGATTCATCTCGGCGTTATCGAATCATCCAAAAGTGTACGACTGTTCAGATTGCTTGGAACGGCCTGTGATCAGTTATAAGACATCATAAAGCCTTGAGCCCAAGTGTGGATTGCCTTCCAATCCGCTCCAACGGATTACGCAAGTTTTAAGCCACTGTCAGAGCAAGTACAGAGAATCTCGGCCATCACTAGCAAAAGTGGTGCCTCGGTAGTCGGGGGCAGCCGCTACGGTATGACGCCTGATCATGTCTTTCTGCGGTTGAGGGCCTGGACCAGGGAGAGAAACGGTGGAGCTATCCAGTTGGACGTTAATGGGTGTAAAGCTCCCTTGAATGTCGGAAGATCCCAATTTGCTTGATCAAGCCTCGAGCTCGGATCAAGCTTGATCAAGTTGCCCCTTGTACCGTATCAAGCTGTATCAAGCGCGACCAAGATACCGTCAAGTGCTATGTATCAAGCTATATCAAGTCAGGTCAAGTTGGATCAGGTTCTACGGTAAGGAACTATATATTTGGACTACTTGTCAGTGCGTAGAAATATACTCGTTATAGACAGAAGTGATGGACGGTGGGTTTTTGGGCATTTCTCGGCCACCGAGTATGCGTTTTGGATGATCCGAAGTGCTGGAGGGACTTGAGAGTACTAGAGACGTATTTCTGACCCATCCCTTCCATCAAAATGAATTGATGTACTGCCGAATTAGGCAATAGTTTGAAAATGCGATTTTTCAACTCATGGGGAGATTGTTTTTGGAAAAAATGAAATCACCCAAAATGTAGCTCAGGTATCACTGACTGAGTCCAGACATGAAATTGTCGAACTTCAAGCGAGGAATACCGGAATTTTGTTTAGAGATCTACCTGAACCTGAGTCCTGGAATCTTGCGCTTAGCATATCAAAATTTAGTAAGTCCCCGAGTTTTCAGTTCAGAGCGATTCCCGAGCCCGGACTCTGCTGTGTTGTTTGAACTGAGCCAAATTTCGAATCAATAAACGAAATGGTTACTTGCCGACCACTTGTTCCAGCATAAATGAGTTTGTATTCTGTGACGCGGACATGCCATAGCTGACCAGAAGTATGAAGTTCTTCGAGCTGAAGATTGAACCGCAGCGTTTAGTGACCGCTACGGGAAACCAGCTTCCTCTCAACGGTACCTCTCTCTACAACACACCGCAGGTACGAGGACCTATGTGTTGGAGCGTCTGTTTGGAAGAGATTAACCTTTCCTTGGACCGATTAGTATACGTATGATCGAAAATGGTTAGTCTGAAACGGGATTCAAATGCTGCGATAAACCTGCCGCAGCGCACTTCAAAGTCAGGATGAATACTGTGGTCACCGGCCGCGCGCGGTTCGAAGCACCTGGACCTTTAAGAAGGAGTTCCGCAAATACCAGTAGGCACCACGGCCCACAGTGCAGTGTACTATGATACTAGCTTTCTTCATTACGATGAGACAGCTGAACATAGTAAACAAGAAGTGCCAGACTGCCAGTGTGGTCAGTTGATTTAAACGCGTAAAATTGTTCAATGCAATCTACTGGCCGGCCAAAATTTCCATGCACAAATCAAGTAAGATAGTCCGCGCGAACTGTCAACCTCAAGCGTTAGGTTTGAATCATACTAGTCTAGGGAGTTACAACGCTTCAAGAAATTGAAATAGCTCAACTTTGAAAATTTGCCTCGTGACCAGTTGAACCATTTAGAGGCTAGAATGAATTTTGGATCATGTACAATTGTACAATTCATCGCAAGACGCACCCCAACCTTTACATTGTGACCCAACTCGCTATAGGGCGCCTTGAAAGGCTCCTAGAAAATGGTCTTCGAATTACCAATCAAATTGCTTGCCATAGTTCGAACTCAAATCGGACTCCATTTTTTCTCTCTCTAGATGAACTAAGTTCAAAACCGCTTCGTTATCAAATCCAGTAGTGTCTCTCAGCCAGACTTCAATAGGCAATCTCGTACCTCGATTTATTGAAAATCCAGTGTCTTGCGGCCAATCTTCAACTCACCTGATCTCGCGATCGCACCTTCGCCAAATTTTTTGTTGATTTTGTCTTTGTGTGATCCTCGTCGTGCGGCGCGCATTTCCGACAAACTAGCTGACTCTCAATCGCAAAATGGTGCATAAGGTCATAGGTGACTTGAATCATCCATACGGGCTAAGGTAGAGAGCGTGGGATCCCCGCACCCTTAGGTCAGCATCACACTGTGACATTGTAACGCTCGACGTCGAGGGCTTATAGATACGAAGATACGATGAATACGACCGACTACGCTTACAAAAGCTCAGGTAAATACTAAAGTAAAATACCTCGTCGGCTCGGTCAAGAGTGTTGTAACAAAAAGAAATCTGGGGCATTGGACCCATCTAACCCAACAGACCTGTTCTCGGGTACGGCTATGCACCCTTTTTCCGATTGAACATGCCCCGAAGTTTGGGGAGAGCAAGCTCTGTCTCCCGTACATGGGGATGCGAGGGGACAGAAGATGCGGTTTGGTTAGAATGCGCAAAAGGGGCGGTAGCATTGGGTTGCGATGGGCCGGGTGGAGCTGTGTTGTCACCAATGACGTCGGTGGTAACGGTATCCGGCTCAGGGGGCGGGCGCGCAGCCGGCGTCGTCAAATGTGTGCCGCGGTCGCCCTCTGGATAGGTAGGGGACGAATTGGGAGGGGGAGCGGTGAGCGTCTGCATGAGCCGAGAGATGTGGTGACTCTGTTCAAGCATCGCAGACGACAGATTATTGACGTGCCGCCACAATGAGCACATCTCACGCCAAAGCTGTTTCTCGCCGGAGGGAGCTGACCGTCGTTTGCGGGCTAGTCTGAACCTCGCACAGGCTGCTTTATCCTTCGGGTCCGGAAAGTGAAGGCGCTGTCGCGCGTCGTGATGAGAAGGTCGTGGGGAAGATAATGAGCGGGGGTCCATGTCTGTGATGATGCCGACCAGAAAGCTGGGCACCAGGGAGCCCAAGGGGAGAGGCAGAGGAAGGTAGCGCTGGGGTTCTACACCGACGAGTGGCCGATGCGTATGTCTCACCACGAAGGAGAGCTCACCGTTACCGGTGGTGGTGGTGGTATAGCACCAAGCAAGAGGCGAGCGATCTCTGGATCGTGGAAATTGATGTGCTCACGTGCACAAATTATGGCATGCTTTGCAAGCCCAAATCTCAAAGGAAAATACGGTGCGGGAGAGCCAAGGAGGTGCAGATATCCTTCATGCATTGTCATTGAGGTGATCTTTGCAGGATATGCAGTGTGGCTTGTGGACTTTGCGCATTCTCTGCAAAAAGTGTTTCGTCACACCTTCCCGATTTGGGGGGTGGGTACCCCGTGGGTATTTTTCCGTCATAAGAAGATCGCACGCCTCTTGGCACCAAGGGTGTGCGGAAACTAAAAAAAAAATACCTAGTTTTTTCAAACCGGGGGCTGAACCACGCTACCACGTAAGCATTACATAACGCCCAAATAGAGTAATTCTGCACGTGATATAGCCGTGCCGAGCCGTGCAAACATAATTAAGACCTCAGAGCTAGGTTCGGAACAAGCCCTCTCCGATCCGGGCGAGCCGGGTTTCACTCGGAGAGAGGCTTGCTCCAAACTGCTCAAAACAAGCCATGTCTTTGGCAGGAATTCCTTGGGATGAAATGGAATCGGCTGCTTGAACAAATATAAGGCTTTCTTAGCATTGCTAGCTATAGTCTCTGCATCTCCCCGCCCTTTACTTGGGGGTAGAAGGCCGTCGCTGCGCGCGGCAGGACTCGTACTTATGTATGGAGATCCGGTTCGTCCTAGTTGATAGTATGCCCTGTATGCCCGTAATTCTAAGGCTCAAATATCAAGTGCAACACAAGTTCAACATTGGCTCAAAAGTCCCTGAACATCCCATTTTTGAACTTTTGAAGTAAAATCATCGAAGCAATGGAAGGTGTAGACTGGTATCAGTAACTTTTTGGGGCAGCGGGAAGGGCTGTAGCGGGGTTGGGTATATTGCACGTTGGTTGGGACTGTCATCAAACATCATTGATTCATCTGACGGGCTGTACAGGTCGACCTCACCAGCCACCCCCTGAGTGTTGAACCTCAAAAATTCACCAGACGTGTTTAGCAAGAGTTGGGACCAAGTGACTTAGCCACTCCAGGAAGGGATACAGTCGTAAACTGGGAAGCGCAACGATTAGCTTTCCCCGCGGATTATTCGATGAAAAATGCACCAAAACTCTGGATTTTTTGTGCTAGGGTAATAGCCCCGCATCCTTTTAGCAGATTCGTCAAAAATTCGAGGTCGTTACAGTCTGTTTTGAGTGAGTTCAAGGGCCAAAGTTTGGCTTCACCCAAATGGGCCAAATAACGTAGAAGAGCAACAATAGTAAACAAAGCTAGGATCCTTCCCCGCAGGTCGCGACAACATAGAGCATGTATATTTAGGCTCTAGAAGTATCATACCACAAATCAAGCATGCACAGAAACACCAGGTGGTGTTTATATTGCAAGGCAAAATTCACAATTCAGCTGAAAAAATCAAAAATCAGCAACAAACCAGCTGGTTCTCGCCCTTCAAAGAAGCTATGCAGTCCAATTTTTTTGCCAATGGGAAATATAGTTTGTGGGGACTTTTAAGACACCAAATTTTCCACGGAGATGTTCAAAGGTTTGGGGAAATCACAAACTTCCTTCCAAAATTGGGCATTTTCGACAAATTGCGCTCCCACTGCCCAGGGAAGTAATTTTTAGGCTCCAAAAAGTGTTCCATTGAATTTAGCGACCTCAAAAATGGTAGGAGAGTGCAGATTCCAGCTCGCCAAAATGTCCGCGGGTACGGAATATGCGTGTTGCTCTTCTACGTTACGTTGCGCTTCCCAGTTTACGACTGTATGTCTATTTTTAGGGAAACAAAAACAATAAGTATTTTGTATCAAATCAAGTGAGTACTAATTGACTTGTAGGTTTGTAAAAAGGAAGGATTACTGGGACAAGGTCCCAAAGCAAAAAGGCGGGGCCCGTACTACATACATGTGTCAGTTGTACGTCACAGATATGAAATGTTTATTTGTTATACTCAACCTCACCTTCAATTTGCGTTCTCGTTTCAATTCCCAAATTGCGAGGTCCGCATTTCCATATTCCTTTTTGCGACCTGTAATCAACATGAATCAATGGCACGGCGGTCAGTCGAGAGCTTTTCTGTTTCATTCGATCTGCGTCGAAATTGAAAGAACTTGCTTAACTTTAGATTCTAGCGCATTTCGAGCAATTTGGTGCACACAGCACTGAAACGACATTATCGACGTCGTCGACGCTGACAGTGTCTAGGACGTTGGGGAGGGTGTCATCAGTGTGGCGACTAGTGCGTAGGTGTGGGGCTGAGATTTGATTTGAGAGCGCATTGAGAGGGGGGAAGTGAGGGAACGAACACAGCGGCGGCGGGTACAATTAAATGAGGGAAGATATTGAGGTGAAGTATTTTTTGTTTGTGCATAGTCAAAACTGAAAAAACTCACTTGAATTTAAGTTTTCTAGCATGGTTTATAAAGCAGTTCTCATGCAGATAAAGAAAGCTACAAATACAAAGTTGGTAAGGTCGCACATTTTAACTTTTAACGGTGTTGAGTGGACACTAAATCCAATTGATATGCTGGAATACTCAACAATGAAAAGGGCCGCACGGATACAGAGTCATGTCTAGGGCGAAGGCACACCTCCCTGTGACAGCTGCCACATGAGAAACAGGGCTGAAGTCTGAAGAGTAGGATGTTCGACCACCATAACTGTATGACAGGATGCTGCTTCCAATAAGAAAGAACCAACGGGGCTAAGGCGTCTGAACCTACATTACCACATTACTGTTCCTTTTGATATAGCTCCTCGTTCATACAAAACCTGTATCCCAAGCTGGTGTCACGAACCGTGACATTGCATGACGGTTCATGGAAGAGTCAGGTAATTCCTCAAGTCCAATGTGTGTATAGGGTATGGCTGGTGGAGGGGCTTTGGTTTAGGTATAGAAATGATATTTATTTGTATACAATGCTTAGCTAGCCCTCCCTTACACTCTTCTGGCCCCTCTTGTGGAAGATCAGTGTCACTACATCACATTTGTCACACTTGAATCACGAAACGATTGTGATGTTACTGGTTCAATTGAACAATTGATCTTCTGTTCACTTGGGTAGAGCTAAGATACTGTAGTATTTCCTTCAATTCGTTTTGTCACTTGTCACAAGGCCCAAAAACGACGAAAATTTTTGCGAGTCACAGCGTCACGAGGGTTCCATACGAATGGTCCCCCAAAGTCACACAAATTTTCGCCGCCTGTTTTCGGCCTAAAATAGGGGTAAAAAAACGAAAATTTTCGCAAGTCACACCGGTCCGGGCCCCCATACGAAAAATCAAGTTCGTATGAGATGTCACACCCCAAATCGGCTTACGAATTGAACAAAATACTACAGTAGACTCGGCATTAATCGAAAATGCTGAGCCAGGAATCAAATTCCCTGAATTTTTTTTTTTTTTAAATCGATTTCCTGTACTATTTCGACCATAGATTCACCGTGTGTGACATATTATTGTTTAGATTCAACTTTCCGATGATTCAAGTTTGATGAAATTCCCTTTTTGGGTGATTTTTCGCATTTTGCCGATCAATTCTGATGGGAAAACGGGCCAGAATTGCCTCGTTACTTCGAAATAGTACAGTATCCTGATTCCTGAAAACCTGTGCATATGGAAACTCACCAGGATTCTACAAGAACCTGAGGGAGTAACACTAGATAGACGAAAACGGAGGATTCAGACACAGAAATAGAACCAGAGTATATTCGTAGAGCGCAGAATGTAGTGGTAAAAAGATAAGAAAAAGATTAGCACTATGTGATGCGTGACAGTAAGTAAATCCATCGGGTCTACGGCATAAAACCAAAAGAACCGCATTGAGA
This sequence comes from Favolaschia claudopus, assembly GCA_037176885.1. Taxonomy (NCBI): domain Eukaryota; kingdom Fungi; phylum Basidiomycota; class Agaricomycetes; order Agaricales; family Mycenaceae; genus Favolaschia; species Favolaschia claudopus. The sequence continues at coordinate 104,396 of JAWWNJ010000190.1, forward strand.
CAGCTGTTAAAAGCAACAAGGAATGCAACACGGGATAATAGCTGTCGAGCAGCACCCAGAGAGGACAGCTCAACTGGCAGTTAAAAAAGCAAAAAGAAGACCAGACCCAGGGTTCGAACCCGTTCAAGTGGAATTCTCGTTAGGTAAGCAGACATTCTCACGGTCAGGAACGCTGAAGAGCCTTCATAAAAGCTTACCTTAAGACGAAAGCCATTAGAAACTTTTGTAATGAACTTCGCAAAAAAGTGTTGTTGGGAAAAAGGAACATGTTGGTCGAGAAACCTGGCTTAGGATATTAAAAGAACGATTACATAAGTACTCGTAAAACAATTTTTTCGAAGCCATTCGGGCTCTTTCCGAACTCTTTCACGCTGCCAGGCCCTTTTCGAGGGCCACAATGTTCGGCCTGCAGTGTCGTAAAATGAGTATTTTTCGCAAATTTTTCGTCAAAACAAAAATGCAGGGGCACAAATATGGTTCTGGGCTACAACATTCACCACTTGTTTAGGGCGATTGGAGGCCTTGCTGAGGCATAAGAGCGCCGCAAAGACATTGCCCTTTTTTGACATCTTGGCATAGACTCGCGACCAGTTCGTTACCCACGCACTGATCACAAGGGCAAGAACGATCAGTGCTGGGTAACGACTGGAACATTTGGTCACGGTTTTGGCTGATGCCGCCAAACGTGATTTCCCTTTGAATCGTAGTCCTGTATCTTCTGCCAAGTGCCTTCTTGCGTCGTCAAACCGGTGTAAGTAGTCAGAGTGTGGAATCGACATAAATAGCTTGCATACTCCTTTTTGGAGCCTTTTAAGTTCACAGTGGTTAAGGGAGGGCGCTTGCTACAGAAACACTCATACATACATAACATCGATCCGCCGAGGCGAGTGGTGCTCGCGAAGCTTCGGATCCCAATGATCCGAAGTTGAGTCAGCGTCAACTGGTCAAGCGTGCAATTCCAAAGTCAGCCAATTCGGGCTCTTTTCGCGAGATTTTGGTATCATTCGAAGCGCTACGTCTAGGCGAGTATTCCCTACGAATCCCAGCCTGATCTGAGCGGAAATGAACGAATTTGAGCGACTTTCTTCTCGCTCGAGAAACTGTCAGCCACGATGCGACCTCTTTGTCCTTGTTTGCAGCCTACTTAGCTCAGCCCTCAACCGGTCACGTGTGAAGGGTTTTTTTTTGTATCAGCATTTTTATACCGCAACAAGTACACTATCTACTAAGACGCGGTGCCCGAAGGGCGATAAATAAGGAGAGAGGTAAGTAGGAGGGATTCGTCCAGTATAGTCTCGGAGTGTAGAGTAAGTAGTGTGGAATTTATGTGGTGTTGCGGCGGATGCATAATGCATATTGCCAAGGATCATAAGGTGCCTAAACTACATAGAAGAAGGAAAGAAAAGGAAGCATGAAGCCGGGCCACAAGGGCGCGCGGGTGTCGGCGGGTGAGGGAAATGAATAGCGGGGACGCTTCTGTCCTGGGGGCATCATCTTGCGGGCGTTGCGCCTACCCGCCGTCGTCTTCGTCGTCTGACAACCAGGGGTCGGGTTCGTCTTCGAACGCGGGGAGCTCCGCCTTAGCGTACGGTCGCCCGGTCTTGGTGAATGCGCCGGATTCCTCGATGAACTTGGCCAAGGCTTCGATGCCTTTACGTGTGCCCAGTATTTCGGGCAGGGACAAGTCCCTCGAGGCCTCCCGAAGTAGATGGCGGTGGTCGTCGTAGCGTGGGCAGTCGCGCAATATGTGCTCGCGGGTCTGGAGTCGTTCGCCGCACGGGCAGTCAACGTTCTCGGAGGGTACGAATTTTTCATAGTACTCGCCTATGTACCCATGGCCAATCCTACATTGCGTCACCCTTCCAAACACCTCTCGACCGAGTGTCTTGAAGTGGGGGGTGGGTTTCAGCGCTGGGGCTATGCGGTTGGCGCTGGCGTAGCGTCCCGTTTTTGGGGTATTCTTCCATTCCTTTTTCCAGGTGCGAGCCGTTTTCTCTTTTGATTCCGCAGGGCGTTGGATAGGGTGCCTGGGGCGTCGGTTCGTAGTTCGGTGCCTCGTTTCGCGAGGTCATCGGCACGGTCATTCCCTTTGATGTCCTCGTGGCCCGGCGACCACGCAATCTCGATCGAGTGTGATGGGTCGGCGTCGAGGAACGCGCATGCCAGTCGGTGGAACTGGTGGGCGAGGAGTTGCCCGGCGCGGGGTTTTGGTGAGAAGATGGTCTTGATGGCGGAGGTGTTGTCTGCGAAAAGATGTACGCGGATCGTCTTTCGCGAGTTTGAATGCTTTAGCAGCGCCGAAGAGGAGGCCGGTCAGCTCCCCGTCATACACTTCTGCATGACTCCCCAGACCGATGCTGGCAGCCGCCACTTCAATTCCCTCGTGGTAAACAACATATCCTGCCCCTACTCGGCGAACACGGTGAATCGGGCGCAGGGAGCCGTCCGAGTACACGATTAAATGTTCACGGGAAGACGAAAGGGTACGTATCTTCTCCTTGTGTGCCTTAGCTGCTTCCTCCTTTTCTCCCCTTCTGTTCCTGAGATCCGTAGGCGTCCTTTAAACACATTCGCGGTCCGTTCCCATGGGGCGTTGAGGAAGGGGAATATGCGCTCGTTGTTCGGGTTGGACCCGGTTGGTGAGCTTTGATAACCGTTCTAGTTGCGAAGGGTAGATTTGCTCGCTTCGCTCGCAATTACTTATTTCTGAAACTGTAACCATAACTATGCACATAAGGTATAGGGTAGGCAACTCAAGTAAAGACATTGGTTTGACCAGAACTCAGTCAAATGAGATATACTTAGCGGCACCTAAAGTTGCACACCAAGCGGGAGACGTGGTGGGGACTTAGCGTTGAACTTGCGCGGGGGAACACGTATTGGTCACGTGCAGGGCCCCAGTGTTGGGGGGACAAGCTTTAGCTCCCTGCCTCCGGCACGGCCGACTCGCTGCGCTCGCCGGCCTCCCTCCGTTCGGTCACACAGCTTGTTGGGGCTGGCCGCCCCAAACCCCGCAGCGCTCGCTCCGCTCGCGACGTCTAGTACGATCTCAACATCTCGACATTGACCCCGTGATTTTCTGTCAAAAGTCACGCGACTGATGGCCTGGCCCTGTTTTCAAGTATAGGATAGCGTTTATGATAACTTCAAGTCTGATACAGTGGCGACAAAATCTGATGTCACCCCCACAAAAGGAAATTTCCATCAATTCAACTCGTTCCCTTTTCTGTGCCATGTTTTCTGTGGTCGGACCTTTCACAGTGCATTTAAGACATAGATTTTAAGTACATGCACCCCTTTTCCATCTTAGAATACCTCGAAAATTGACACTTTTTGGGCAAGACTTTTCAACCATCTTTGGCCCAGTTCTCCTCAATGAATGTACCTATCTTTCTCAATCTTGCCTACACACGCAGTGTATTTGCCGTGCCAATGGATCTGTGCCCTTGTCGCCCCCAGACGGCGATGGCAAGGGCAGATTAGAGGCAGTTTGATGGAAATTTCCTTTTTTGGGGGTGACATCAGATTTTGCCGCCACTGTAAGTAGTCACTGGTAGGCTCGTGACCAACCGCTTCTTCACGCGGCTGCGCTTATCACGTTGCGAAGCGGCTGGGGACATTTGGTCGCTGTTTTGGCAGATGCCGCCAAACGAGGTTTTGGACTTGCAATTTTCGACCTTCTGCACCTTCAGAAAAAGTGTCAAAAGTTGTATAGACAAAGTGGAATAGTTTTTGATTTTGAAGCGAATGAACCCCACATGTTTTTCATTTTCACCCAAATTAAAATTGACTTGGGCTCAATGGATCCTAAACTCAAAGTGGTCCGACTTTCTCTATACAACAAGGGCAATTGTCTCGCGCCACTGTACGTGGCCCACGTGACGTCACCTTCGCAACTGTATGTACATTGACAATTGAGGGCAAACCCGGCACATCAATGGGAATGTGCCTTGTTTTATAAATAGTAATTCTTTCATGGCCGTCATCCCATCATTCTGGCCGTCCCGGCATCACCGAGCCGCTAACCAACTAAAGCTTCGGCAAAGGGTTGTCCGCCCATCAAAAAAGCAATTTTTTTGACGTATTTCGTTGATGCTGCGTCCATTTCGCCTTCGATTGTCCTACAAACCACTGGAACCTATACCGACAGCATAGGGATACATGCCCATATACTTTTTGGCCCCAATATTGAGGTCTAAGCGTGGAAAAAAACAATTTGATCGCTATCAAAAATTGCGTTTTTGAGGGCGACCTGGAGAGAAAAAAACTACAAACTTGCCTCTGGCGCCCCGAGCGCTAATGCTACGTGGGTTCTGACTATTGGGGGATGTACTAGGACCCCTTGCGCAACTTTCTGCCTCTTCAGATCATATGCGGCCATCACCGTCGGGCCGAAATTTTTAGTAGGGCGCGGACAATCCTTTTAGGGAGCTTCCCGGGGCCTAACTAACCTTAACCAACCCTAACCAAACCCTGACCAACTAACCTTATATATGTCCCTCACCACACTAACCTGCTTGTTTTAAGCTCGCAAGAAGTCTACAATCCCATTTTGAATCAACTTGGAAGTTGAACCGTGAGCAAATTCGGTTCAGCCCAATGATGGCATCAATGACGGTTTGAGAATCCTTCATTGTTTAGCAAATGGCTCTCAATATGCATGGGCCATACTAAACAAGCATATTAAGCTGCTTCGAGGCCTCTGATAAGATTTTGCAACATGATTTAGACACTGACCCCCTCCCAATATTTATGTAGCACAAATAAGACAACTCGTGAGCCGCGATGGGAGGCCCAGGGGTCCCGCACCTACTCGTAATCCGATTAAGTCTTTAGCGTTCGGTTTTTTGCAATTGCGGCTTGCTGATGGGGACAAGTCAACTTGCCTTGGGTCCCCGAGTACTAGTGCCTCCAAGACGCATGATGCAGCGATCGATTCCATCAAAAAATGATGATCCACTCTCAGAGGCAGCACTCCAAAATGAGCGATTTCCAATTTGTCGTGATGATTTTTTGATGGGACATCAAATGTGCAGAACCATAGCCGTTACTCTACTGACTGATTCAAAAGTTAATTTGGATTGATTGCTACCGCGGCTACTGAGTTATACGCCCCGAAAGTCGGCCATTTTTGCTTGATTTTGGCTATTTTGGCCATTTTTGACCATTTTTGGCCAACTTGACGCAGCTCTAGCTCAACAACGGGCGCCCCAGACAACTTTTGAACATCATCTACGGATCAAGGACTTCATCACTATATGCCTGATCGGACCATCAAAATTGATCCCGAGCAGTTCAACGGGACAGCTTTCCAGGGCTGTTTATCTATCGCTTTTCCAGGGGTACCATCAATAATGATGGTAATTCTGATGGGTTCAAACCACGTCCCAAAGCATCATACGCTGGCTCAGCAACTTGAATTATACAAATTGAGCACTCCGCTGTTCAATGACAGCAGTAACCCCACCGCTCTATAGTCTCTCGTAGACAGACGCTACAACAAAAATAATCCTCGTACCTGCGGTGTTGTAGTCTGTTGAGAAGGTGCATCGGCCGATGCGTCGCCCGCCTTATTACATAATCAGAAATTTCTTGGGCTCCTTTTTATACCTTTAAGCGTGTTTTAAGGAAAAAATCGGCTACCCTGACCTTTCTTAATTGCAAATGAACAGCCCTGTCAGTCAAACTTAGACAAAATATTCACGCAACGACGAGATTGAGAACCTGCTGACAAATCCTGTCAAACTCATGGGTCGTTCAATTAGGCGCATTGGGGGAAGAAGATTGTGAATCCTACTAGATAGACCTCTTGAAACATATAATAGAAGGTACTTCCCCAGACAAAGTCTGCTTCTGGAAGATGCGCAACGTTGGAAGAAATGGAGGAAGCCGTGGGAATATATTCAAACTCCGACGATTGGTAATAACGCGGGCGACCGTGCAAGCGATCGCGGTCAATAACAGACTAACCGCTCTAGTGTTGCCGGGAGCTGAGTTGGAGCTGAACTCGAGTTGATTGCCCATCAGCTCGCTGTCAGCTCGAGTTGACCGGAGCTGGCTCAGAGCTGATACCGGATATGGGAATCTAGTGTCCCAGGGTTCATCTTTCCACCCGAAGGGCAAAACTTTAGGGGAGAATGGACCAAATTTTTATGTGGAAGGTTTTCCTGAGCTCTCTTCAAGCTCAAACTGCTTTTTATACGTCGAAAACGGCCAAGAAACGGCCAATACAGAAACTGAGGAGGGAGTGTGATGTCACTCAGTTACACCACCGGAAATGTCAGGAAATAATTCAATCACAGATAGAATTCAATGATTGTCAGATCTCAGAGTCTATGGGACTACATTTGTAGGTACAATGACACTATAAACTACTTATGCATTCAAGGACACGCACAAGTGAATTGGACAGAGTCCGGTTGATGATATCACGCCTGCAAGTGGAGTAGTTCCATTATATGTGACGTAGACCATCTCACTATGTTAAAGGTTCCTTAGCATAGTGGTTATGTATGGTGTCATTTTATTACTTAGTCGTGCGGGTTCGAACCGCGCGATGCGAAATACTTATATAAACTCTAACTTACAGCTGTTCCGGAATACTTTGGCATGTTCACATTTTTTTGCACGAAACTTGCACATTTGATGGACTGATATGATGCACCTTTAAAGGAAAGGATCACCTCGGCTAGCGACGCCTGGCAGCGGCAGCTCAGCGGCTACGGACCGGCTATGAAACGGGGAGAAGTCCTCGGAAAATGAGAAGAGATGGCAGAAAGCGTCGGAACAGTGGCATTCGGCCCAAATCTCCATAAATGGTGCATCATAAGTGTACAATAAAAAATGTGAACATGCCAAGGTATTCCGGAACAGCTGTAAATAGAAGTCGTATAGTATCAAACACTTTGAAGTACTCTAATAGAAAGCACAACAGAGTTGTTACATTTTGACCATTTTCCCCGCCCAACCTTGATCAAGACCTATCAAGCATTATCAGGCCGTCAAGCTTGATCACTGTTTATAAGTCTTTTTTTGGACCTTATAACGTTGATACTCGTAAAGTATAACCTCGTCAGATCGAATGACGTGACTACAACTAGTTATCTTCGTCAACTCTGCCCGGTTTCAATCCATCGCGGTATGGATTGCTGTAAGTGATTGGCAGTTCTTTTCTAATCTCTTCCATGATTTTCTGCTCCCATTCGCCTGTCAACCCCTTCTCTGCATGTCTCCCCAAACTCTGGATGCCAGTCTGATACCCTGAGTCCTCGATGATTTAGTGATAGTCTTGAGGACAAAGATATAGCGCCCACTGAGAACAAACCAGAAGATGCGCACGATCAAGCACATCTTCAACAAAATCCGATCCCCCGCACCTTCGGTTGGGAGGCCGGAGGGTGGCAGTCATTCCACCACAGATTCTAAGTTTACAGGTATGTAGTCCCATAACTCACGACGTTCGTCAGGTGAATTTGGAGCATCAATGTCGAGTATGTTTTTCCCTGATGTGAGGGAATTACAATCATAAATGCTCCAGGAACGAGCACATATTCACGTACATTTTTCCGTGTCGACCAAAAAAAAAAAAAAAAAAAAATCTTGTTCAATATAAATGACACACCCGCGGTTGAAGTAGGTTTTGTTGGATGTGACGAGCTGAGTACTTAATTTAGACCACCGTTGATAAATGTTGGTGAATTCGGTGGTTGAAATGGTACAGTACAGTCGAAGCTGTCATAACCCATAGCCCTCGGTAGGGCCAAAAAGCTATGGGATATGATAGATTTATGGGTTATCCCAGCCAAAAACCGGTCAAAAACCCCCAAAAATGTATGGGTTAAGGGAGATTATGGGTTACGGGAGCTATGGGTTATGACAGCTTCGACTGTACTGCTTATTCACAAATGAAGAGGAACTACGTAATCGTTCACTACGCTGAATAGACTACGAAGGGCGTCTTTAAAAAGGATATCCAACCTTCAACTGAAAGATTATAAATATGAAATGCTCATAACAGATGGAATAAACATACATACCGTCTCCTGCTTTGATGTCAGCTCCAAATTGCACTCTATAACGGGTCTCCAAGCTCGCAGCAAGCTGTCGAGCAGATGAGTCGTTTCGGTTGGTGATTCGGGAGGTAGTATCAAGAAACAAGGTCTGGATGTCCATGGACGCGGAGTGACAGAGGTACAGTGGCGGCAAAATCTGATGTCACCCCCAAAAAAGGAAATTTCCATCAACTCAACTCGTTCCCTTTTCTGTGCCATGTTTTCTGTGGTCGGACCTTTCACAGTGCATATAAGACATAGATTTGATGTACATGCACCCCTTTTCCATCTTAGAATACCTCGAAAATTGACACTTTTTGGGCAAGACCTTTCAACCATATTTGGCCCAGTTCTCCTCAATGAATGTACCTATCTTTCTCAATCTTGCCTACACACGCAGTGTATTTGCCGTACCAATGGATCTGTGCCCTTGTCGCCCCCAGACGGCGATGGCAAGGGCAGATTAGAGGCAGTTTGATGGAAATTTCCTTTTTTGGGGGTGACATCAGATTTTGCCGCCACTGTAGTAAGACATCTCGCAAATAAGCACCCATCGGATGTGCCGAGAAGAACCAGTAAGCCCTTCGAATGCATTCACCCCTTCGGGCCCAAAAGGGAAGTCAATACCCCGGCCACTTCATGGTCTGCGTACATATCACTTGAGACCAACTGAAAACATTTAAATAGGGGTGTAGTAGGATTTTCGTTTGCACCGACCTCGAAAGCCCCTTCGAGGAGCGCCTGGAACAATCGATGCACTTCTTCGTACGAACCAAAAAACTGAATAACGTGCACAGTCAGGGCAGACTTTGGGAGTCAGAGCATCCAGAATTCCCTTACCAATGCGTGGCGAGATAGTCTGGCTGTTGATTCGCAACATTGCTGGCAAATACACCCCATGCAAACAAACCACGAGACCAGTGATCAAGCCACCGGTTGAAAAGGTCCCAATCTTTCCTCTGGGTAGGATCTGGCACGTCCTTCAGAACAGAGACTCGGGAACGACATGACTGCCGATGCTCCGGCCAGTCCACCTTTTGACACGCCCTGGAACAATACCGGACCAAACGGCATCCGGCGCATCCCTGGAGGTTGATATCCGATCTAGCACAACGGAAGCAATAGTCCGGACTGCCAACTGGAAATGTGAGGGACATTCAAAAATCAAAAGTAAGGGAAACAACATGTGACTGACACGTGTTCACCTCAGACCTGGCTTCCGACATTGGTATGCCGGGATTCCGGCCTACTTTGCGCAAATCCGTCCCAGCACTGAATTGTATAAGTGACTGGGTAAACATAGTCTTTTCCCACTTGGTTCCCATAGTTCTTTGGCATTTACAGCAATTGACTTTCTGCGCATTCATTTTGATCACTTACATCAGCCTGGATCTCAACTTTGCGACATGGATTCTTTGTGCACAGTTAGAGCACTCGATAAATTCAGGGATGCCAAGAATTGGACTTGCAGTCTCGTACAGGTGCAGAACAGTGGGTGCACCCCCTGCCTTGACCAAAGCGGTCCTGCATCACTGAAGAATGGGTTGCCATCATGGTGGATCAGGATGGATCAGCCCAAGATCAGCCAGGATCACGCGAAAAACCCTCGCATCACCCGGAAATAGCACGCATCGCTTCGGAAGTATAATTTATCCACGGCTTCCTCGATTACATCAAAAGTCACCGGAGCTATCACAAGTCCACAGCACAGCCCCATTGCTTTTCCTGATAAGGGGGGAGCAAGCTCCCCCAATAATTAGTGTTGCCGTCGAGTCGAGTCGGAAACTCGCCGGCAACTCGATCCGGCGAGTTGACCCGAGTTGAGACTCGAGGCCGGCGAGTTTTCCTACAGCCCAGCGGAAGCACGGATTGTGCTATCGGGAAGTTTCGGATGGTGACGTCAATGGTTGTTTGATCATTTGCCGACACATCGGATGATCTGACCATGGGTCGAGAGCACAAAACACCACTATTTCACCATTTTCTACCTATTTTTAGGGCAAGCCTTCTCGTTACAGCTTCAGTTAATCCCAGGCCCCCAAAACGGAAGGATTCCGTTCAGGAATCGTCGAGTTTCCTTTCGAAGCAGTATTGGAGTTTAAGGCCTTAATAAGTGTAAATTTGAAGTTAAGGCCTTAACCTTAATTAAGAAGGTCCAGTTAAGGGTCAAGCTAGGGGTAAATTAATTTTCTTTTTGGTAGTTAAGGGTCAAGCTAGGGGTAAATTAATTTTCTTTTTGGTGCGTGGGCGCTAGAAAAAACATCGCAATTCCCCAAAGCTCTATGGTGCGCTCGGCCTAAACACCACCAAATAGGTCCCATCATTGATGCGATCATTGATGTCTCAAATCGACCGAAGGAAAAAATTTAAATTTAAATTGTATTGTTTGCTGCACAATTGGGGCCAGGCAGAGTTAAAACATACCAGGAAGTCTCAATTGGTGTAGCAGCGAGGTCACAGAGGTCTCTGGGAGCATATAAAATGAGGGAGTAGATCAGTGGTGACCTAAATTAGGCATGTTTCGTAAGCTCACATGACTGATTGATTGATTGCATCACTGATGTCTCAAATCGGCCCCGCGGAAAAAGTATTTATTGTGAGTTTTGAGCGGATGAAGAATCCCTCTTGAGGGATTGTACTACTATCTAATCGGAGTGTTTTGGCCAGAGGATCAGTCGTGGGAAGGTTTTGATCAGGTGGAATAAATTTTGTTCTTGTTTGGTGGTGTTTAGGCCGAGCGCACCATACATCATCGATTTGTGCGTACTCGTAATATCAATGGTCACATTTGATCCTACAGTGCCCCGCACAGGTGTATGAAATTCGACAAAATCAAGTGCCAGATAGATAAGTATCATCTATAGGAGGCCCATTCACATCATCCTAACACAATTATCAGATCAAAATTGAAATACCTCTGCCTGGATATCCGTTTGGGTTGAGACATAGGTTAGAAATCAGTAGATTTTGGCGGAACTGTCGGCATCGATAGTAAATCAAAACAAGAAACCGTTGTTTTGCGTGGTCTCCGCCCTTCAGAAGGCGAAATGTATGCTGGAGTAGGTCTCAATAAATTCAGTGAGTCTCCCTCTTTTTTCCCCCTCTTTTTCTCTTTTGTCGTTTTGAAAAAAACGTGATTTTTTCGTCGCAACCACAGACATAGTACATGAGCCTATTTTACTGTCCAGGCATACACTCAAGGAAACACAAAGCCGGGTCGTGGAATGAGTTGAAACACAAAGCCCAACACAGCAATCATCCTCCCCGCCTGTCTCATATCTACATATTATACAAATGAGAGTGTGCCGTAATTGTCTTTGTCTTTTGTCAAGTCAACTGTCAAAGTGTCCGGCCTCGGTTATCCGTTGTCCCGGGATCCGGATATTCCATCTGCGCTCTTCGTCAACCTCCTCTGCCTTGCTCTTGGCTCGAAATCGTTGCTACTCAGTCGAGAAAACTTTCTTCCTGGGATCTCTTGAATACAGTGTTTTGACGTTCCTTTACACACCAAAAATGATTTCGAAAATTTAGAAATTCGTATTGTTGTTATGGTTGGTAGACCTTGTCCTAACCCTCTTGAGAGTGTCACCCAATATTTTCGAGGATTTAGAGCCAGAGGACGTGTTGATATTCACAAATTTGTACTGTGTAAAGGAGAAATGATGGGAATGAGTAGTTACTCTGGAAACTGGGCCAAATGCGGCCAATATTCGAGGTGTGTAAAGGAGTGTCACTGTGTAAAGGAACGTCAAAACACTGTACTTGCTCCTTTGTCTCTAGGTTTTGGCCACGGAACGAGGAAACCAGGCGGAGTCCCAAACCTTTGCACGTGTCTGAATGAAGGCTGTTTGCTCTCTGTTTGCCCTTGGTGAGCTATGTTATGGATCTCTTGCTCAATTTGCTCACCCTACGAGTGCTCATTGAAGGCTCCTCCTCCCGTATGCTGTGAATCTTGGATTGTAACAGCGGTGATTTTTTTCGACCTCGGATTCTGGAATTTTGGTTCTGGGATTTGGGAACGAGCATCAAAAATGTCTTCTGAGTTCAATATGTGCCAGTCATAAGAGATCTCAGGAAAGTTTCCTTTGGATCTCTTGAATACTTACTCTGACTTCTGTAGTTTTTGGCCAAGGTTCCTACCATGAATTCCGTAATTTCCGCCAAATTTTCGCCTGCTTTTGTCTCCCTTTTGAAAAAAAAAAAAAAAAAAAAAAAAATCAAGATTGGATCGCCTACGATTGCTGACTGCGCAGCAAAACCTTCGTCTCTGTTTAATGTTGCTGGGAATTCAAGTTCGTGCTCTGAAAAATATCATCCCATTCAAGTTCTATCCATATTGTATACACTGGCAGCTCTATGGGCGTGCTGAGTGCGCATCACCACTGGATTTGTTTGGCTGTAATGTGACCGGTGGTAGGTTCTAATAAATCGAGGAAGGGTACTGGTGACTGGTCTAAGCTAAAAGTCGAGGGGATCCCCGAATCATCTTCAGCTTCAAGCTTTTGCATAGGGAGTTTGTAAAAGCCACGACGGCCATCTGGGTAGACTATAATAGAGAGTTTGCGCAGAGCCATACGAGCCACCGGTGGCTTTCCAATTTCGGCATTAAAAGCAATACTCCAAATCCTGCTATTGCATGCTGTAGACGTACCCAATGATAGTATCCTGCCTACATGATCAATGGGAAACACCCCACTGGCGAGGTGGAAAGTCGAATTTTGGTTAGCCATAAGCCATCTGGTGGCTTTTGCGCAACCAGGTTAATATCAATGGCAACTCCTACGAGGCTGCTCCTGCGCGTGAACAAGTGCCCAAGCCCTCAATTTCAATTTTCAAAGCAACGTCAACGGCAACTCCTACGAGATTGCTCCAGGACTTGAAACGTGAAAGTGCTCTAGGGTCTCCATCTAGGACACGAAAACCAAGCGAGGTTTACTGATGAGGTTTGCAAATAACGCATAGTATTTTCGCGTTTGACTCTATTGTACATGGTTTTAATATGTCTGTCTACTCAGGATCTGGATACCAAGACGCGAGGAACCAACCGCAGGTTGGTGACGAGCGTCTAGAATAATGGAATCCGGGAAATACTCTGTCTCATTTTGGTACTCGACTGCTTTCATCAGTGTACACTGTATTTGTATCGTGTTCCATCCTCAGATATTCGTAGCGGAGCACGAGTTCCTGCTAGTCATCACACATCCACTCGGGTATGCTCACACGTGAGCGCCGTTTCTTCCTTTACACGACTCATAGGGACCGTTGGTGTCCGGGAAAGTAGCAGTCGTGCCCTCCTTTTTAGCAGACTGCTGCAGCCGGAGCGCAGCTTTCCTCTCCTTGCGACGCCTCAGATAGCTCGCACTCTCAGAAACAACAAGGCGCACGACAGTACCAACAATCAACGCGCCTCCGACACAATCCAGACACCGCCCCACCAGGTCCACATGTAATATGTGCTTCCGTTTTGACTGTCCAACCCCAGGTACCACGGCGCGTAGCCGTCACGTTTGGTGATAATTCCAGCCCCGAATCCAAGGAAAGTTATTCCGACGAAGATCTCAGCGATCCAGAAATACCAGTTTAGATTCTGGACTGCCTCGGCGGAGCGCACGAACAGTGATCCAAAGACGGCGTTTCCGAAACCGAGCTTACATTCCGAGTGAGAGAGTGAGACACGACAACGAGATGATGCCGGTCTGAGCCTCCTCGAACAGGTGCCCGGTATTCTGGACCGCCGACTTGCCTCTGCTGAGGCCTCGTATGTATGATCCAAGCCCAGCGAGCGAGCGCGGCAATGATGGCCACGGAAGCGAAGACGATGACAGCGATGACGATGCGCTCTCGAATCCTGTGGTTAAGTAGGGCCCGATCGGGTGCACTGCCTAGCGAGGCAGTCTCAGGAAGACCCACCCAAATCCCACGCATATGCCTTACCTCACCTTTGCTCCGCTTCCTTGTGTGATTCGGCCCTGTCACCAACCTGTCACTCTGCTCTGGACCCATCGGCGCCGGCGTATGTCCTGGCATATTGTTTTTTCAAGTAAGGTAGATCTCATTCATCAGCAACCTACCCCACGTGATTGATGTAACGCGTTACTGATGTTACCTATCCTTGTCCAAGCCAGACTGATGCTCAATTCACGTAGACTTGGACAACATATTGAGTATACCTTCTACGTAACTATGTTCTAAATAGGTAAAGTATTATAATCCAGCTTGGTAGATTTTTCTGCCCAGTGTGCGAATTATTGAAGCAAAAACAACGGAGAAACTACCGCCGATTACAGTTTACAAAGTGTTCTAAACATCTCGATGGCCCTGGACTTCGCAAAATCAAGCAGATAGTCGTTGGGAATAGCACGGTGACCGCGGTAGATTTTTGTGGCATATGCAGCCTCGCGGCCGTTCAAACCTTTGGCGTAGGCGTCACTGTATCGCAAAGCTCGGTTACAAAATCTTTGTCTGACTTGTCAATCTACCGCAGGAAATAAAATAAGTCAAGACATACCGTCGAATACACACCAAAGGTATCGCAGCCAACGAGTTAAGCATGTTGACTTCGAGATCTTCCTCTTTCGATGACTCCGGCATAGCCGATAAAGCCGTTTCGCGTATCCCCAGCACTGTTCGATCGGATTGAGCTCACAGTGAAATTTTGGTAAAAAGATCACCGAAATGCCCTGCGTGCTGCAGTGCTCCTCGAGCAGAGACTGAACACCGGCAAAATCAGGCTCATTGAAGAGCATGCGGCGCATGCAGCAATTCCAATACCCGTAGAGATTCTCCGGCAGCAAACTCCGGTCAGAAATATATTCTCGAGCGAGGCGGCGCAAGACCCGAGCACAGTATGTGCTACGGCCCATGGTTAGAGCTGCGGCGATGGAGGCAGCCTTCCACTTTCCATACGTTGGAGACTGGGGACTCGCGTACAGGGCAAGGAAGCTGCGGATACCTTCGATACGCGAGCGCGTGAAGGGATCGAGCTTGGGATCGATATACCCAGGCCCCTTCTTGCGCGGTGGGCGGAGAACTGTCCCGATATCTTTCAGCGCGGAATCTGCATCAGCAACCGATGGAGCTTGGCGAAGATGCCCGTCAGCAGATTTGGCAGCTACCTCACGAGCCCGTGCACGTTCAGCCAACTCTGCATCTGTGGGCAACGGAGGCTGCGGAGTTGGGAATTTTATTGATGCAGAGTCGGCTGATTTTAGAGAGGCGGAATCGACGGAGTGCGGATAGAGTTGGAAGCTGAGCTCGGAGACAGAGTCATTGGTCAGCATTTGCGGCGGGAACGGGGATCGCGCAGCCAGAATTGACGCGTTGTCGTCAAAGATTTCGTGATTTGGCATGGATTGACGAGACGGTGAGAATCGACTGATTAAACGAGGGGTCCATTCTTGCCATATTCTGCCAACTGTTGATGAATTCGATGGGGAACTACGAGCGTGGGTGGGGAAGCTGCCGAACGGAGAGTCAACTAGTCTCGTGACCAGACTCCGACAGGGTTCCCTTTGGGATGGCATAAGAGTCTGGTCACGAGACTAAGAGTCAACAACCGCCGCGGGAACAGTCATGTAGAAGTCGGGTGTAAAGACGGCCGGTTCAGATGATAGAAAAACATCGCTGCCAGACAGCGATGGGCCCGGGGTCGACGGAGGCAGCGTGTCCTTTGCAAGATTATTCACAGCATGAGAACAAGAAGCACAGACGCACATTCTCTTTTTCCGTCTGGATCTTTTTCCTTTTCTTCTTTGGTGACACACTGCCAATCACACGCTTGACCCCAGACCTGATAGAATCCATAGCAGAGCCCCAGCTCTGACGAGAGGCAGCCTTGCGGCGAGACACAGCTGGCATCGCGGGTAGGGCGTCGTGGCAGAATCAGTCTTCTGTCACTGATCGGGCTTCAATAATTCAGCGCGTGCAGATTTCGGGTCAAATTTTTGTATATCAAAAGATCGTGTCTATATTAGTGAAGTTACGTAGAAAAATTGAGGGTGGATGGCCCCGATTGGATGTAAAGACGCGTTTGATCGTGATTTTGCTGTAATGATTGGGGACTGGCAAATCACACCAAACAAATGTCTGTTTGGACTTTGTTTGTTCGGAGTCGGTCCCGCCCCCCGCCCTCTACAGTGACGCTAAAAATCTGAAATAAATTGCAAATGAGTCCTGGGGCGAATCCTCAGGGAATCTCCCGCGCTGATTTCCCAAATTTTCCCCAAGAAGGGCGGAACATCAACGCAGAAATGGCTGTGAAATGGCTTTGCACGGAGAAAATAATCATTTGCAGAACAACAAGGGCCAAAATAAAAATAAATGATTCCAATTATGGTCTGTCACGCTGGATCACGTGGGGTAGGTTGCTGATGAATGAGATCTACCTTAGAACGAGTAGGTTGCATATTTACCTGTAACTTCTCAGAGTGTCTGTGTCCTAGTTGGATTATCATTGCCTGAGTTATTTTGCCATCATACGACTACGCCGGGTTCGATTCCCGAGTCTTCGTTTTGTTTTCCTTCCTGCGAATCGTGACTCACTCCTTCATGGGGGCTTCCGCGAAAATATTTGCAGCTCAGCATTCTGAAAGCATATATTTCCCGTCATCTACATGATTCAATTTATACAATGGGAATCAGTTTTGACCCAGTAAATGCCAATACTACAAATTTCTACTTGCGATCGACTTGGGACACTTGTGACGCGTTACAGCGCAGCAAAAATATTCTTCCCACCAATTGTACCTGAATTTCCAAAGTAAGGGCAGCACCTGCGCCCACCACGCCCCCGGCAATCATATCCATTCTTCCCAACACTCTGGCACACCTTGCATTCCCTCTGCTTCTTTTGTCTTTGGCACCGCGGCGGCCTTGGCTCCCGAAGATTGAATCGAAGTGGATGATTGAGAACTCAAAGGCTTTGCGGACCCTGTCGAGCCCAAAGTTGAATTGATGAATGTCGCCTGGAACGGCGGGGGGTTGGAAACTTTGGAAGTTGATGCTATAGGCATATCTTGTCGACGTGGCACCGGTGCGAGGCGATTCTTTGTAGCATTTACTGCAGATGAGGTTACGGCGCTGCGTGTTTGGACAACGGGTGAATAGGATTCATCTAGCACAACACTGGTGCGAGCATTTGACTGGACATGTTTCAACTAATTTGCACGTTGGTCCACGGTTCCGTGTAAAGTGGTAATCTCGGAGCGGAGAGCACTCCAGGTTTTGAAGTGATTTTCGAGATGTTGAGGGATTTTGAAAAATATTGTCTTCCCGTTCACCTTTGTTGACCACCACCTCGCCATCCCCTTCGAGTCCAATGCCCCATTTGCATCGATGAACCTAAAGGCCTCTCGGTTGAACAACTGATATTCTTCGTTCATGTGCAGCGCCACCAGCGCATATTTGGTGTCCTGTGCTGACGCCAGATACTCATATCTATCTGTCCGAGCACCTGATAGACGAACGAGGGGCATTTGTGGAATGCGAGAGTCATTACTTGAATTCGGAGGAGGCCGATCGTGTCGAGGTATGTTAAATTCATCGAGCACCTTCTGTGGCAGCCGGGATATGATGTTGATATGATGAACTGTTCTTGGGTAGGTTTGAATAATGAAACATTGACGTATCCAGGTCTTGTTGGACGGGGAATGTCAAACGGCAAGGATGACAATGCGACATCAGTATCATCCTCAATCCATGGATTATAGTGTCCGTCGTAAACAACACCGTCCCGGTGACGCGCGCCAGACTACATAAATCCAAGGTTAGTCTCGGAATCTCAAAGAAAAAGAGGGACATTGCTTACTTCAATATTTTTTCGGTAACAATAGTCCGATAGCAACCCAACTGTCAGCTCAACTGAGGCCCAAGGGACCCAAATTTACTTCGCACAGTATGGCGCACTCCCCTTTTAAGTCCGTTTGTGCCCCGGATGTCATGATACACCCACAGGCCATATTTGTCCAAGCCAAGTCGGTTGTACCCGGTGGATCAGAGACCCAGCCTTTGCAAACATCTTCAATTATCAGTTTTGCAGCTTTAAGACACTCCGCGTTGAACAGCTTGGCTCCCGACTTTGAGCACTTCAAATCTGCATGTGTTTTAAACAACTCCAGGAGAACGGGAATGAGAATGTCAGGCTGCGGAACAAGCCGACGGACACGCTCCCATATCTATCGTTGCCAAAGCCTATGCATCCGGTCATTCTTGATGAGGACTCACCCTAGCGTGTTGTTGAAATCCATCCAAATGCAGGTGAAGTGATCAAAATGAACGAAAATCTACATGCAACATGGGCACGCACATTTGGTCTTTCTGTGGACCGCGATGGAGATGTTGATATGCATGGTCCTGACGCGCCAAACGGTTTTGCACCGTTTGCCTCAGAGCTTGACTGGAGAGTCGCACAGTGGATGGTGAAAGAAAATCCGGGACACAAAGCATTCGACCGCTTACTTGAAATTCCTGGGGTTTGAATGTTCTCTTTACAGGGAATCCTGTAAATAATGACAATCACAAATAAATTTTTTTGCGCTTCCCGAAAAGGAAATTCGCGTCTTTCCTCTTTACCACATCGTCTGGCGCTTTCTTCTTGAGCCCTTCGCTTCGTTCTCTCATCTGGGACTACCGCTATGGCTTCCGACGACTCGGATGATGACGTTACGGTCCTCGATGGCCCATCCCGCTTCACGGCTAAGGATCTCAATGAGATGATTGAGGGCGTAATTGCGGACAATCCTGATGGTATGTTTGCCTCGTTTCATCATTCTGAATGCTGTCTCTAACGGCCTCCACACAAAGCATGCAACAAGTTTCTAGTGAGGACACCCGAAATCATGGCTGCACAAGCCAAGAAAAACGCTGCCAAGAAGACACCAAAGCGCAAGCGCAAGGACTCAGACGACACTGGGAACGAGGATAAGCCTCCGTCGAAGCGCAAGGCTGAAGCCAAGGAAGAAACATCAGACACCGACGAGCCTCCAGCCAAGATAACATACTACATCAACATCGCGAAGCCCGCCCCTCCTGCCCCGAAAAAGCGCGGTGCTCCGAAAGCAAACGACGACGACACACTTCAAAAAGGACCCATTTTACTCCCTGTGACTGCCTCTTATAATGATCTCTTGTCCGCAATCGCCTCCGAACTCCCATGCCTCGTACAGAACATCAATCAGTCAAAAATCTTTTGGAAAACCAAGAAGCCGGCGAACGGGGAGAAGTCCCCTCTTGGGAAGGCGGTCGGTTATGAAGCGATGGTGGATGACGTGAAGGGCGTGAAGGGGAAGGCGAGTCGTGTTGTCGTCCTGTATATGCCACCACCGACGAAACCCATGGATGACCCCACTGTGCGTAACTGTTTATGTCCAAATTTCCGGGGCACTGATACAAAATTTGTTCGCTAGCCTTGGGAGACGAAAGACAGCCCACCCCCAACCTTTGACTACTCCGAACTCGAACGCGCCGGACCCAATGACTCGGTTATGGAGCAAAAGGTGTGTCACAGTATGTTCCTTGTTCTATTGGTTTCGGCTCAATATTATCAGATAAGTTTCAACAACGCTACTCGTGCTGAACGTGCAAAACTAGAAGAGGCTTATCCGATCGGCAACGACCCCCGCTGGCCCAATCTCCGTATCTATCAGCAACCGCTGACCGGCTTTTGCTTTGACTTGAATAAGACGCGTCTTGATGTTTGGGCTGCATCAATGGTCTGTCTTCTCTGTTTTTCACTCGTAATCTCCACCTTATTCAGTTTTATTGCAGTCTCAGAACCTGACGGACCATAAGACCGCCCCTGCATCACGATTTTTTGACGCTCAACAACGTATCAAGAATATTCCCTCCATGACCATTGCCCCTGCCCCAGCTGCCGGAGATGCTCCTCCTCCGCCTGCTCCCGCTATTCCTGCTGCTCCTCCGCCCGCCACTCCAACTCCCGCGCTCTCTATAACGGACATCTTTCTCGCATCCATCATGTCAAACGGCGGAATTTCGTCATTGTTCCCTCAGCTGTCGTCTGCTCATACTGCTACTCCCCCCGCTACCAACCCTGCTATCGCTCCCCCAGCCCCACCTCCTCCGCGCAGTGCCCCTGCGTCCCCAATGAAGCGTCACAACGTCTCGTTAGACCAATTTTGCGAACACTATGGTCTCGCCGAAGGTGACAGCAGCCTTTTGAAGGACGTGGGATTCCGTCCGGGAGACAAGACGACGTCTGCGTTGGATGAAGAGCTTCGGAACGCAAGTTTCACGATTTTCAGTTGGCGCAGGATTCATGACGCAAATGTTCGCTTCAAGGGGGATCTCGCGTCCGGTATGTTTGATGGATGATTGTGGTACCTCTTTTTTACTCTCATCGCTGTTTGTACTGTTATCCCGTTGCATTCATCCAGATACTTGTAATTACAATGTTTTTCTTGATACATGTCCGAAATCAAAGCTGTTTGTACACTACCAAATGTAACCAGCATGTCTAAACCATCCCTGTGCCATCTCCGCAGTGAAACATGCAGTCGACTCGAGAAGAGCAGCGATGGGATCTTCTGCCGCGTGGATCACGTCCCCATGTCGGCGCAAGTGTGCTTTCCCTGTCAAGGGTTTAGTCAAGGAATGCAAAGAAAATGCTCGAGCCACTTACATGTCGAGAATGACTCTTCAATTGGGTTCAAGTCTGGTGAGTAAGGTGGAAGGAAGAGTATCATTATACCTAGAAACATGTCAGACGACTTTCAATATCAACGGGAAATCATGCCATTGTCGTTGAGGACTTCTTTGAGTACATCCGAATGATGTATCCGGCAGTTGTCAAGTACAGGCACACTTTGAGCGTCGGGGTAAGGGTTCATGACGGGCATCTTGGGACAGTTAGTGAGGATAAGATGGTTAGAAAGTATATTCGCGCACCACATCTTCGACGATGAAGTCGAAAAATTGATACGCGTCCATGGATCCTTCCACAATACGAGTTGCAATGTATCCTTGTGTGCTCATGGCAGCGGTGAGAGTGTATCGATCGTCGCGCACGAATTGATGAGGGTATATTGCGGGCTGGCCAATAGGAGCTCGGCCATGATGGCGGGCGAGAGTGCGCTCGTCTTTGCTCGACTCATCCACCGCAACAAACTCCATCCCCGTCCCCGAAAACGATGTAGGATCGCGAATACACCCCTGATATTCGGTTCTCTGTGCTTCATCTCTCTCTACCGCAATGGTTTGCAGCACCTTGCGCGTCAGACCTGCCCGGGCCAGAGTAGCCTGCAGCGCAGAGTTCGAGATGACGATATCATGGTAAATTGCCAGATGCCACGCTAGTTCGTCCAGCATCACTGAAGGATCATGGAAGTAAACTTCCTTGGCGGCATCGAGCACCCCTAGACCGATAATTCGTTCACGACCGCGGAATGGAGACGGAGGTTTGGTGACTTCGCCGAATTCTTCGAAGATGGAGCGCCAGCGATAGAGACTACGAGGTGAGACGTGAAATGCGTAACAGATGTCTTCACGCGTCCATCCGGCTTCCCAGAGAGCTAATGCGCGCTCTTTGAGGTCGGAACTGATGCGCCGATTGACCATGGAGGCGTAGGGAGGGGGAGGGAAGAGAAAGACGCGAATTTCCTTTTCGGGAAGCGCAAAAAAATTTATTTGTGATTGTCATTATTTACAGGATTCCCTGTAAATCAGGCTATCACATTTACTGATGCGTTAATTCGGGTCCAAGAACAGCTGGGGCTTAGTTATTCAAATACTCGAGGCTTGCACAAAATTCTGGATGATATTCCGGAGCGCGCATCCTGGACACACAAACAGCTTTCATTTCCGGATCGTCCAGATGAAAAATTCAATATCCACTACCGCAATCCCCTAGATGCTATTAAATCACTCCTGGGCAATCCTGCACATGCCAAGGACATTGTCTATGCACCAAAGCGAATTTTTCAAGTAAAAAAAAAGATAACCGTATCTATAACGAGATGTGGACAGGGAAGTGGTGGGCTGCAGTACAGGTGTGTTCAATGTTCTCTCTGATACGCAAAACTCTGAAATTCTTCACCCTGCTGACTAGGATAAATTGCCGCGTGGTGCTGCTTTAGCTCCTGTCGTTATTGCAACAGACAAAACACAGCTTACTCAATTCTCTGGCAGCAAATCAGCTTATCCTGTGTATCTCACTCTGGGCAACTTACCAAAGGCTTTACGCCGCAGGCCCACTGAAAATGCATGCATACTTCTTGGGTATCTATCAGTCGACAAAATCACTCGAAAAAATCAATCAAAACAGAGCATCAAGATACGAAGTCAAAAACTATTTCATGCATCTACAGTGGTGGCAAATAGAAATTGCCGTGGCTTTTTGGCCAAAATCTTGCTGTATACTTCACCGAATGACCTAAAATGAGATGTAGAGATAAATATATGATACTCCTGTACCACTTAGAACACTCAGCTATATATTATGCTCTGACAATGCATCAATAACAGGACAGTTTCTGATTATTGCCATATCTGGAAAAGCTCAATGTATCCTCAGCAAAAAAGTGTCATCATAGGATGAAAGGACTTGAAAAACAATGCTAGTTCTCACTTTGATTGACTGAAATTGACCCTCATTTGAGCTCACAACGGCTGCTTGAAGTTGGTCCTTCTAGCTATTTTCTCTGCATTTTCAGCTATTTTGTGTGAAAATAGCCAACTTTGAGCGGCTGCTGTGAGCTCAAATGAGGGTCAGTTCCATTAAAATAAAGTGGAAACTAGGACTGTTTTTCAAGTACTTTCATCCTATTATGACACCTTTTCGCTGAGGGTTCATTGTGTTTTTCCCAATATGGCAAAAATCGGAAATCATCCTATGATTGATGCATTCTCAGGGCATAATATATTGCTGACTAATCTAAGAGGTACAAAAGTATCACATACCCATCTCTACATTTTATTTGAGGTCATTCGGTGAAGTATACAGCCAGATTTTCACCAAAAAGCCACGGCAATTTCTATTTGCCACCACTGTATGCGTATTATTCTAGAGCCTCTCATGAAGGCAGGAACCGACGGTATGCTGGTTACTGGTGGAGATGGCAAAGTTCGCAAGGTGTTCCCCATCCTCGCGTCGTATGTTGCAGACTACCCTGAACAATGTTTGGTCGGCTGCGCAAAGTATGGGACCTGCCCTAAATGCCAGCGCAGTGCAGCCGATCTGCAAGATATAAATCCTGGGTCTCTACGGTCTCCAGACTGGACACTACAGATTATCAATGACGCAGAAAACACCAGTGCAAAATCAGAAAACAAATTTCATGACGCCTGCATGAATCATGAAGTCGCAGGTGTTCATAATCCATTCTGGGCTGGGTTCCCTCTCACCAATCTTGCGTATTCCCTTACTCCTGATGTTCTACATCAACTTTATCAAGGTGTTTTGAAACATCTTATAGGATGGTGCCAGAGCCTTATGACTGCGGAAGAACTTGATGCTCGTATTCGGAGCCTCCCTCCAGCTTTTGGGATCCGTCATTTTGCCAAAGGTTTTTCTGCTTTGTCCCAAATATCAGGTTCTGAACGGAAGGCTATGGCTCGTATTCTGCTTGGCTGCCTGGTTGGCCGCCTGCCTTCGAAAGGCATACAAGCATGTCGCGCACTTTTAGATTTTATTTATCTTGCTCAATATCCTACTCATGATGATGGAACTTTATCTGCAATGGAGACTGCCCTAGACTGCTGGCACAACAACCGAGATTATTTTATCATGACTGGAGTCCGGACGGACTTCAACATCCCAAAGTTCCATTCATTGCTTCACTATATTGAGGCTATTCGACTTTTTGGAACAACAGATAATTACAACACTGAAATGTTTGAACGGCTACACATTGACTTTGCTAAAGAGGGCTGGCGCGCTTCTAATCACCGTGACGAATTCCCTCAAATGATTAACTGGCTTTCTCGACAAGAAAAAATTGCTTCATTTTCAAACTACCAGGCATGGCTTGAGGCCCAGCAACAACCTGATCCCACTCCAGTTGCAAAAACATTTTCTGGTCAGGCACTGAAGATTGCCAAGGTCCCCCAATCTCCCCACCAATCAATCACTTCCATTGTGCAAAAACACAATACACCATCCTTCGTTTCGTCTCTCAAACAGTTTTTGAATCAATTGGGGAGAAACCTGCCTTCACGAGAGGCTCAAGCTGCGCCGCTACCCTTCTCTCATCTTGATATTTATCATAATTTCAAGTTTGAACCAAACTCACTGGATCCTGGTGAGGAGTCAAATAATAATATTCAACAAACTGTTATTTCTCGGCCTGCCATCTCCAACAGTGTTGCCCGGTTTGACACAGTAATTGCTCGTGTGAAGCCTGAGCAGGCTGACAGCACTGGATTAACTGGTGAAGTTATATTTCTATCTTCTGTGTTAGGTTTTCAGGTGAACAGGAATGCGTGTTGGGCGTGTCAAGATTTTATTTCGATTACCCAAAATTCTATCAAGTGGTCAACCTTCACCATCAACCTGGCCCATTTATCCTCTAGCATATGTGGAATGGTATCAGCCATTGAAAAAATCACCAGAAAGTCACCATGAAATGTATGCTGTCAAACCATCACCACTCTCTTCTCTTGGTGTGCTACCTGGTGCTATAATCCGTGTAACAGATATTCGACAGACCTGCCAGCTGTTTCCAAACTTTGGCAGGGCAGATGTTAATCCAGCATGGACCTCTGATAATGTACTAGATCAGTGTAACTCTTTCTATCTAAATAACTGGGCCAGTTTATATGCTTATCAATCGATTTGGTAACTTAAATCCATCTGTATCTTACCTAGAAAATTACTACACCCCCCTAGCCCAAACATAGAGTTCACTAGAGTAGCTCAAAGTATGCCATAGTAACGGGTTTAAATTCATAGACACTCATAGACATGTATAGACACTCAGAGCCTCTCAAAGTACCATAAAGTCACCCTTTTGTCTATGTAGCACTATATTGCAATTTTGTATTTTCCTGATTAGTACTGTTGAACTTTGTTACCCCTTGCCGGCCTTGCCAGTTACCTGTGTGCCTTGCTGCTTTATATTAATTTTGTGCAATGATTGTATTGAGTAATTGAAAAAGCTTCAACCCAGTCCACAATAATAGCCCGCCTTAGATCTTTCTGAGCCTCCCAAGAGCCTCCCCATGCTCACCCCAAAAGCTCACTTGTCTCTTTCTTTTCTCTTTCTTTTTCTTTCTTTTCCCGCCTTTTTGCGTTCTTTTCCCCTTTTGGACACCCAGTGGTATAGTCGGAAAACCCTAATAGGTAGTGACCGGGGGCCTCGACCAACCAAACATGTCCGTAAAATGTCGATTTTTTGATGAGGGATCAAAATTTGATGGGAAGTGGAGAGAAATGCGGAGTGGGATCAGCAGCTCATCAGCTCATCATGCAATCATGCAATTAAATAATTTCTGGGATGAGACGAGCCGATGAGCTAAGAATTGAGCGCCCCTAGTAGTCTCGTACGAGGGCTCATGACAGGGCTCCCAAATTGGGATGTCATGAGGGTCGTGCGTACGAGACTACGCCCCTAGAAGCGTTCACGGTGCCCCAGAAGTAGTTTCAAACGGGTGTCTTCATTTACTATACGTATCATTCCATGTCCCTCAGAGTGAGGCAGCAAATGCTCAATTTCCGCGAGACGCAGGGAAATTTCAAAGCTTGACGTCAATTCAAACTACTCGACCGTACCAACAAGGGAACTCAACGCGCTTGGAATTCGCCTAGAAGGGTAGGTATCAGAATATAAACCGAGGTGGCTGGAAGCCAGTAGAGCTCGATCGGAACAAGAGCTGCTGGAGTGCAGGTGCAGCAGCACACGGAGGGGCACAAGAGTCTCAGAGATGGGGGTAAAGAGTAAGATTGTAGACCATACTCAACTACGAGAAGTATATAAATGTAGATAGGTATCAATGGATAAGAAATGTTCGAAGTCGGAATGATGCGAACCAACAAATTCATATCGTGCAAATAATTTACAAACCGAGCACAACGCATCAATGCGGAGCTCGAGGTTCGATGCTGCAGTCCGAGCTCACAATGACAGCGGAGTCCAAGGACGCTTCGCAGAGGTTGAGATTTAAAGACAAATCTTTAATCCACAGTGTTGAGGCGTTGAAGGTAAAGGAATCCAGCAACGAGCTTCGTCGATCCAAATGAGAGAGCAACGGAACGTGGGCGACGCCGCGCAATTGACTTCGGAAACGCCTTCTCGAGCTGCGTTGTCAATGCGTTGAGGAAGGCCAAACTACGGTTCGGTGACGCGAGCGAGGCAAGCGGGCGTAACGGCGACGACGGAGCGTTGATACCAGCTCTCAACATCTCTATATTCGACGCTGGAGTCCGGAGCGTCGAGGAAAAGGTGCGTCCCAGAATAGCGGTGTGAGTAGGCGGCGTTGCAGATTTGCCACAGAACTGTCAGGCTAATGCACCACGAAGCGAGTGGAAGCTTGAGACAAAAGCGCAAGAGTTGGCGGCGGTGGCGAGTGCAGCGACGCACGGCTTCTACGTTTCTTGCAAACGGAGGGCGTCCGGTGACAGCCGTCGCCTGAGTTGCTGGTGCAGGCAACAATAGGGTGTGAAACGGGGGAACGGTCAACTCACTCCGTTCCGGCTAACCTGGCTAACCCATTTCTCCCAATCCTCTTCCCCTGTCCATCCAGCAACCACGTCTTCCCAACATCTGAAGACATCCTCAAACATGGGACTTGAGGAGTCGGATGCACAAATAGCGGCGCTTTAAAGGCTCATGGTCGTGAGAGGCGCCGGAGCTGGACTTAACGCTGCTCAAAGACCGAGCACGTCTAGGGACAGGCGACGAGTTGTGGGCGAAGTGACGGGAAGAGAAGAAAGAGCAAAATCGATACCACGTTGATGATGTCATGGTGGCGACGCCAACAACGCGAGAATACCTTCGTGTTCTGAAAGTATTTGTTGACTCCATCCACTCCGCCCCCCAGTCGGCAATACTTGAAGCAAACTCCATAGAAAAAAAAAATTGACCGCAGAAAATTCGATTTCACATATCCATCACAATTTAAAGTAAACTTTCAATTCCTGATACCCTGAAGACGCAGTACTAAAGCGAGAATGAATTACAAACTGAGCGCAACACCGTGAAGTGGAGCTCTAAGTTTGGTGCTACAGTCTGAGCTCACGTTGTCAGCGTGTTGGATACACTAACTCGGCAAAAAAAATGTCCGATCGGTTTTTGCTTCGTTTTTGCACGGAAATGGAACTTTCCATCTGAAACGAAGTTGGAGGTCGTGGAAGTGACCGAGCCGGAATTTTTGCACGCAAATAGATCATCAAAGTCTATTGATCCGGCATCAACTGAGCGAAACTACCGAAACAGGATATTTTCCGGTTCTGCAGTGACCGATTTCAGGGTAATCCACGTGCATACGTCGAAAGTTCAAGATAAACCAAGCAATTCCATTATTCCACAAGTTGAACCAAGCAAAAAGGTTGAGCCGTTGTAGCGCTATGACGCGAACAATTCTGCCATTTTGATCAAATTTCGGCACATTCCGGTCAAAATAGCCGAAAATGGCCACTTTGCGCTCGCTGTAGCGCCTTTTTGCCTGCATATTTTTGCTTGGTCTAACTTGGAGAAATACTCAGTGAATCTCAGGCTATAGAACGAGAAAGTCAGCTCTGACGCGCAGAGGCAGGATGAGTGCAAAAGACAAAAAATCGATGATTTCTATCACTTATTACAGACGGAGGTGACTAGTGCTCTGGAATGTGCTGTGGACCAGCAAGATGGCGGAGAGGAAGAGAAAGATCGCTGACACGTCGATAACGACGGCGTGGGATTCGGCGGCGACAACGCGGAGCGGGTCGTCAAATCGATTTCCGAACGTCTCCACGGGCGAGAAACGACTGCGGGATGCAAGTCGTCTTCGTTATCCAGACCGCAGGCGCTATCTTGAAGGTGTCGACGTCAACGCAAAAACGTTGAGTCGCAGCCGAGTTCGATCGACGCGCAAACGGCGCCTTCTTCCCGTCGAGGGAATGTCGAATCTCAAGGAACTTGAAGGGCAGCTAACGAGCTCCTTGAAGGCGCGTATTTCAGGTCTTCATTAAACTGAATCTTCAAGAAGTGCAGCGAATCGTTTGAGAACAAGATAGAGGTGATGTTGACATCGAGCACCATCGAAGATGAGGAGTTAGGATAGAGACGAGTCGAGTGGCACCAGCGATGGAGGCAGGGGCGGCACAAGATGTTGCGGACTCACTTGATTCCCTAATCCATCCCTCAAGCTCATCTTCTTTCCTCCAAATCTCGTTCCCCACCGACGACCTCTTCTTAATGAAGTCGTTTAGATGATCCTTGAGGGCTTGAAAGCCGTATCGCCAGTCGACAGTGTCGTAGTAAAAAGATATATTCTCCACTACTAAGTACACGCCGGATCTCACGCATTCGGAGCTCACGGAACGAGCAGGATGAAAAGATAACAAAAACTTGAGCGCTGCGCATCATAGCAGTGCTCAAGGTTGATCGTCCGAGCTCATGCCGTCAGCGGAGCTCAAGGACGAGGTCAAAGGCCGTAAATGAGTCTTCAAAGCTATAAGCTTTGAAGACGTAGTTTATCCCGTAACGAGGGGCGTCAATTCCAGGCATAGCGGCCAAGGTGGGGTGAACGGAATTGACGGGGCGGATAATGTCGCGGCCAGCCAATCAAATGAATGAAAGTGAGGGAGGCGACAAAGTGCCTCACCGTACCACTATTGAGACAGCAAGCAGAGGGGAGGTTACTTGAGGCTCGCAAGAGGCGAGGTCTATCATGTAGACTTGGTGAGGTGCTGAGAGTCTTCGAGAGGAGTTTGGTGAAGCCTCCCTGTGTGTCCACCATTGTGAAGCCTACGTGCTTCGGTTCGGGGGCTTCTCGTCCTTCTGAAGACTCGTATACCGGTTTGGCGGTTATCGGGCGCTAACCGGGCGCTGTGACCCTTCCGCAGGAGCCTTGTCACCCTAGGCAGGGCTCTTGTTATACAGCCAGTAATCCGGAGCAGGAGGGCAGTTATACGGGTGCCCAGCCGTTGTGATGGTTGTTGGTCTTCGGCGCCCGACGAGTTCTTTTATCTCTAAGAAAGCATGGTGGGCAAGGGTATGTTGAACTTAGAGCGCATGGGTAAGTGGTTAGTTGCTAAGTCCAACAAAACACCAACCCTATGAGGTGGCGCGAGTGAGCACGAGTTCGAGCCCCGGCGGTCGCCATTTAGCCACCGCTACGGTCGGGCCGGCCCTCGCCCTGGGATTGACTGGATTAGAACAGCCTACCGGCGCTTGGTAGTGGGGGTCTTCAGCCCGCCATGGACATTGTTTCCGGGTCTCACCCGGGGTTGGTGTTTTGTTGGACTTAGCAACTAACCACTTACCCAAGCGCATGGGTAAGTGGTTAGTTGCTAAGTCCAACAGGGTAAGATATTCAATGATTATCTAATACATCATTGTGGCTATGTGACCCGCGGAATGCTACCTAATCGGGAATGTTTGATGGGCATGCTAAAGGGATATTCCTCCCATATCACACTGTGGGACGACACAACGTTGATAACTCCTGGATCGTTGCCTACTCCCCATACCTCTCCGCCAAGTTTCACTGCCATATTAATGTGGAGTGCGCCGTGACGGTCAAGTCCATCAAATATCCCTTCAAATACATTCACAAGGGAGGCGATCGCGCAACTCTGGAAGTCGATGGAGACGAAATCAAGACCTATATTGACGGTCGATACATAGAACCTCCAGAGGCGTCTTGGCGCATTTTCCATTTTGACCCACACACTCAGATTCCCAATGTTGTCCGCCTTCCTGTCCATCTCAAAGGGCAGCACATGGTGACGTTTGACCCTGGCAAAGATCCCGAGGAGGTCCTCGAGCGGGGGCAAACTGCCGTCAGCAAACTCGACGCATTCTTTGCCGCCAACCGGGATGGCGGCCGGTTAGGTGTTGAGGCTCAGAAGTACACTTATCAGGAGTCCCGCAGTACTGTACTCTCAGGAGCTTGCTCCTCTCGATTATCACTTCTTCGGAGACGTTGTCTCGGTATGTCTTTTATCTAACTTGCTTTCTTTTTTCTTTGCCCTGATATGTTCCCTTAGATAATCCCTCTTGGCTCCCCGGACAGTCTCAACATCCGCACCCACGCTACCATTCACGTCTGCGGTGTTCCCAGCAACATCGACAAACCAAATTCGACTTTTGATATCAAAGCCGAGCAGTACCTTGCTGCCACAAAACTGCAGACAACGTCTTCCCGGTTCACTGTGTATTCCCTGCGACACCGAGGTGGGAAAAGTACAAACCCATTCCGGGGAAGGGAAAGAGTGTTTCGGTGGAAGGCTTCCTCACCGGGCTTGAGCTGAACGACGATCGCTCAGTAGAGCATTTTATTGTTGACATCGAGAAGGTGACATTTCTCGGCAATGCCTCTTCGACGGCGCCGAAGGCTGAGGAGAGTCCGACCAAAATTGGTATGTTCCCAGCCTTTCCTCTTCTTGCAAGCCACTAAATGCTTCGCCACTAAACACCGGTACTCCCGCGCGCCTCAAATTTACTGGCTTCTTTGGAGATCAGGCTTCCGGTAGCACCAACACCTCTGAGCCGAATCCAAAGAAGCGTAAGCTTGACCAACACACGAATGAGCCTCAAGACAAGGGTGAAGGAACATTCACTGGTCGTCGCAGTGGCGGCGCCGCGAATAAACACTAAATAATCAAATTCCATGTATTTGTATAATTAATTCAACTCTCTAATTTCTCTTCCTCGATTGTCAGCCTATGGGCGATATACTGTCAAATAGATAAGTTTATGGCACATATACTGTATAAAAATTCAAAATCGACAACTCGACCTTTTTTTGAGTAAATTAGCGGTATGGCACATATACTGTGCAAAAAATCAAAATGCACAACTTCGGTGTTTTTGAGAGAATTTGGAGGCAACTATCAAATTTCATGACAACTTTCTCACCTGAGGACCTGAAATTTCGACAACCTTAGTTGTGAACAACTTTTCAACACAGCAACTTTCGAAGTGGCTACTTTTTCCGGCTGCAGCTCGAGATGCTGACAACTACAACTTCAACTCGGCGCTGAAACAACTACAACTAGGTGAATTGACAAATTTCGTTGTTCGCAACTTTCCTTCTCTACAAAGTTTCTCGCGGACAACTTTCTTGTTGACAACTCTCAGAGTCTCATCGGTGGACAACTCTTGGGTTCAACCTTTTCCGAAGACAATCCAAGGACAACCCGCTTACTACTTACAGTTTCGGAATAAGATATGTTCGGCCGATCAACCCGATTTGTCACTGATGTTTGTTTGTGTTTCTTCACTCTTCTTCCCGCTCCCTCGTAACTCCCCCGAACGAGTTTCCTGTGCCTAGAATGCGCTAGTTCCGCGAAGCTAATGGTTTCTTTGTGACTTCAAGGGAAGACTTGGCCCTACACTTGAGGCCGAAGGTCTGATCTGATTGATGTGGAAACCATCGAGAATCGGATTGACGCCATCGAAGCCGAAGCAAGACAGCACTCTGCCTCTTATTGCTGCGGCCCTCCTGAATTAGCCCGACCCTCTTCTCGACAGCGTTGATGCTCAGCTCAAGCTCATGATGTCAACAGCAACCCCGAATTCAGAACTGCAAAACAAATACTCGTCCTCGTCCTATCTATTGGTCTGCAAGGCATGGTTCCGGGTAGCGACACATCCTTCGTGTCACTCCTCAGGCAGAGGCTCTCAGGGCCATCCTCGAAGCATGCCAAGAGATCGGTCGCTTCATGAAGAAGGTTCGAGTTGAAGGGGCCTTCGGTAACGCTATGGAAACTATCCTTCGCTCTGCTCCCAATATCACCGATGTCTTTCTTACTCTCAACCTCCGGGCCGAGACGATGTCCGAGGGCTCTCCCTCATCGATCCTCGACGTGTCATCCTCGTTGATGACCGTGACGACCCGAAGGCAAATAACTCAACCAATCTGTTTGTGACCACACTCGAACGTTGCATTCCGGAATGGAACAAGCTGGTATGCAGACTCTTCTTCGCGTAACATGAGGGCGCTCAACAGTGAACAGAAATCATTTTATTTCCCGTACTTTGACGAATTTTTCATTCATACTGTTTACGAGAAGCGCGCCACGCACTGTGTGCTGCTTTGACCAAGTCTGGGAGTTTGTAAAATCTCTTCGTTGACGCCGGCCTCGGATTTCCTGATCAGCTTCGTAAAATGATCAAAATACCGGCTTTCAAATTCTTCCACTGTCGGCTTTCCAACCAACGCTCAATGAAGAAAAATGAGAGAGCTGACTAACGTCACCACACAGTGGCTTCGTTTGGCGGGTTGATTCGATTTCGTTATCCAGAACGAATTCTGTCGTTTCCAAACACGGTTTTCATGATTCGAGCTGTACGGGAGTCCCCTTCCAGCGGTCTGAAACGCGCGAAACCAGGCCACTTCGATACCGTTCTGGCCAGGGAATCTCAACCGGCTACCCCTCCCGGACAGTTGAGTCTCGAAGGTGAGTAATGTTGTATAATGTTCAATCAATGCTAGAATAATCCGGATACCCAGGCCTATTCCCTGCTCGTGTTCGCGCTATCTTCGCGCTACCCGTTGAATATGGGTTTTTCTCCACTCCGCTATAAACCACTTTCACAGTTTGACACTGACCTCGGTATGTACAAGATTGCACCTGCATTCCACAATCATACGCGCCGAGCTTCCATTATTCCCGCCACCCAGATATCTCGAAGCTGCCATCTCATTCCACTCTCACTTCTGACGACATTCTGGATAAATGTCAATCTTTTCATTTGAACTGTTATCTTGGGCATATTGACTTTGGATTACTCAGAGGCGTAAAATAGCTGCTTAATATTTATTATCTCCACCATTTCGAGTAAAAAAAATGAACGTGTCTCTTGAGTCCAGTTTAAGCGCCCATAAGCGCCCATATCACCTGACTTATACCCGCGTTTCCGGGGTTCGACAATCATTGAGAGGGAAACCTGCTGTATCTTGAGTAAACCTGGTTGCCAAAAGAAATCTGCCCACATTCAGATCTCGCAAGACTTAGACACGAAACGATTGAGGTCCAATCACGATCACGTGAGATTGTTGCTGATCTTCCCTCACGTCGATGACGCATTATATCCGTTTGTACCCGTATTACTTTCTATCAGAAGTGCGAATACTAGATGTCTACAAGGGTAATGGCTAATTTTATTGCTTAAATATGTGGTATTGCGCGGGCTCCCAGCTAGCTACTCTAGGACAAAGTGTGACACAACACAACCAAACCACTGCATTTCTTGGCCGACAAAAAAAGAAATTGAAGGTTCCGAGTCAACCTCTGGGGAGCTTTTAGGCTAGATACCCATATGTATAACTGCTTTGTATGCTCCGCTATGCTTAGCTAGACATGCCGCGTTCGCGAAAACCGCAAATAAGTATCACATCTTGATCACACCTCGTCACAAAGTAGTCACAACACAACACAAGCAGATAGAAAAAGAAAAAGAGAATTGTCGAGTCCAAGGCAGCTTCTGGGAGTTTTATTGGAGCTGCCCATTGTAAATATTCAGACCTTCTTTGTACAGTCGAAGCTGTCATAACCCATAGCTCTCATAACCCATAATCGACCTTAACCCATACATTTTTGGGGGACTTTGACCGATTTTTGGCTGGGAAAACCCATAACTCTGCCATACCCCATACCTTTTTGGCTCGACCGAGGCCTATGGGTTACAGCAGCTTCGACTGTACCCTGGAAAATTGTTAACCAGTCCGCGAAACATAGGGTTCAGATCGCCATCAGCGGCAAGAATCGCCGAAGTCTGATGATGACATCAGATGAGCCTCTCTCCTGTCGTTTCCCACCACCACCGACACAGGCTATTCATTGGGGGAGCTTGCTCCCCCCCTTTATCAGAGCCGTCACCGAAAAGCAATAAGCTGTGCTAGACGGCTTTTTGATGGCGTCACTGCCCTCGGATACCGAGTAAGATACAGTTGCGGCAAGATCAAATGTCTTGCCTTTTATGGAAATTCAAATCAATCTCGACCCTTCTCTGAATAATTGGAGTCTTTCTGAGAACCAAAGATGTAGGATGATAGTAGCCCACCATATGTGATGTAATGTCAACTTGAATAAATTTTATTCTAGCCTTTTCCTTCAGTCTGGCCCAGATTTATATTCAGATGTCAGCGCCATAAGTCACTCTATAATTTGAATGGTTCGAAGTGCAGAATGTATGCTACCGAGCCTCTCAGCAAATAGATCCGCACAGTATATGCTAATATGATATGTGGTTGCGAAAAAGGTCGAGATTGATTTGAATTTCCTTAAAAAGGCAAGACATTTGAGCTTGCCGCAACTGTAGATGGAGATGATGGTAGTCTCTCCTAGGCCAGACGCTCTATGTGCACCAGCTCGGTGCCTCGCTACATAGAGTCTGTTGTTTACCGCTGGAGCTTATGATGTAACATTATGTAAGCCGGCAGTCGCCGAATGTTGTTTTTGGTGCCTCCTACTCACAGTTTAAGCAGAACTATCATGCACAGTGCCATATATGAGCTTTATAGGGAGTCTCTGAGTACTCTTCACAATTAATTTACTTTATTTCGACGGAAACCAGGTTTTCGACAGTTCTCAAGAGGTCGGACTCGCTTCGGCCGAAAGCCGACACGTGAAGAAATTGGCCATCCTGTGCTATGTAGCGCGTCCAGCCGTTTCTGAGAAATTTGAAGCGCCAGAAATGTAGATTACAGCAATACAAGCTATACTGCCAAAATAGTTTGCCAAAATCGCGCTGTGGACGGGAGAATTACGCGACTCGAACTTTGCTTACATGATATTACATAATAAGCGCTATCAACGATCCAACCCTCGCGGTAAACACAAGACTAAGTTGATAGTGGGTTGACACAAATTAGCATTCGGAAACATTTCAAAGGCGCCAGAGGAGAGTTGCGCGAGAGGCCATGTCGCGAGTCGTCGAGAGTGGTGTCAGAGTGGAGAGTACATACACGATTACTAGCATAGGCGTTCGCCCAACGCCTAAAATGCCCTCGAGCGCCTAATCCCGGGTCGAACGCCTACTGCGCCAGCGAACACCTATGCGGAACTAAACACACAGCTAAACACACGTTCCCGAGTACGAGAATATATCGTTACGTGCCGGCAATCAGCCCGTGGGCTGTCGTACGTCAACCTCTCTTCCTCGCTTCCTCTCTTCCTCTCTCTCCTGCCCCCCATCCCCTCACCCATGGACCCCACGACGACGCCACTCTCCAACGCTGTGGAGGACGACGCCGAAACTTAAACAACAGATCTCGTCCCCACCACCGTGACGGTGAGCTCGCGGCTGACAGCTTGATTTTTGCTCAAGTATTCTTTCCCTCTCGCCCCATTGCAGCACAAGATTTGCTCGTTACACCTCCTTGCAGAATTCGGTGAACGACTCTCCAAGATCCCGCGGCCGATACGCACCCCAAAAGCACGTCAGGATGGTTCCGAGCTGTCTAGGGTCTTGTTTTTAATTCCCAGCCCAATTATAAACAGTTTTTTAATTTTTGTTTGTAAACAGGGTGTTTATAACCCGGTTTACAAACACGTCGGCAGGATTGGCCCAAAATCGGATTTTTCCTGTCGTTTACTCAATTTTTCGCCTCTGTGAGCTTGACGGAGGTGATTGGCACGATTTGAGACAGACAACAGCAAAAATCTTCCCAAATTTGCTGGATCTTTCCATTTTGAGGGTGATTGATGTATCGGCACACTCCGAGGCTATGATTTCATAGCAGAATGTGCACGAATTAGAAATGAATGTTGTATGGCTGTCTGGTCGGCACTGATCTTGACAAACTTGTGAGCATTCAACACAGCCACAATGAATTAAAAACCAGTGATTTCTGACCAAACCATTTAAAAACCGGTTTATAAACCGGTGTTTATAAACATGTTTACAAACTTGATCAATAAACAAGACCCTAGAGCTGTCGGTAGGAGTGCCCGTGGGCAGGGAAGGGGTTAACTCCCAAGGTGCGTCCTCAAGGTCTCCATCTTTTATCTTTTATCAGGCACAAACACATGCGCAACTCAGTCGTGCCACGCCCCGCTCCCCCACCCCCTATATTCGGTTCTTCGAGGATTTGAGCTTCAAAAATGCGGACGCCTGGATTCGGGAATGGGTTGTGGCCGCGTGGAGTCCGAATGTGTCCCAATGTGTGTACTTGTTTCTCGTTCCATATTTTCTGACTTTGTTCCGAAATCGCAAATCGCACAGGGGTAGCCATGGGTAGAATCAAGTGGTTGAACTACTTAGTTACCTGGTAGTTCCGACTTTGTAGTGTTTTATTTTGAAATTGAAATCATCCAAATTTTGGTCGGAAAAACGCGAAAAACACGAAGTCTGACGCGTTCCACCGGCGGCCCAGTCAAAACATCAACATGGTGGGACGATCACGAGTGCGCGAACGCGCGGCGGGACGCTGATGCCGAGGGGTGCCGTCGCTAACGTGCAGTAGGCGCTCGCCACGGAAAATAGGTGTTGGATGGTCAAAATAGCCGTTCGGCGCCATCAATAGGCGTTCGCGAACGCCTATGCTACTAAAGGTGTCGTGCCTCGTCAGAGTGGAAGACAATGGGAAGAGACGCTATGAACGAAAATCGAAAACGAAAACGCGGCTAGCTGATAATGATCAGGCGGCCTTCCAGGCCATCAAGTCCATCAATTGCCAGCATTCACAAACGAAAACGACCGGGCAAAGAAGCCGAGAGGATAGGATTGATGTCACAGTCACAGTATATCAATGTATTGTGTCATCGGCCGCTTGCCGAACGCGTCCGAGTGGCTGTACCAGGTCACGCACACGGCGTGTCTTAGCACTTAATTGAAGAGTGGGTGACTTCCCGTAAGATGAATTTATGCTGGCCCAATTTCTGAGGTTGTTTGAGAGTGCCAGTGATGCAATCAGACTGGCGATATTTTCATCGCAAAACAAATCTACCAGGTGCGCGACTGCCCTGTTTGCGGGAGAGAGGTTGCAGGACCTGATGGGGTGTCAAAAAGTGTCTGGAGATTTATTTTTGGGTCTTGAAATCTAGTGGAGGGGTGCCGACCCCCCATCCAAACTTTATTATATTCAACTGATGCGGACTAAATCTTCGCTCGATTTGGGTGCGAAGAGTGATGGGGTCCCGACAGCTGTCTCGAAATATTCTGGTGGAGTAAATTTACCTTACGGGAAGTCACCCAGTGAAGATCACTTCACTTCAAAATCATAAAATAGAAATTTTTACGATACCCAAGTATGAGATTCATGATACTTATAGACAAACACTAAAGGTATGTAAATAGGAAACAAGAATGGACTACATAAAGTAAACAAATATTATTATTTTATATTTATCTGTTAATTTGTGTTGGCTGCCGGCAGTAGCTAAGTTGCACGAGCATCTCAATTTGCGGAGGGAAAAAACGGCAATTTCGGTTATTTTTAAGTAGTAGCCGAGCATCGGAACGGGACCAACATGAGCATGTACGTGACCGTGACCCTTGGCGTCATAGAGCCGACCTTGACTTGTTCCGTGCCGACTGCTTCATTTTCGTTTCTGAACCTGCTGCCGACGGGCACCACCGGCCATCTATCGGCTATTCTATATATAGTCGTTTTCGTTTTCGTTTCTAGTATATACTCAAGAGAATCATTGTTCAGCAGGAGATCGCGAAATTGCCGGCACCCTACTCTTTTTTTTCAATA
Source organism: Favolaschia claudopus (assembly GCA_037176885.1). Taxonomy (NCBI): domain Eukaryota; kingdom Fungi; phylum Basidiomycota; class Agaricomycetes; order Agaricales; family Mycenaceae; genus Favolaschia; species Favolaschia claudopus. Next base: position 142,249 of record JAWWNJ010000190.1, read on the forward strand.
CGGCAGCCTCGTTTTTTTCTTCACTCCAGCGAAGGTCAGTAATTGTTTTGACTTCATGAATCGGCACCTGGACACGGATCTCAGCACGGTTTTCCATATAATAGGCACCCACTTCAAACGACCGTCTCACATCTCTTTTGCCTCTCTGTTCAGGGCATTTGGGTATATCGCGCTCTGCGTAAGTCGCCTCCCTTCCTATTGGTACTCGTCTCTTATTCCTTCCTTTCCCTTCTTCCCCCTTCTTTGTCTTTCGCTAATCATTCTTACCACAGAACATGGTTGCGTGGTCTTCACTCGGCGCCTGTCGCAACCCCGACTGCCCGTTCAAGGGTTCTTGTGGCACGTTCTTTCCGGAATGCGGTCTTGATGCTCTCGACGCTGTTGCCAGCGCTTTGGGTATCAAGTGCATTTGTGCCTGCTTTGGTGTTCAGCATGTCGCACCGCTAAACACCCCTCACCCATCCTCTTCATCCTCGGCTTCGGCACCAGAGGTACGTCGCAGCCTCATCCTTACTCTCATCACTACTGACTCGCTTGATATCAGACGGCTGCCCGAAAGCCAAGCTCGGCTTCAGCACCAGAGGTACGTTACAGCCTCATCTTTTCTCTCATCGGTACTGACTCATTTGATCTCAGCCGGCTGCCCGAAAGCCAACCTCGTCTGGCGACAGCACCGCCGCACCACCGCCGTTCCAAAGCTTTGCTGAGGCGTTGAACTCACGGGCTGCGCACCAGCAAGAGTCCGACTCCTCTACCTCGAAGAAGGAGAAGCAGCAGGCGGAGCTTAAGGCTCACATATTTCAGTTTGCTTTCGACCCTTCGAAGCAGGTGTGTTCGCCTTCAATCTTTTATTTCATCTAGCCTCTTTCTTACGCTCCGCATCCAGTCGCAGGCCAAAAACTGGTCGAAGTTGTCTGATCGCCCACAAAAGCGCAAGCCGTCCTCCACCAACCCTTCCGGTGAACCGTCGTCCAAGCGCAGCGCCTCCTCAACAGCATCCGCAACCAAGCTCGTCATCTTCCGTCTTTTAACCCAGTCGAAACATTCCACTCCATCTCCTTCATAGATCGACGCAAAATATCCGTATGGAACGAAACTGGCGCGATGTCCGCAAGGATACACTCGAGTTCTTCCGCGAGATCTTCACGTACCTCGTGGAGATCAATCTTCTGGACATGGAAAATCCGATCCATCGAGTCTGCCTCTTTGTCGTCTTTCAGCCTCGAATCCAGAAGTCTCTCGACGAAACAATCGCCTCATGGAACCTTCACAAAGTCCGAACCGCCGGAAATAAATCCCCACACGCTATTTTTCAGTTGAGCCGCGAGAAGGCCATTAACCGTGGGTACTGGACTGGGGACCCAGGCGATCCGCTCTCCACCGCCTCTGATCCTCATTATGGCCAAGATCCTGAGGCACCTCTCCCCCCAGCGGACGAATTACAGACGGATCCCACTGCTGCAGACTATACAGAGTACCCCGACGTCGCAGCCGAGCGGGAAGCTGGCGTTGTCATCAATGATGATGATGAGGTATCGGAGTGCAGGGAAATATTATCGGGAATGGACTTTCTCTCGGACGACGGGAACTGGGGTATCGATTTATATTGTACAGCGGTGATGCGCATTACTGAGCACTTCATGGGATAATAGTTTGAACTCACTAGATCAATAATATACTACAAAGCAGCAATCCGATAAATATACACTCTCGCCGTACAACGATCGAATTTCAATGTACACGCACCGTTTGAACTTGATGTATCTCAAACTCTGCAAAAGTTGTTTCCTTATCACTCCACCTGGAATAAGGTGTCACAAAACAAAGTTGTTGACGAAACAAGTTGTCGCAAGTACAAGTTGCTCCTCTAATGAGTTGTACAAGCCATTTTACCAAGAGCCAATAGTTGCGGCCGAATTCGCCGGAGCATCAGTGAGAGTTGTCGCCGATGAAAAGCTATCTATCAAAGTTGCTACTATATGAAGTTGTCTTCCATATAAGTTGAAGTTGCCGATTTTAGTTGAGTTGGGGTATTCCGTTGCAAGTTGTCGGCACAAGTCAAAGTTGTACTCAATTTACAGTAGTTGTCTCGATTATTTTTTGCACAGTATATCGCCCATATAGCGGCAACTAGGACATTTTGAAGACAAAATATTGGCAACTCAAAGGGTTAACAACTTTGAGGGCACACAACCGACTTGACCACAACTTGGATGGAGCGCAACATTTGAGATTACAACTTTCCAAGGTGACAACTGCGAAATGTCAGGTTGACAACATTGGAAAGGGTAGGCAAGCAACTACAACTTCCCTAGGGAGCAACTAAATTAGGTACAAGTTTTCCGGACTACAACTCTAGCCAGCAACAATGTTTTGAGGCTGACAACGCTAAAATGTACCAACCGCTCAACGACGGCAACTTGTTCAGACCGGGTGCCGTAACTTGATTGACAAGCGCGAATCAACACGTGATGTTTGTTGATCTTCTCTCTTGTCGCCGCTGCTCGTCGTCCAATCAACGTAAGTAGGACCCCCGGCAACCACCTATGATGCCTGCCCGCGAAAAAAAAAAATCGGATAAAACAAGCGCAAAATTGGCCGCAGCCTCCCCGGATTCGGATAAGAAACCCAACTTTCGGAAGCCAGGTCAGGTCGAAAATTCGGATAAAACATGGGGTCCGCCAACCAACCCTGGTTGGGATCCGGATAAAACTCGCCCGAGTTTGATGAAGTGACAGCGATTGATAGTCTCTCCTAGACAGACGCTCTATGTACTTGAGCTCGGTGCCCTCGCTACATAGAGTCTGTTGTTTACCGCGGGGGTCTGATCGTGTACTGATTGTATTATCTAATATCATGTAAGCCGGCAATGTCCGAAATTCGTTCCAACGCTTCCTTCCTCCCGATACAAACACTATTACAAGCTCGGATGCTCCAATGAGGATCTGAATAGGGCTTTGAAGCATCCTTTGAGATATCTACCGCACGGTTTGGTGTAAGGCAGGTTGTCAGTATGTTTTTGGGCCGCCGGGTCCGGTTCGGCCGAAGACCCCACACCGAAAACACGCGTGTTCTGCACAAGGCATTGCGACAGCCCTTTCAAGATTTTGAAGCACCAGAATGATAGCTTGACTCATGTAGAATAGAATTCCCACCAAATATTTACCGAAATCGCGTTGCTTAGAGGAAATTCACGCGACTCGAAGTCTGCTTACATGATATTACATAATACTCTGGCTACATGGTCAGACCCCCGCGGTAAACACAAGACTAAGCGATTGACCTATCTGCAGCCAAATCTCGTCGAAATCAACTAACTCAGAGCAAATCAGGCCTATTCTCACACTTGATTTTTGGCAGAATTGATGTTAAATCAACGGGAATGTCCCGTTTGCAGGGTAAATCCTGGGAAATATGACTTCGGCAATCCAAACCCAGCGTTTCCGCTGTCAAGCGACCGAAAATGACCTGGGAGCAATTTTCCCATTTTTCCCTGTTTTTAGCTGATTTTGGTGATTTTCCGAGGCCTGGTGCGCAAATCGGATAAAACGCCGGCCTGGCTGAGGCCTGGGTCAAATTCGGATAAGAATTGCCCGATTTGGGGTCCGGATAAGAAAGCACAAAATCCAGGATTTCGTGGGCAGGCATCATAGGTGGTTGCCGGGGGTCCTATCAACGTCCAAGGCCCGACTCCGAGCAGCAGCCCGAGGCCAGAGAAGCCAAATGCTCATTCATCATCTGTGACGAATACTTTGGGCCTATTCTCGTCAAAGATGGTGCTTTACCGCTCGAACGGATCGACATCGACGCCACGGAGAAGGAGCAGAAACGGTTCCCAAAGCCTCATCCCGCTCATCAAGGCCTTCCCTATGCCATCGACTCCTCGTGCACGGCCAAGCGCGGCACCAACAAGTCTCAGGGCTCTGTCTACCCCCCCCATGTGGCGCACCACTGGGAAGAAGAAGGCTACAAATCGTCTCGGGGAGTTGGCTTTGGTCGGGATGGAATACACTTATAGAGGGATAATCTTGAATCTAGGGGGTCTGTTCTTAATGTTATTTTGTCTCTCTTGTCTTCCTTCCCATTGCTTTCAGATTCAATTCTTGACCCACACCTCGGCGCATCCGATGTCTCGGGCCGCATACGAATCATCGATTAAGGTGGTGAATAAAGAGGTAAATATGGTCCGGTTCATCACTTTCATAGACTCAATCTTCGCTGAGACGCGAAGGCAGAGCATATTAAAGAACGCGCTAGGATAGACGAAGACTTCTGCCTCATCATTGCCAGCTTGGTGCGTCGTCGCTAACTTACACTGCTACTTGGTCTGACATACACATCATAAAGATCTTTCCTCGCGTCGCCATTCTCCGTAACGACATCGTCAAATTCATCACCCCAGAGACGGACGACTATTTCAAACTCACCGGCTCCAGCTCAACAAAGAAGGACAACCGCGAGCGCGTCGAAAAAGGACTCCAGGACTACCACTTCATCTTCCCTGTGGTGTGGAAGAAAGCTGCCGCTGCTGCCGACGGCGCCGCCGACGATGCTGCTAATCCTAAACTCGAGGTATGGCCATCGTTTTTCTGTTATTTATTTCAGCATTCATTCGATCTTTCAGATAAAATTTCAGGCCAATCTTCCCTTCCATTCAGGGCCAATCATCGACACCATTAACGAAAAATTCTTTTCAAAGCCACGCTGCCTCGGTCGCAAGTACAAGAAGCTTTTCAAAGGGCCTGACAGCCATCCAAATGAATTTGAACTCCCAGATACCATGGTGGCCCTTGTCGCTGTCTACGTAAGTCTCTTTTAGATCATACATGCTACTTTCATTTATAAGATAGAGAGCGTGGGATCCCCGCACCTTACTTAAGCACGTTATGTAACGCTTATTAATCGTTCCCACGGCCAAATCCCCAGTCGCACAAAAAATTTCGTGCTCTTTCCGGCCTGCGGAAGGGCTGACCTACAGACTTAGAAGACATTCTCGCTGTTTCGGCTCTGAAATTTTGGTTTTTGGTTTGAAAAGCACCTTCCACACTGCAACGAGGTTCTGTCACTCATTGCGCCGCAAAGGTTTGACAGGTCCCACCCTTAAGCGAGCTGCCGAAGCATGCCGAGATGACTATCCTGTGGCTGTGCTGGCCAAATTTTCCTCCGAAATTTTTTGAAAAGTGTCCCATTTGGTGAGAAAACCACATAGAAACACTCAGAAAAAAAGTGGTCTGAATTTTTTTGTGGGTCATATAGCAAGAGACCAGGGGACATTTTGGCAACTCTGCCCAATAGGAACCCTTCATTGAACCTCTATCTAAGACTTGTATTGGGCAAACTTCCCAATCTGGACCTTAGCATCGTGCTATAAGCCCTCGACGTCGAGCGTGACAATGTCACAGTGTGATGCTGACATAAGGGTGCGGGGATCCCACGCTCTCTATCTTATCCTGCCTCTAGGTTTGAGCCCGACTACACGTGGCCGTTACGTTGACGCCGGCGGGTACACCCAAGCACGCCTTGAAACAACGTACAGGGGCCTTCTGAAGTTCATCACTGACATGCGGAACGACGACGAAGAACAAGCACACCGGGTGCTCCACAAACTGTACTTTGCAGTCGGGTGAGCATCTATATTATATTGTGTCGGTATTCTATTAATTTCGCGCTGCAGTGCCGATCAGGCGCCCGTGGCAGCTCTAACAACTGGCTCGGCGATGAAGGTATTGCAGCTTGGGGTGGCTGACGAGGACGCTCTCGTGTAAATGCTTCATTGTTAATCCACTTATTTTTACCGTACATAAACATGCACTACTTTATTTTTTCAAGTTAATGTTGAGCGCGCTCGAGCACTGACCACGGACACACAAGCGCCCATACGGCATCCACCATCTGTTTTTCGGCATCTTCCGAGACAAACTGATCTTGCTTCCTTCCACCACCTCGCCTCTCGACTCACCTCATTTTCACGTTCCATTCTATTCTATATCTCCTCGCGTCACTTATGACCTCAAGTCTGATCATTCTCACTGCTTTTCACCACCCTCTTCCGCCTTTCCGCTAGTCTCGTGACCAGACTCTTACGCCATCCCAAAGGGAACCCTGTCATAAGAGTCTGGAACAATCAGCGGCCACATAACCGTACCATGGCTCTATCAAAATTGATGGAGTTTTCCCACAGTATGTGGACTTTACTACCCCTCGTTTTGCTTGCTTCTTCCTTTTCATGACATAAAATTGGTGCATATTAGGGCTATTTAGCTGCTCAAAGTCTATTGAGCCTTCCAAACATTTTTTTTTCTTAACCGTGGTCGTAGCTGCACGATATTCAGCCTGTGCGTAATTCTGCTGACAGCACTTCCCAAAACGGTCTAACTTGTCAAAAGTTCGCTGAAAGTGCGCAAAGGGCTGAGTTTCTCGACATACAGGAGCTCAAAGAGATTAGATCTACCAAATTTACCACCTAATAGTTTGCAGAAGATTCAAGATGAGCTACTTGAGGCCCTCGACCCATTTTGGGACGCAACAGTCATCCTTATTACGCACTATACTCAAACCTCTTAAAGCACTGATATTTGACGCAGAAATGTGGCTTGAACTGCACAGATAGACTTGAACTGCATTATAGAAGTAGACTCTGCCCAAATGTTGTCAAGTTCCGCTGTAGAAGCAAGCAAAACGAGGGGTAGTAAAGTCCACATACTGTGGGAAAACTCCATCAATTTTGATAGAGCCATGGTACGGTTATGTGGCCGCTGATTGTTCCAGACTCTTATGACAGGGTTCCCTTTGGGATGGCATAAGAGTCTGGTCACGAGACTACCTTTCCGCGATATTTCATCGAGACTTGCTTGTTTTTCAGTTCCGCTGAGTTCTAGTCTTATATATTTTATCTCACTCACTCCTATCGTATTCTGTATATATAGTAGCGATCCTCGACGAATACGGCCTACTTTTTCACCTTCAGAAGTCCCGTTACTTTAGCTTCCGTCCCCGTCTCCGCCGCCGCCTCCGACTTTGACTCTGCTTCTTAGTTCTCGTCTCCGCCTAGCGCCTCCGACATTGTCTCTATCTCTTTCTTCGTCGTCCTCGATCTCCTCGCCGTCGCCTTCGCCGCAGCTTGCCAGTCTCGGCACCGTCGCGTTTTGGAGCACTCGTCTATTTCTGCCTCTGACTGCCGAGCCATACACCGCTAGACAGTTAGTTAGCACTGTGAGAAGTATTTGTCATGAAATTCAAGATCATCGTCTTGAAATTCAAGATTCCTGACGTTTCGTTAGAATACACGTCATGAATTTCAAGACTGGTTTCATGATGCTCCAAAACTTCTAAAAGTTACAAGGTGTGATACCGCACTCATATTCAACTGTGGGACCACATTACAGGTTAATGCATATAATTCTCTTTCAAAAAGTGACATAAAAATCTTGAACCTGCATTCACGACGAAACATCACGAATTTCGGCCTCGAAAAACCAGCAAATTTTTTGTTCAAGTCCTGCGGCCGAGCTGCCGAGTCAATGACGTCACTTACAGCATTGCTCCACATCCGTAGCACACATATGCTGCGGCCGCTCACGACGCCTCTTGTCTCCCCCCACCATGACCTCCCTCCAAGTCACCATCGTAGAGCGCCGCCGCCGCCGCCACTCTCGCCAACACACTCTGCTGTAACGGACCACGCTTCTTTCCCTACGTCACCGCCCTCTAGGATCAATCCACACCGCCGTAACCGAACTAGATCTCTCTGCAGTGCGCAACACTCTCAAAGGATTAAGGGGTGGCGAAGGATGAGCCGGGTGAAGTGGCAGGGCAGGGTATTATCGTGAGTGATACTGCGAGAGTGCATTGCAGCTCATTAATGCGCTCTTTCCCTGTCGTGGTAACTTGGCTCTTCGATGACGACAGAGCATTCAGTGATCTGTCTAACGCGGTGAGTTACTTCCCTTCTCTATACCTCTTTTTCATTCTCCGTAGTGTCACATGTGTTTCCGAGCCACGCAAGCTGATCAAGTACGGCTGATCGTGATGGTGGCGAGATTTTGAAGGTCAGAGTATTATACTAGTAGTACTGCAACTGTATCGTCCAGTACTTGAAATATATCCTGTTTTATACCTCTTCCATGGAGTTTGATAAGGAGTAAGGCGTCGGGATAGCTGGCTACCTTGGTTGTACTTCCGGACGAATCATTGCTAAGATCATGACAAAATGTCATGAAAAAACGTTAGGAACGGGCCCACAGTCGTTAGGAATTTCAGGACCCCGGATCATAACGTTTCGTCATGAAATCCGACAAAAGATCATGAAATTCAACACAAATGACGACGAAATACCTAACACAAGGTCCTGAACAACATCATGAATTTCAAAACCTTCCCTCTGCACAGTGTAGCGCATCATCAATTCACTCCTTTGCCCATTCTGAAGTGATTCGAGCGAATGAAATGTAAAGAAATAAGCATCTAATGCCACGAGAATGTACTGAACTTCGGCCAAATTCCGCAAAATCCCAATTCGTCGTTCCCGGCAACAATATAATTTGGCCAAATTCGCCGAAATGGGATAATGGCCAAAATTTCATGAAATTTAGCAACCTTTTGGTGACATTTGGCCAACTTACGGCGGGAGGGTTTTCCTGATGGAGGGACGACCAAGAAAACATCGCCTGACAATGTAGTGAGGGGATGGAAATGAAGCAGTGATGAGAGCAGTAGACTCACCATGGAGAAAGGGATATTGACGAAGAGAATGAAGAGGAGAGAGGATAGAAGAGGCAGGAGAGTGAAGGAATGAGAAGAGAATAGAAGAGAATCAGGCTATGAATAAGGCCAGACGCAGGAAAAAGGGATGCTTCGTCAGAAATGCTTGTGACGGCGATGAGGAACGGCTGGAATTACCTCAGAAAAGGAATGGAAAGGATTTGAGATGGGTAAGGACAGGTACAGTGCCGGACACGCAAAGTCGACAACTTTGATCTTCCATTTATGGAAGGTGTTACACATGCCCAGGCGGCTAGTTCTTCGTGTAAACACGATGTTACACCCAAAGAATGTTTTTGCACGAGCCGATTTCCCCAAAACTCAAAATCAAAAAAATTCACCCCCAAAAATTTGGCCGAACACCCAAATTTGATGGGAAAATTACGAAACATAGCGCAATCGACTCCGTTAATCGATGTTCTGTTCCTGATAAAATAAAAATAATTTCACGAGCCGTTTTGACACAAATTCCTTGGGAAACATCACCGTATTTGGACATTTTACATCATGTTGATCAATTCCGTCACCGAACACACTTGCCGTCCACCGTGCCGTTCCGCTGCCGTGAGTTGGTGTTGAAAGTTTGCACGGATTTGCGCCTACAGGCGCCTACAGTGCAACTGGTGACTTCTTGAATGCCGGTGACAGGTAACACCGGCCCTCAGAAAACTTTCTCATTTACATTTTACAATGTGATTGGAGAGACTTGGGAACAGTGGAAAACGACTTTAGTATGCTCTGGGCATCCTCTGATTCAACAGCTAAGCAATCAGCCAAGATTTGGTGTTTAGAGGGTCGAAAAAGTGAAACAGGCGTGGGAAAGTCATTCGGCAGCCACCGGCATCATTCAGAAACGCAAGAAAACGACTCGGATGTATCTATGAGTTGTCTATAAGAGTGTTTTGAGGTCGACCTCTCTCGCGGCCCTGGAATGGACGCATGGATGTCAGGACTCACGGAGAAAGACGTAGTTGAGAAGGCACGCATCGCATCGACCTTGATGGTCGCGCAAGGAGCCAGCGCACCTCCGTCCGACGCGCGTTTCCTTGGTGCGAGGAGGAGCATGGATACTCCACCTCAACACTACCGCTGCTGCTCGTTGGGTCAAGGCTGAAATGAAAAATTTTCTATCGGCACTGGGGGGTACGTCTACTTTTAAGGATCGTCTTTTAAACGTCGTCGTACAATTTGTCCCTGTATCCTTCGACCCGGAACAGCAGGGAGCTCGTCAAGTCATTGAGAATGACAACTCCCTTCCGGCAGGATCTTTCTGTAACGCTCGGTGGATAAAATCGCCTCAGCGCAGAAACGACGGTCAACGCGTCGCGCACGCCGTCTTTGGTTTCAATGACCCCCTCGCTGCGAATCGCTTCATTCGTGACGGGGGATGGGTCGAGGGCAGCCATGTCTTCGGCCACAAGTTCCTCCCTGAACCTGTCCGCTGCTTAAAGTGTCAGGGGCTCGGACATATTGCGTCCGCCTGCACCTCTATTCACCCTGCGTGTGCCCGCTGTGGCGACATGCACCTCACCGAGGATTGTAAAGCCTCAGACAACGAACGCGCTTGCGCCAACTGCCGCAACACAAGTCGACCCCATACGGGTCATGGTGCTGCTGACCGGAACTGCCCCATTTTTCAGGACAGGCTACAATTTGCACACGAGCGCAACCCGGATGCAAAATATCCGTACTTTCTGGTACCTGACGATCCTTCCACCTGGGTAACGCACGACGATCTCTCAAACGACTTCGCGACGCGCCGCGGTCCGCCTACCTGGTACACTGCCCAGGCTGCTCGCAAGTCGAGGGGTCCGGGTCCCTCGCCGGAGACGGCGGCGAATCTGAGAACAGCGAGTACTCGTCGTTTCGCCGCCCCTCCACGCCCGCCCGACGCTTCGCAATCCACCATCCCGGCATACTTCCAGCCTCAGACCGACTCCGACAATCAACAGCACCTCGACGATGACCAAGTTTCACAATCAAGCTCTGACCGCCACCGTCAAGACAGGATTCAACGACGCGCGGCCAGGGAACCGATTAACATGAACATCAAACTTCACGATGATCAGGTTGCCCCCGTTTCGACTGAGCACAGCGCTGGCTCGCACTCGTTGCGGCCCCTGAGCAATGATGAAGTTGACGTTGCAATTGAGGACGGCCGACTATTGAAGCCCCCCGGTCGGGTGGAAGGAGTGCAATGTCTTGTGACCAGCGGAGTGACGTGTGACGTGACGCTCCTCCTCCCTACTTCCATGACCGACACACGGCACGACGCGCTCAAGCTCTCTGCGCTGACTGTGTCCTGCGAAGCGTCAAGCCTTTCTCTCGTCATTCTTGCTCCGCTTACCTAGCCTGCTGCCCTTCGCCCTCTGTTTCGGATTTCACTTAGGGGCCAAAATCTTAGCCTGGCTGCCTCAGGCTGAAATCTCACAGACGACTACTTCTCGTTATTGTTTCCGGGAGAGATTGTCTCTCTTTTCGACCATACTGCTTCTCTCCTTTGCGGTTTAGGCTACCCCTGTGTCAAGTCAGACGCTGTCGACTTGGGGATTTTTGGCTTAGTTTTGCGTCAAGACCAGCGTAGGAATAGTTCGGGTGAGTCTTCATGCCCTCATTCTTTCTCAGTCCATTCCATCCCCCCATTGTATATTATCCTTCCTACCTTTCAATAATTGATCTCATTATGGATGCATTCATCTTCCGATTATTTTCTCCCTCTCCCCACCCCTTCACAAATGCATTTCATCATTCAATCACTACGTGCACCTGCTAATACGACGTTTCACACCCGCGCCTACATGCCCCGAGCCGTTATATCCGGACGGGTTTTAGGGTTACATCCCCACGATTCTGCGCTTAAATATTGCGCCTCCCACTTCATACCCGCGCCTACATGCGCAGAGCCGTTACATCCGGACGGGTTTTAGGGTTACATCCCCACAATTTTGCGCCTACATGCGCCTCCAATTTCATACCCACGCCTTCATGCGCTGAGCCGTTATATCCGGACGGGTTTTAGGGTTACATCCCCACAATTTTGCGCCTCCAATTTCATACCCGCGCCTTCATGCGCGTTACATCCGGACGGGCTTTAGGGTTACAGTGGCGGCGCCATCTGATGCCACCCCTAAAAAATTGATGTGACCACAATCGACTCCATTAGCATCAAAAGTGGCAGAAATAGGCTGTTCTATTTTGAGGGGTGGCATCAGATGGCGCCGCCACTGTACATCCCCATGATTTTGCGCCTAAATGCGTCTCCCATTTCGCCCCCACGCCTCGATACCCGACCTTTATTGTCGTTCAACGTGGTCTCGATATCCTTTTGATTACCTTTGTGCCCACATGTACTAAGCGGTTACAAGCCGCTGGGTCTAACATCTTCACGGGCACATTTGACTTGCTCTGCGGCGCCTGAAACTGCTTCTGATTTTTGTGTATCAACGGCTCATGTCATTAATCCTATCCGTCATTAATCCTATCGGAGATTTACTGCGACCCACATTCATATTCAACATGACATTTCTTCGATAAGTAATCCCGAGCTGTTTGTGGCACTACATGCTTGGAATGGAATACTTCCCATTCGAGCAGTTTTGGGAGTCCCTGGATTCTCGTCCTCTCCGCAACTCGGAAACACATACAGAGAGTTGCACATTTGCGCTTTCGATCTTTTATTGGATCCTCTTGGTCGATAATCTTCTGCGTGTCATCCAACCTACATTTCTATCTCCGTATCGAGTCTTACATCTCAGCCCTTTATTTGTGTTACCTCCCTAATTTTTCTGCAGCCTCATGAGCATCTAAATATACTCGCTTTCTTCCGCGGCTTTCCATCCCGTTATAATCTTCCGCTAATACATACTTCTATCGAGCGTCTCAATTAAGCTTCGCTTTTTCCTTCCTGTTTTAATTTCCTGTCCACCTACACTTTGTGCCGGCATTTCGGTTTCTGCGTCTTCGAGCACACGTTCGGATTCTTGATAGGAAGGCGCTTAATTAATCCGAATCTCAGTCATGTTCTTTCGACCAGCATGTTTGCTTCCCCGCAATATATACTGCGAATAACTGGGTACTGCAGATGAATGCTACTGTTCATCTTGATCCTCGAGGCGTACTGTTTTGATTCCTTCGAGCTCAATCATTTCATTCATGTGAACGTACATTCCTGGCATCTTGAATTGCTCGGGTTTGAATGAGGCTCTGTCTTCATAACTTCTGTGAACGGGTGAATTCTGCTATTCGACCGCTATATCTACAATTTTGCATCATGTAGTGCGAATTTATTCACATTAATTCGTACCCGGAGAAATTACGATCTATGATTTTCATTTGTTGGTTTTCTCGCATCTTCGGTTACCAGTCTGGGTTCAGAGTCAGTATACAGTCAAAGCTGCCATAACCCATAGGCTTCGGTGGAGCCCAAAAGCTCTTGCCTTCCCGCTCACGCTTACTATGTGGAGGGTGATTTTGCAACTGTATGCTCAAGCCGGGGCGCTGTCATTCTCGGTCTAAATGCCTCCCTAAAATTATATCTTCGCTTTGAGGCGAACATAACATGAAGTCTAGGCTTCTTATCTGACCACTCGAGATACGAGCCTTCGATAAATTGAATACGAACAGTAATTTAGATAACTCCACATTCTAACGCTCGATGCCGTTGGTACATTCATAAGTTGCTTTAATTCCGAACCATGCTGCGTGGTTTTGCTCAGTATACTTGCCTCCGAGTCGTATTTGTTCAATTCTTTCGACTCCATAGCGGTTTCGATGTCCAGCTCGGACTTACTCAATTCATGGTTCTGCTTTCAATGTTTAATCTATCTACTTCGAGGCAAACCATAACACTGGTTACTGAGTCCATGTTCAACATCGATGTGGGCGTTAACACTGACTCTTTTCTTGGAATAATAATCACCACCCTCGTCCTAATTTCGGTCGAAGCTCCGTCCTTTCTAGCCAATTCATTTTGCATGCTTAATAGTTTTCGTCCCTAATATCGACCCCCGATCACAGTCCTCGTATCAAATACTCATCCTATTTCCACTGACCTTTTATCTGGACAACCGCGGTCTCGTTCCTCGGATTGATTGGCTCAAAAATTGCCTTAAATTATGAGTACCCGCTTACGCTCTCAATCATTGAATTTGACTGACAGACTACGCCAAATACTTATGCCAACAGCACAATTCCCCGTCCAACTTCTCGAAGTAGGCTTGGATCTTCTCTATTTCATTTCAAGTCGTCCCATTACTAGAGCTTATGTTGCTCACCTTCATTCGTCTGACTTATAAAATGCTCTGCCGACTCGGAATTTATTCGATGTGTATTGCTTTCATGGGCGGCTACCACTTTTTACTGTTCCTAATACTGACTCGAGTCTGGCTTAAGACTGTTTTTATATCTGATATCCGTCGAATTCTTGTTCCCGGTTCGATATCACTTCTGTGTTGGATTCCGAATGCCTCTTAGTAAACCGTTCTAAAATGTTCGACTATTGTGTCCGCTTCGTGCGGGTTTCTTTCTTATATTTCTCATCCAGTTCCTATTTACTTTGCAAAGAGGACAGCTATAATACATGTCCTGTTTCTACCCCATATCCATAAAATTATTGGATCGGGTTTGATAGCTCCACCGTAAAACCTGGTCATAGTCATTTGCCTCGCTGGTAATTATAACAATTCGGAAATTGTTTGAAGTACCTGCCCTGCCAATTTATTCTCAAATTCGCACTCGGGTTTGAAACTTGGGAGTCTTCTGGGCCTTATCGCGGACCTGGTTATATAACATCCATCCTTCCCACAAATTCTCCTGTATTTTTCACAGATCGAGGAATTCTTTGCCGATTTAAAAATCGTCGTGGCTCGAATATGCCATTTCAAGACACTAATGATTATTAAAGATTCGCCTCCAATTCCCTCTCATGACCTGTTTGAAGCTCCGATCAATTCGAGCGCGTTACCTCAATCTCTGCTAGTTGTGCTATCTACTCTGCCAACATCAACCATATTATAACTGTGCATACTGAGGCCGAAGTCCCGCTTCGGGTCCACAAATCTTTGATTAGGTGGTATTTGCGCTCTTTCCATCCCGCTCATTAATCTCAGTTCAAATTATTGGCCTTTGCCTTGGCCCGGCTGTTCTCATTTATTTGAGGAGGTTATACGACTGTGATTCCGTTCTAATCGCCACTCCTGCGTTGGGGTGCCTTCTCGCGCATCCCTTCGCCCACGACCAGGAGATCAGCCGGTTAGATTCCACCGGCTGTCTTCTCCTCACCCGCACACAACTACGGCTGTCCCATGTGGAATATAGAATGAATGAAGCGACAGTCACAAGATGTAAATAAAAGCGGGGAGGGCGAGATTAGAAGTAGAGGTAGAATATGATTGCAATAGCAATGTTGGTTGGAATGCTGCTTTAGAGCAATCAGATGCTCTAGCAGGAAGTACAGGCGGGTTTATATACTACTGACTAAAGTATCTAGAATATTCTACAAGTATCTACAGAATACCTGCAATGTCCATTGTGAGTCAAGACTGAGTAAGCACGCCCGAAGGCCGAAGCTGTATCTCTAATCAATAATTACAACACTCTCTCTCAGCGAGGTCTTCGAAATGAGTTCCAAAGTTTCCAAATAAATTCCTGGTTCCGTGCTCGATGGTTTCGAATGATGATGCTCACATGGCATCCGCGTCACTCTGCCAAAGAACTCTGTTTGAAGCTTGAACGATGATGATCCTGCTCCCATGCGTTACATCCGTCTCGAACTTCTTCTCAGCAGATTATCACGGCGTTTCAAATCAAATTATGTGTATGCCTTAACAGGCAATGGGCTCTGCGGCAAATAATGGGCAGACACGAGCAATGTGCCCCGTGGCTTTGCATTTGCGGCAAGTGGCGCTCTTCCACTTTGGGGATGATGTGGACGGCACGGAAATAGGGTGAGCATGATGGGGCAGTCCGGAGTGATGATTGGTGTGATCCGGGGGACGAGGGTAGTAGGTAACGAAGCGACTCTGACTTCACAACAGGAGCAAAAGACATCGAAAAATCGATACCTGGGCGCTGGGGTGTACCCTGAGCACATAGACGAGCTTTGTACCGAGTGATGGCACCAGTACTGTTGTGCTTCAAGGCATAGACCCAGAGCGAACCAAGCGGAGTGACACCGGGAGGTGGTGGGACAAGTTCCCATGTACCCATCCTTGCAATGCTATCGAGCTCGACTTCCATCGCGCTCTCTCACTCAGAACGATCGGGCGATTCCATCGCTTCCTTGTAGTTGCGAGGAACTTCGCCGGGACCAATGATATGAGCGTACTCAAATTCGTCCCAGGATTCCGCGAAAGCAGAATCTTCCGGCGCACGGTCAGGGTCCTCTGGAGCTGGCGCTGCTGCTAAGCCTGAATTAAGGTTTGCGGCGGCGGCCTTGAGCTCAGCGGCTTCCCGGATACGGGTAGATGGGTCGCGCGGAGGTGGTAGAGGACGAGGTTGACAAGGTGCCCGGGGTTTAGGTTGTGACACGACATCCGCAGATCCAGCCGGAGCAGGAGGGGATGGTGCACGAGGAGGTACCGGATTGGCAGTTGGAGGCGTAGAAGTGGAGGAAGGAGGGCTGTAATCATCATCATCAGCTTCGGTCGAAGACGATTTGAGAGAAGAATATTTGTATGAGTGTATGGTCTGGGAGGATGACGTCAGAGGTGAAGCCGGAATGCTCTCATCACGCAGGGAGTAAGAGGAGGAGAAGTCGGCCACGGAGGCCATTAAGCATTTCTCGAAGCGTACATTATTGGATTTTTCGTCTCCCCCTCCATCCGTATTGTGGGCCTTCTCCTTGCCCTTACCCCTCTTCCCCTTCTTTTTATGCTGCTGCTGCTTCGGGCCCTGACCGGCCTTACCGCCACCCGGTTGCCAGCGGTTGTCCGCGATATAACCTTCATGCTTGCAGTTACGACAGAATTTCGTACCGCGAGCGATGGCAGCGTGCTCCAACGCTGCGAGGGCAGACTCCTGCGACTGACCCTCGGTCTTCGGGGACTTTCTGCGGCGACGGGAATCGAGGACACCCTGAATCGCAGAGACCAGAGTAGTCGTGTCGTCAATCTTGGCGCTCTGGACAAGGGAATAGTAGGATCTGGGGTCGTCTGGATCAGAGGGAAGAGTGGAGAGGAAGATGGCGCTAACGATAGGACCGGGGATACTGAATCCGGCCTTCGTAAGATGAGTCTGCGCTTTCTGGAAGTCCTTCACATGCTGATCGAGTGCGAGCGTGTCATCGTCAAGGAGGGGACGAGTGAGCTGACGGAACCAGAGCATAATACCCCCAGTCCCAGTCTGCCCAAACTCGGTCTCGAGAGCGGTCCAAGCTTGGTGGACAGTGTCATAGTCTGAGACTTTGACGACGAGCTCGCTGTCGACAGAAGACAGCAAATATGAGAGTGCGGACCTGTCCTTCTTCTTCCAAATCCTGTGCTCCTCCGCAGACGCCTTGTCCCCCGGCTTAGATACCGTGGAAACAATATCCCAGATTTCGATTGTCTCGTACGCTGACTTCATCCGTTTGGACCACGGGAAGTACCCGGTTTCGTCCTTGAGGCGGTCCTCCCCGCGCGGAAAGAAAGTCCCAGCGCCGTGGGGTAAATCCCAGGAAGAAGCCGTCGAAGTTTTGGTGTCCGCGCCCGCCTTCCGAATCGCAGACAGCCGCCATTGTGGCCAGCGGGCGTAAGCCAAAACGTGCCGGTTCTGTATATTTCCTTCTCCAGTCACGCGAAAAGGTCGATCTTGCGCTCTCACGCGGCCGCATCATCCTGTGTTCCACTAGTCCCACCGTCGCTCGTGGCTTCCCGCATCTTCGCATCTCCCAGTGCTGGGGATGTCACAAATACGGACACACCAAGGATCGATGCAACGTCAAGAAGCCATCTTGCTATACCTGCCCGCGTCGGAAAGAGTTGGCGGTAACTCTGGCGGAGCGCATGAAGGACCTTCACGAGGCTTATAAGTCGCCCTATGTCTCCCTCTTCCCCTTCCTTCCCGTTCCATCTCAAATATTTGATACTGTTACTCCTCAACCTTTCATTCCCTTGCGCGATACTTAACCTTCTTTTCCTCTCTCGTTATAGTCTATATTACCGTTTCCAAACTACCTACTATATGAAATCCCCGCCAACCCTTACCGTACTGCTGCATACAGTGGTGGCAAATAGAAATTGCCGTGGCTTTTTGGCCAAAATCTTGCTGTATACTTCACCGAATGACCTCAAATAAAATGTAGAGATGGGTATGTGATACTTCTGTACCTCTTAGACCACTCAGCAATATATCATGCCCTGAGAATGCATCAATCATAGGATGATTTCCGATTTTTGCCATATCCGGAAAAACACAATGAACGCTCAGCGAAAAGGTGTCATAATAGGATGAAAGTACTTGAAAAACAGTCCTAGCTTCCACCTTATTTCAATGGAATTGACCCTCATTTGAGCTCACAGCAGCCGCTCAAAGTTGGCTATTTTCACACAAAATAGCCGAAAATGCAGAGAAAATAGCTAGAAGGACCAACTTCTAGCAGCCGTTGTGAGCTCAAATTTCAGTCAATCAAAGTGAGAACTAGCATTGTTTCTCAAGTCCTTTCATCCTATTATGACACTTTTTTGCTGAGGATACATTGAGCTTTTCCAGATATGGCAATAATCAGAAACTGTCCTGTTATTGATGCATTGTCAGAGCATAATATATAGCTGAGTGTTCTAAGTGGTACAGTAGTATCATATATTTATCTCTACATCTCATTTCAGGTCATTCGGTGAAGTATACAGCAAGATTTTGGCCAAAAAGCCACGGCAATTTCTATTTGCCACCACTGTATCAGGCTACAGTGAACATAGTCTCCCTAGTCAGACCCTATATCCCGCGGTCATTTTTTTTTAGAATTTTAGGACGGGAAAAATAACCTGATATAGGGTCTGATTCTACATGTCACCCTAGCCGTAGGTCAGCGTTCCGGATTAGGAAAGACCCAAAATGGAAGTCCCCTACTTGAATTTGCGCAACGTCTGGGGAAGCTGCATATTGTCTTGGTCTGCTGAAGTAGTCAATTCTGTATCCTCAAGCTTTCTGGGTACCATAAAGTAGCATTGGGCGCTGAGATTTGCAATTTTGAGCCTTGCTTCAATTGTGGCTGTGCTGCTTGTCCGAAAATGTCGATCTTTGATTTCCTCTCCTCGATGCTGCCACGACAAGAAAGAAAAAAAGTGAAGAGACAAAGTTTGAGTTTGGAAGGCAACGTATCTGTCCTGACAGAAATTTTACACATCTTTGTTTGTTTTCGGTGTAAAACAAGCCTCACGATCGAACTGTGACCTACGGCTAACGCGTGACAACCAAAACTAGACTACAGTGAACATGTATTCTACAAAAAATTAGCAGCAGCCGGCATCAGACACAGTACCAGTACTAATTCCGTGGGTAATTCAAGGGTTGTATTGATTTCGGGGCATAGTGACAATTAAGATGCCTTTGACGCGCTACAAAGTCTCAGAGGTTGATAAGAGAAACGGTGCTGAGTACATCAACGCAAACAGCCGGGTAAGCAGTTGGCGGTGTTTTGGGGGCACCAGGCATCACAACGCTGCATCCAAACAATCGGGGAGTACAGGTCAGTTGAGACTCACTTGGAACTTTTTTTGACCCCGCAAATTTTGCTCAAACAGCCTCCAGCAACGCGTTTCGATTAAGATGATGGGTTTGATTTGGTGTCACATAGAGTGACTTATGTGACTTTCGCTGTTTGCCGGCCTTAATAAACCATTTTGCTATTTTGCATCGGCGGGGTAGCAATGTTCTGGTTGGCTATGACCCAAGGCAGCTCTTGTTTCTCCGAGATATTTCTCCGCTCATCGGATTTTTATTGCAGACCGCCCCGAAGATCTGGATTTACTGGCAGCATATCTGCCGGATTTGACCAATGCCCGTGGTTGGTTGGATGTTATCTATATCTCCTCCTTGGTTGTCCTTCTTCCCGCTATCGACCACCGCCGTTACAAGGAGGAAGACGCACCTGAGATCGAAATCATTGAAGCGGAAGCGGTTTGCGGAAAGTACAAGGTATTCTCGGTGAGTGTAAGACGGTTATGGGTCAATCTGTGTATCTGAGTAGTTTCTGTAGCCCATTCTCTTGAACCCCGCTTTAGCTCTTTGGACCTATCATCAAGACGCTTACCTCAAGTCACCCGCTGCGGAGGTATTCCAGTATCTGACTCCGAACGAGTTTTGTGAACGTTTACATGAGTCGGTGAGCCAGTACGACGAGGAATTGGGGAGCTTGTTCGAAAGTCAGGTTCAGGCGGAGAAACGGCGCGAGTCATTCTTCCTGTTTGATGGGAAGGAGCTTTCCTTGCTTTGTTTAGCGTAGAAACTGTAACCTTGTGTTGATTGTGTATTGAATCTTGTAGATTTCCGAATTTTGAAGAGAATTAAATTAATAGCAATAAAAAAAACCGATCAATACAGGTAAGGAAAGTCTTGTGTCAAAGTTTCATGCCGGGATTGTTTGGCTTCAAGATAACCCACCTCGGCCGCCGTTGCACACCTTCTTTGGACTTATTCTGACCCGGGTACGAGCCCTAGCCCTAATATTTAGCCTAAATATCATGTACCTAGCCACGACCCCCATTGTCTATACAGTCATAAACTAGGAAGCGCAACGTAACGTAGAAGAGCAACGCGCATATTCCGTCGCCGCAGACGCTTTCGCGAGAAAGACTTTCCACCCAACTAGCATTTTTGAGGTCGCTGAATTCAATGGAACAGTTTTTGGAGCTCAAAAATTACTTCCCTGGGCAGTGGGAGCGCAATTTGTTGAAAATGCCCAATTTTGGAAGGAATTTTGTGATTTTCCCAGATATTTGAACGTCTCCAGGGAGTTTGGGGAGCTCAAGATACAGTCACAAGCTAAACTTCCCACCAGCAGCAAGTTTGGACTGAATAGCGCTTTTAAAGGACTAGAACAAGCTGATTTATTGCTGATTTTTGATGTTTTCAGCTGAGTTGGGAATTTTGCCTTGTAATATAGACACTCACTGCATTTTGACGTCATCTGGACGCACGCAGTGCCAGATACAGCGAGCCATGGCCGAGGTTGGTCCAGACGCCTCGGCAAAGCCGGCTGGTCCCAGGAACAGCGAGGTGCGGGCGAGGTATCCTCCACCAAACCCCTCCCGAGCCGCTTCACTTCTGCTTGTAAAGCACGATTCTCGCTTCCTCAGGCTCAATGAGTGCAAGACAGCACATCAAACAGGTAAAAGACATCGCTAGTATCCACTCCCTTGCATGGAGGTTGAATTGGAGCTAAAATTAGACGCAGCAGAGCCGATGTCAGCCAAATAGCCTGTCTTCCCACGTCGAACGCCATTACTGCACAATCTCTGATTTTTTCTTCACAAGAAACATTGTGGGGTGTTCGTCGTAAGTCAGAGTGAGATTTACAAGGACCAGGTGTCCAGGAAAGGCCGTTAACAGCCCGAAATTCTATAAATGTGCCGAGCTGCGCCGAGCCACCTCGACGAACCCTCGGTTCGAGAAACCGTCAAAATGCAGTGACTTCCTGGTGTTCCTGAGCATGCTTAATTTGTGGTATAATATTTGTAGGACCAGAGTATGCATACTCTATGTTGTCGCGACCTGCGTGGACGGATTCTGGGTTTGTTTACTGTTGTTGCTCTTCTACGTTATTCGGCTCATTTGGGTGTAGCCAAAGTTTGGCCTCTGAACTCGCTCAAAACAGGCTAAGATAGACGTCACCCCAATCCGGCACCCTTATATAAGCATTACGTTTGCACAGCCACCCGCCAAATCCTGAAGGTTTGAAAAATCAACTTACTCCGTTTGCGATTTTGAGTAAAAAAAGAGAGGTTCACAGCTCAAGTAAGAAACTGGAGGCTCTCGGGCCACTGGCCGCCCCACCCATTAAGTAAATACATATGTGTTGCATATGTCTGACTCTAAGTTTGAATCCTAGTTCAAATCCGCAGTCTGACCTCTGTTGGGGGGAAGGTACACAGAGGATACAGTAGATGACTAAGTCCTGGTGCTGGTCTAGCATATCTGAGAGGGAGGGCCGAGTCATACTTTCCTCACACTAAACAGTGTATTCCAAAGCTTACATGGCGCGTCGCGTCGCGTCTATGATCGCGGATATATCACGTGTACTGTGTATGTAAGCTTATGTAATCCGTCAAATGTTGGAAGGATTGTTCGCAAGATGGGCCTAAACACGTCGAAAATGAGTTTGGAAGCTTTTTAGAATGGGTTGCCTTTTTTAGAAAGATCACCTGATAACTTTTCAACAAGGAATTATTGGCTGAATCCGTTCCATCAAATCGTAGATAGACCTCTTAGCTACAGTTTGGTGGTCTTAGAATTATCAATATGTCGTTGCGCCCAGAGTTATAATGGGTACGGGCATTGCCCTTGCCAAAAGCGGCAGCTTTGGTTGTGTTTGGTTGGCTGGGGACCTCGGTTCCAACTTCGCAAAAGCTTCAGCCTCTTACAACGGCGTCCTATCCCTTAGGTCCATTGATAAATGTTGTAGGGAATAAGCATTAAAACAAAAGTACTATGCCGGATTTTTAAATTTTGATGTGATTTGGTATGAGATCGCCTTTTTTTCGGAAAACCCAGTACCTTCACAACACATAGGGAAAATTTGGATAATCCGGCATAGTACTTTTGTTGAATGATGGATTCTGAACAAAATTGCCCGCGGTGGTCAAAGGATTGGGCCGGATTTGAAGGACGAGAAGCTTTTCTACGGAGACGACTAGAAAATCCCAGTTCTATGGCCCAAATATCCCTGTCTTACTCCACTTAGTATTCAGAAAGCTTTCAATACTTGAAATTAATGTATCTTGTGAATTCTTGCCAGGTAAATGAGGCAGCAACAGTTGCATGTAGGCGATCAATGGAATTATCAAAGTAATATTCTAATAACTTTCTCAAATCATCAGAGATTTACTAAAGCCAAAGTGGAACCATGTATGAATTTACTGCCTTCCCAAAGGGTATATGCCGGATTTCTTGTTTTCGACCTTCGGGGCTCACAGGACATTGATTTCAGCAAAATCAAGCTGGAAGTCATAATTTCTGGCAACGAAACACAGGGCTCTGTTAATATTATGATTCACCTGCTTATACCGAGCAAACCTCCCACATAAAGCGTGGTATTCTGAGCCACCGTTCAGCCTGCAGAGCGAGCTGTATGCGCCGTTGTTGAGGCTTGTGACGATTGTGACATACGTGACGAGGAAGCGAAACTGGTTGACTTCTGGTTCAAATTTGAGCCTGAAGCGAGATTCCAAGGTAAGAAGTTTGTTTTTTGTGCTTTGGAAGCGCTTGGAGGTGTTTTCCATGTTTTCTTTTACTACCTAGATCCCGATGGTATGCCATTCCCACCTCAATTGCCCGATATCACTCGAGAGATGAAGAATTTCCTAAATATTTTTACAGATCCATGCTACAAGACATTATCTGGACACTTTCCTCCCTTGTGTCCATGCTTCTACATCGTTGTGGAACGCAGAAACCGACGGAACATGCGGAGAAGGAGTTTGATTGGGGGCAAACAAGGCCAAAGCTGCCGCTTTTGGCAAGGGCAATGCCCGTACCCAGTTATAAGGACTTTGTTGACATGATGTTTCGGCTTACATAACCACGTGCCGGATCGGGGCGACGTCTATCTTATATCGACCCAGTATTTTTGAGAATTTTGCAGAATGGATGCGGGGCTATTATCCTAGCGCAAAAGACTGGCAGTTTTGGTGTGTTTTACATCGAATAATCAGCGTGGAACACTAATCGTTGCGCTTCCCGGTTTATTACTGTAACCCCGAACCTACTTACCCAACTGCTTGGCTGGCTTCATAAACCGTGTTTCCTACCCCTTTTGGCGCGTTGGAGGGGGGTTTTGCTTCTGTATATTTACATTTTGATTCACTGTATTTACGGCTCGTTATCCTTCTTTTTGATGGACATCTTTTGGGTCACATCAGTCGTGCATCCGCATTTGGCGGTTGCTACCGTCTCCCATATGGAGACCTTGCTTTCCCTTCATCATCCGAATCTCGAGCCTGTTTCGCCCGATCACGTCGGGACCAATGCCCGCTTCCCGCTCCCCGCCGTAGGCGGGGCATCTTTGCTGGCACCACGCGTCACAGCTGTCACACTCCTTCTCACCTCCCTTGTCCTCCAGCTGGGCGCGCCGGCGCTGCTCGCTGCCCGGGAAGGCGGCGCTTGGTACAGCTACATTCAGTGCCTTCTCAGTAAAGTGATTCCACTCTATCTTGGACCCTGCGACCAGTTACCCCGATCGACCAGAAATACCCAAAATTTGCGCTGGTGCTTGCTTGTTGCTTACAGCGCATCCGTTTTCTGCTGGAGATCATAGACCAACATAGTGCCAGCACAAATCATCCCAATTCTCTGCTTTTCACGGTCTAGCATCGTGAAATTGCCGTTCCGCCCTCGGCGCTTCCCTTACTCGATTCGCAGCATTACCAGTTTCAATCGTCACGGAGCTTGTAGGAACGGTTCTCATGGTGCGTTTCTACGACCCTCAATACTCACCGCTGTCGGATGCTGCTTCATGGCGTTGATTTGGACCTCCTTCATTTGTGCGGCGTGCCGGTAATTTGCCGCGCTGCGTTGCGCCGCCCGTGGTTTAATCCCTTGTGCGATTCAGCCATCAACTTGGGTATACTGTGCATGCTTATCTGCTAACTCTTCCCCACCCCACTGTTGATGTTTCGGCCAGAACATTTTTCGCCGGTTCCTTAGCCAATTTTCATTTATTTTCATTGTTGTATGCATATCCTTGGACATGTTAGGCTTGTCGGCTGTCGTCAGAAACAATATACAACTCTATTTTTTGTGCTTGCCCTGTTGAGCTGTCTGCTGGGTGGAAATCAACGGGCAGATTTTGTGGCGAGTTCGCGAACTCACCACTCGGCCGATACGTCGGGTTAATCGGAATGTGTTCTCATTGGCTGGACTTCCGGTCCGATGAGCGGACAACATGGGCGTTTACTGTTGAAAATTTGAGCGTCTAATTTTTTTTTGCCCCGTTCTCATCTGTGGGGGTCGGCAAAAATCTCTGGTAAAGAATATAGGGCCTAGCTATGAGAATGCGTCGATTTGAACCAAAATTACACCACCCTGACCACGCGAATGTGCATTTTTCGAAACTCGTTCCGTCGAACACTGTCTGAAACCGAAAACCCAGTGTATAACTCAGGTTCAGATTCCGGGATTTGAAAACATCAGACTAAAAATCAATGTAACTGCCAGACCTTTGACATTTTCCTATTTGTTTGACTCTGAGGATTCGTTTTAGAAGTAAATGATCCTCCTCCAACGCTCCTAGCGGCCCCAATTTGCCTAAATATTGAAAAAGAGTTGATTTTTGAAAGTCTGAAATCCAATACAGTATATACTCCAGGCTTTAGATGCACATTTTGGGATACCGTGGTGAGGATATGAGTCCATTGGCTAAGCTCTAAAGCACACAATGACACTCACACGCTCAGCGTCAATTTATCTTTGATGCAAAGAATGCTGTGTTCTAGGCCGTATGCTGTAGCCTGACAGCACTTCAATCTGTATTCAATTTGAATGCTCACATTTTGATACGCAAACTACACCAAAATACCGCACTACAGTCAGAATGGCGAAATGACATGGAATAGGACCAAAAACCTGAAATAAAATGAATGAATCACGAATTCTGCTTCTGGGTAGTCCTAAGAGCACTAAAAGTTAACATACTCACTATAGGCAGCACTACATGCAACCCAGAAATCCAGCAACTCGAATTCTGTTGGTTTTGATTGGAGAATTACCATATTAAGATGCTGGCGTTCAGTATCGGTGATCGCGCCGACGCCGCCGAGTCAATCGGAATCACTGCCGAATGTGTGAGTCACGCAGTCACAACTGCCAGCTCACGACTTTCTCTTTGCTTCTCCTTCTGCTTCTTGCCTCAGGTACCTCTCGTCTTCGTCGTCATCGTCAATACTGTATATCCTCCGCTCTGACTGGGACCACCAACGCTCTACTTCCACCTATGTTTCACGGCTTCTACCGAAGTACTTATAACACCTGGCTGCCCTGGCAGCTGCAAGCTTCTCGACTGCGATATTATCAAGTATGCGACGAAGACGCACGTCTTTGCAAGATATTAGCTACCCTCAAAATCCATAATGCTGGGCGGCTCTTCGATGTCATGGCATGGGGTGTTCTGACTGACCGGGAGAATGTGTATGGAAGGTGCGTCTTTTTAAGTCAATTCGTACGACCCAATGGCGACTAGCTGAATTCGTACGCTCTGTCGTCGTTCGCTCCACTGGGAGAATAGATGCAGGGCTGTTCCAAGTCGTCATATGCGAGCGCCAGCCTACGCCCACCACCCCAATGAGTCGCCCGCCGCGCGCAGCCCATTCCCGCCACCACGCGCACCGCGCCAAACCGGCGTCACTCAAGATCGTCTCACATATTGATCCTTGGCTGTTCCGGGCGCAGTCTTTCCGGGTGAGCAAGAGGGCATCTGCCGGTGCTTATCATTGAATTTCGATTTAATTTTCGCTGCCATCAATTGCTCTGTAACCTGTGAATATAACCGTTCACTTCACTCACGGTGTGACTATTGACTGTACCCGACGCTGCACTGTGAACGCTTTTCGTGAATCGCCGATATGAGCCACGCGCATCAGCGCAACATCGGTATGAGCAATCTGAAACAGTTGTCAGACGTTGGCAACTGATCAAACGAAACCCTCGTCACAAATCACAGTAGGATCAATTTTTGGGGGTCAAACTAACACCAGTAAATGCAGGTACACTGGATGTACAAATAAATCTGTCAACGGAAACGTCCGGCGACCCCCTTCGCTCGAATCCCCGCCCCATAATAGGCACCGAAAAAGCCTAAAGTACACGGTTGCAGCCATGGCCATGGCTGGAGTCGTGGTTATAGACAAGGCGACATCTCTGCGTGCGTTCAGAAATCCGAAAACGCCGCAGGAATCAATTCATGAGGTTTCCGCTATCCTTGATAATTGACATCCTGTGCGTAGCACGGGTATCTGCTAGTTTTTTGGAATACATAAGTGTCCTTTCAGATAGCTCTGAGTCTGAGCAAACTCTCCATGAAACTACGACAAGTCGATGTCAAAACTGCGTTCCTCAATGGACCTCTTGAGGAGGAAAACTACATGCGCAAGCTGACGATTGCGGGTTCGGGTTTCTGGAGGCTGCTGAAGGGCCTTTACGGGCTGCGTGAAGCCTTCAGACGTACTCTTCTCGCGGGAGGCGCTGGGGACTCTTCCTCTTCTTCCTGTCGGAGTTACGTTTCGCAATAACTAATACCGTCACAGTCAGCAAGGGAATCCGAATCGCCGATAAGTATGAATACAATGACGTGCGAGCAGCTTGGGCGACTGCCAACTGCGCCTTCAAATCCCTCACCTCCGCTGTTTCCTTTGCTTTTATAGGCTTGGGCTTTTCAGCGGCTTTTTTCGCGGGGGCAGGCTTGGCGGCGGCTGCCGAGGCTGCTTTGGCAGTGAACTTCTTCGCAGGAGGAGTCTTCTTAGTGACCTTCTTGCTGCCGGTGGCCATGCTGGAAGGAATGGCAGAATCCTATACATGAAAAGAAGAAGAGCACAGCCTCAGCTCCAGGAAAGGGAATTTTACCCCGTGACTTTCTGTCAAAGCCTGAGAATCCCCGCGGCGACGCGCGCCGGCGAGTGCAGCGAGCGGCAGTGCGGCGCCGTCGGCCTTGAAAGCAGCAAGTGAGTGCAGGTCAAACATTTGAAGGGTCTTGAGTGGCGAAGGCACGGGTCCCACAGCTCGTAGATAAAAACGAGCGACTGGGGTGAGAGAGAAAGCAAGACAAAGGAAAGTTCCCACTCAAATTTGCGCCGACCTCACGCCGCACGCATCAACACACGTGATATATGTCAACTTCTTCTCTTCCCCGGCGCTATGAACGAAAATCGAAAACGAAAACGCGGCTAGCTGATAATGATCAGGCGGCCTTCCAGGCCATCAAGTCCATCAATTGCCAGCATTCACAAACGAAAACGACCGGGCAAAGAAGCCGAGAGGATAGGATTGATGTCACAGTCACAGTATATCAATGTATTGTGTCATCGGCCGCTTGCCGAACGCGTCCGAGTGGCTGTACCAGGTCACGCACACGGCGTGTCTTAGCACTTAATTGAAGAGTGGGTGACTTCCCGTAAGATAAATTTATGCTGGCCCAATTTCTGAGGTTGTTTGAGAGTGCCAGTGATGCAATCAGACTGGCGATATTTTCATCGCAAAACAAATCTACCAGGTGCGCGACTGCCCTGTTTGCGGGAGAGAGGTTGCAGGACCTGATGGGGTGTCAAAAAGTGTCTGGAGATTTATTTTTGGGTCTTGAAATCTAGTGGAGGGGTGCCGACCCCCCATCCAAACTTTATTATATTCAACTGATGCGGACTAAATCTTCGCTCGATTTGGGTGCGAAGAGTGATGGGGTCCCGACAGCTGTCTCGAAATATTCTGGTGGAGTAAATTTACCTTACGGGAAGTCACCCAGTGAAGATCACTTCACTTCAAAATCATAAAATAGAAATTTTTACGATACCCAAGTATGAGATTCATGATACTTATAGACAAACACTAAAGGTATGTAAATAGGAAACAAGAATGGACTACATAAAGTAAACAAATATTATTATTTTATATTTATCTGTTAATTTGTGTTGGCTGCCGGCAGTAGCTAAGTTGCACGAGCATCTCAATTTGCGGAGGGAAAAAACGGCAATTTCGGTTATTTTTAAGTAGTAGCCGAGCATCGGAACGGGACCAACATGAGCATGTACGTGACCGTGACCCTTGGCGTCATAGAGCCGACCTTGACTTGTTCCGTGCCGACTGCTTCATTTTCGTTTCTGAACCTGCTGCCGACGGGCACCACCGGCCATCTATCGGCTATTCTATATATAGTCGTTTTCGTTTTCGTTTCTAGTATATACTCTCCCCGGGGAAGGCGTGTTTTTCGCGTTTTTCCGACCAAAATTTGGATGATTTCAATTTCAAAATAAAACACTACAAAGTCGGAACTACCAGGTAACTAAGTAGTTCAACCACTTGATTCTACCCATGGCTACCCCTGTGCGATTTGCGATTTCGGAACAAAGTCAGAAAATATGGAACGAGAAACAAGTACACACATTGGGACACATTCGGACTCCACGCGGCCACAACCCATTCCCGAATCCAGGCGTCCGCATTTTTGAAGCTCAAATCCTCGAAGAACCGAATATAGGGGGTGGGGGAGCGGGGCGTGGCACGACTGAGTTGCGCATGTGTTTGTGCCTGATAAAAGATAAAAGATGGAGACCTTGAGGACGCACCTTGGGAGTTAACCCCTTCCCTGCCCACGGGCACTCCTACCGACAGCTCTAGGGTCTTGTTTATTGATCAAGTTTGTAAACATGTTTATAAACACCGGTTTATAAACCGGTTTTTAAATGGTTTGGTCAGAAATCACTGGTTTTTAATTCATTGTGGCTGTGTTGAATGCTCACAAGTTTGTCAAGATCAGTGCCGACCAGACAGCCATACAACATTCATTTCTAATTCGTGCACATTCTGCTATGAAATCATAGCCTCGGAGTGTGCCGATACATCAATCACCCTCAAAATGGAAAGATCCAGCAAATTTGGGAAGATTTTTGCTGTTGTCTGTCTCAAATCGTGCCAATCACCTCCGTCAAGCTCACAGAGGCGAAAAATTGAGTAAACGACAGGAAAAATCCGATTTTGGGCCAATCCTGCCGACGTGTTTGTAAACCGGGTTATAAACACCCTGTTTACAAACAAAAATTAAAAAACTGTTTATAATTGGGCTGGGAATTAAAAACAAGACCCTAGACAGCTCGGAACCATCCTGACGTGCTTTTGGGGTGCGTATCGGCCGCGGGATCTTGGAGAGTCGTTCACCGAATTCTGCAAGGAGGTGTAACGAGCAAATCTTGTGCTGCAATGGGGCGAGAGGGAAAGAATACTTGAGCAAAAATCAAGCTGTCAGCCGCGAGCTCACCGTCACGGTGGTGGGGACGAGATCTGTTGTTTAAGTTTCGGCGTCGTCCTCCACAGCGTTGGAGAGTGGCGTCGTCGTGGGGTCCATGGGTGAGGGGATGGGGGGCAGGAGAGAGAGGAAGAGAGGAAGCGAGGAAGAGAGGTTGACGTACGACAGCCCACGGGCTGATTGCCGGCACGTAACGATATATTCTCGTACTCGGGAACGTGTGTTTAGCTGTGTGTTTAGTTCCGCATAGGTGTTCGCTGGCGCAGTAGGCGTTCGACCCGGGATTAGGCGCTCGAGGGCATTTTAGGCGTTGGGCGAACGCCTATGCTAGTAATCGTGTATGTACTCTCCACTCTGACACCACTCTCGACGACTCGCGACATGGCCTCTCGCGCAACTCTCCTCTGGCGCCTTTGAAATGTTTCCGAATGCTAATTTGTGTCAACCCACCATCAACTTAGTCTTGTGTTTACCGCGAGGGTTGGATCGTTGATAGCGCTTATTATGTAATATCATGTAAGCAAAGTTCGAGTCGCGTAATTCTCCCGTCCACAGCGCGATTTTGGCAAACTATTTTGGCAGTATAGCTTGTATTGCTGTAATCTACATTTCTGGCGCTTCAAATTTCTCAGAAACGGCTGGACGCGCTACATAGCACAGGATGGCCAATTCTTCACGTGTCGGCTTTCGGCCGAAGCGAGTCCGACCTCTTGAGAACTGTCGAAAACCTGGTTTCCGTCGAAATAAAGTAAATTAATTGTGAAGAGTACTCAGAGACTCCCTATAAAGCTCATATATGGCACTGTGCATGATAGTTCTGCTTAAACTGTGAGTAGGAGGCACCAAAAACAACATTCGGCGACTGCCGGCTTACATAATGTTACATCATAAGCTCCAGCGGTAAACAACAGACTCTATGTAGCGAGGGCACCGAGCTGGTGCACATAGAGCGTCTGGCTAGGAGAGACTACCATCATCTCCATCTACAGTTGCGGCAAGCTCAAATGTCTTGCCTTTTAAGGAAATTCAAATCAATCTCGACCTTTTTCGCAACCACATATCATATTAGCATATACTGTGCGGATCTATTTGCTGAGAGGCTCGGTAGCATACATTCTGCACTTCGAACCATTCAAATTATAGAGTGACTTATGGCGCTGACATCTGAATATAAATCTGGGCCAGACTGAAGGAAAAGGCTAGAATAAAATTTATTCAAGTTGACATTACATCACATATGGTGGGCTACTATCATCCTACATCTTTGGTTCTCAGAAAGACTCCCAATTATTCAGAGAAGGGTCGAGATTGATTTGAATTTCCATAAAAGGCAAGACATTTGATCTTGCCGCAACTGTATCTTACTCGGTATCCGATGTCGACAATCACCCACGCAATTTGAATCTATTCATTCGCTTGGAAGAGCCGACTCTTGTCTCCGAGATCTGTCTCGACTCTCAACCCTTCCATCGCCATATTCCTGGTTAACTGTCTTTATTGGGGGAGCTTGCTCCCTGAGGATCCCGGCTGTGCTGAGTTCTGGCAGCTGATCTCCCACGGGTACAGTGCCGGACACGCAAAGTCGACAACTTTGATCTTCCATTTATGGAAGGTGTGACACATGCCCAGGCGGTTAGTTTTCTGTGTAAACATGTTGTTACAGACCCGAACAACGGTGTTGCACGAGCCGATTTCCCCAAAACTCAAAATCAAACAAAATTGACCCCAAAATTTTGGCCGAACACCGAGATATCATGGGAAAATTACGAAACATAGCGCAATCGACTCCGTTAATTGAGCTGGTTCTGTCCCTGATAACATCAAAGCAATTTCACGAGCCGTTTTGGCACAAATTCCTTGGGAAACATCGCCGTATTTGGACAACTTACATCATGTTGATCAATTCTATCACTGTCAAAGCTTGCCGACCACCATGCCGTGCCGCTGCCGTGGGTTGGTGCTGAAAATTTGCACGGATTACCGCCCAGATTGTAGTTCAGGCCGTCGCCCTTCCACTTACACCTGCCAAGGATCAGTGATTTTGCGCTCGGAGCTCAAAAGGGGTACACACAGTTTCGATTTTTGACCTCAAAAATTTGGCCACAGCCAAAATGTCGTGGGAAAAACTTTGGAGGTGGTTTTTTGAGCTTTTCAGGGGTCGGCGAATCCGAATCTGAAGTCAGATTTATCCCCAAAATTCCCGTTCGCCGGCAATCAACATTGTCGACTTTGCGTGTCCGGCACTGTACGCCACCAGTGCTGGCATCGCACGCTCCCACTTAGGTCGGACCTCCCGATAGAGTAAATCTGGGGTCAGGTTCAGAGGGGTATCCCGCGAACTAGGAACCTGGTGGGTATACTGACCAGCCAGAGCTGAGCAGAAGCTCTGGACTAAGCGGATTCCGGGATATGGGAGAAAATCGGGTTTTTTTGGGCTCGGGGCCCTACCGAGCCGCTCGGTAAGGCCCCATCAATGTCAAATTTTAGAGTAAATCTGCCCAAATCGGCGGACCGACCTATGCGGGAGCGTCAGGGGGCCTGGTCGTGCTCTCCCTCTCGTCTTCCCCTGCTCTGACGGCCTCCTACGGCCCCGAGAATAGCTACTTGGTGTGAATCCCCCCAATTGAATGAAATTTGATCCACTCCAGGGCCACCTCTACCGCAATGTGAATATATTGATCCCAGTTGGGTTCCAACGTGAGCTGTCCCTATTACTGCAAGGTGGGAGGATAAGATGGGTCATTAACAAGAACACAACTCCCCTTAACAGCAGCTTGGGCAATCACAATCCACAACAGTCAAGGACTAACACTGAAACAGGCAGTCATTGACCTTGGGCCCAGAGATTTTTTTTCTGGTCTTTCTTATGTGGCCATTTCTCGGGTCAAAAATCGTCCGGAGTTGCATTTCGGCCACTGAGCAGACTACTCGTGCTCACAAAAAGTGATGGCGTCGCTGTTTTTTCACATTTCTGGACGCTGTATGAACGCCTTTGCCCAAATCAAAGCGCTAGGCAGTGTAGAATTTCTACGCGCATATACCTAGCACCATGATCTGATCAATAAATTGTGATGCGCGATCAAATGTCCGAAAAAGGCAAAACGCCCAAATTTTAGCTTGCCGTGGGATGTTTTCCATCAAGATTCAAATCGGCCAAATTGTAGCCCTGAAGGATTAGACAGGCCTGGCACTTTGAATTATGCAAAAATGTGCATGCAATCCCGAGATATATGGACTTCAAAGTCGGGAAAAATAGCAAGGCCAAAATTGACGAAAACCACAATATTGCACGGGTTATAGCGACAGAACCGATGCAAATTTTTGCACAACTCGAAATGCCACATCTACCCACTCATCAAGAGCTACAATCTGGCCTATCCAGATTGTGATGAAAAACGTCTTGCGCCAAGCTGGATTTTGGTGGTTTTGCCTTTTTCGGCCATTTGATAGCATATCATGATTGTTTGATCAAATCATTATGCTGAAAATATGCAGATAGTCATTCTGGCCCACCTAGCACTTTGTTTCATGAAGAGCCCTCCATTCAGCGTCCAGAAATCCGAAAAGTCCTGACATTTCTTTTGCCGCGGGTGGGACTTCGAAGATGTCGTGATTGCATTGATTGACAACAACTCGCTAGCTTCTTCCTTCACTCAAGAATCTTTTGCTAGACTCTAGCCTTGTGGAACAGACCCAGCAGGCCTGGATGAGCATCAACCCTGAACAATTCCACGAATTTTTGAAAAATACCATAGTCAAGTAGCCACTGCATATTTTACCAGAGTTGCCTGATGCTTCATCAGGGTACAACCAGATATTGGGAGGGCACTTCGGTAGCGGAGGTGCTCGAAGTAGTTCTTGGGCCCGAGAGCCTATTAGGTGAAGATGGAGCGGCACATTTTCGAAAGGCTTGTGAATGTCCGATGTCCACACCAACGTCACAGTAGTAACAAGCAAGGTCTAGCTTTTCCCATCTCCAAGGCAGTTGGCGTCTTCCAAAATAGAGGTCCACTGGACGCAGCAAACATGGGCCAGTACAGGACAGCCGAGCTTTCAGCGTTTATTTACAGCTGTCTTGAGAAGGTTTGTCTGCGTGGACTCTGCCATCACGATATATCCCCCAACACGATGTACGACAGATATCTCGACTTGCACCGAGCTCACTACAGATAACTGTGTCTTTACAACAAATTATCCAACTACGCCGGTCCTCTATCTACGCACTGCGTTCAGGTTCATCTGAAATGGGTGTCGTTCAATTTTCTCAACAAATCATCGAACTACGCCGGGCCGTGTCTGTCCTAATACTTCTTTGCTGTTACTTAGTTTTCCTGCTCCAACGTAGAACCAATATGCTCTTTGTGAGTTAATGTAAATGTCAAGTTCCAGTGTTCTTCCTTAAGCCCTTATTAGTAAGGGCTCCTCCGAAGGCTAAGCCCTTAAGAGGCTTAATAAGGCTTATTAAGAAGCCGCTTCTGCTTCTTACGGCTTGCTCCTACAGTGCCGGACACGCAAAGTCGACAACTTTGATCTTCCCTTTATGGAAGGTGTGACATACCCCCCAGATGTCTAGATTTTTGTGTAAAACAGTCGCTAAGCATCCAAAGAACAGTTTTGCACGAGCCGATTGTCAAAAACACGAAAAATTATGAAATGATAGCCGAAAATTTGGCCGTAACCTCAAAATTGATGGGAAAAACCTCGGACATAGCGCAATCGACTCCTTTCGTTGAGCATCCTTCCTTTCTATCATGAGCCCTTTTCTTCAGCTCAGAGCTGCCTTACCCAAATTTGAAATGGCCCACTTGGGCTTAGTCTCCCGCAGTCAGACTCTATGAGATATATGATAGTCGATATATCTTTTTATATAGAGTCTGATTTTGTTGGCACCTGTCACCAAGGACCTCGGATTTTGTGACAATTTGATGGCACGTGCCAACTTTCCCACACGGTTCGAATGCGTCGAGTGACCTGTTTTCCTCGTTCTTGCCCATTATTTTGCCTTCTAAAAGGTTCTGATAACACTCTAGCTTACCTCTCAGCACTTTAGAACAGTTTGTTTGATACTTTTTAACCTAAAACAGATATCTTTGGACTCACTCTGTTGCCTCGGCTGTCGGTTAACCCAGCTTGGTTCCAGTGATGGTTTCGGGGCAGAAAAAGCAATATACAGCTAGAAATAAACTTTAGTTGAGACTCTGCAACATTTAGAGTGGTCCACGAGAGTGCTATGAGCAGCCGCGAGCAGTTGAACCGGATTCGAACCGTGTGGGAAAATCTGCACGTGCCGTGACAGCCGTGACAAAACCGAGGTCCTGGTTGACAGGCGCCAACAAATACAGACTAACTTGGGCTGCCCAACTCTGTTTGTGTTCGACAATTATTCTTCTCATTGTATACTGTCACTTAGGTATAAAACTCCGGCCCCGCCCTTTGGCCTGTCACAAATAGTACCAGCCTGCCTACGGCAGTTTAGGTCCCCAATGTAAAAACTGATCTCCGTAGGCAGGCGGGTCACGAGCCTAGGGAGGATGGTGCCGGCGGCGATGGAGGCGCAGACGAAGTAAGCGAGGGTACTAGAACCAGTACGAAAATAGAGTGTATTAACAGTTTT
Source organism: Favolaschia claudopus (assembly GCA_037176885.1). Lineage (NCBI taxonomy): Eukaryota > Fungi > Basidiomycota > Agaricomycetes > Agaricales > Mycenaceae > Favolaschia > Favolaschia claudopus. The sequence goes on from JAWWNJ010000190.1 coordinate 177,759, forward strand.
TAGCCGAGATTTTCTACAATCTCTGATTGGTCGCGAGGTGTGGAGCAGCCAATCAGGATTCAAAAAAACCTCAACTCAAATTTTTTGCTAATACACTCTAATATGTCGCCGTCCCCTCAAGGCGAAACTACCTTCGCAAATAAGGTTATCTTGTGATGGGAGCTCTATTTACCGGGTGGGGGGCTACGAACTCTATATAGAATTGGTCCTTGGAAGGTGTTTTGCAACTTTATTGCAGATACATAAATTGTTTCTGATTGATTTCACCAAATATCCTCCAGAATTCTTTCCTGGAGTGCGGCTGGCTTGCGGGGAACACTTTGGTGAGTGTCAAATTGATCATAATGAAATAGTGAGTACAGCAAGCTCTTCTGTGTACTCTATGCAGGCCTCAGACAAATTCTGACTCAGCACACCATCCTCCAATTCCCGATCACCTGCAACTTGCCTGCAATGGGCCGTTGCAGGTGACTCAACAGTAAGTTACGGGCTTTCCGGGTACCCCAGCTCCAAGTCTGAAAGCTCAACATCTTCCACGCTACCTGGGGCAGGACTGCCGTTCCCATCTGCTTGCATCTGTGCTTGAGGAGCTGTGAACCTCGGAACATAGTCCATTGCTTCCCTGAGAACAGTTTGGAGCGCCGGAGAGATGGTCAGGCCCTGTCATTGTTGAGATTTGAGGATAAAAAACGAAATCTCTGTCCCACATCAGCGACCTGTGGGATTTGGAATAGAAACTCCTTGCAAAGTGTCATAACGTCTTGCCTGACTGCCTGTCAATGTACCACTTGGTTCAATGAATACGTGCAAGGGGCAGGAAAAGCCGACCACAGCCTGACTATCTCTAGTTGCACTCCTCACGCTAACACTGCTACTCGGTGTCCACAAAAGTAACCGGAAATGCCGATATTTCGACGCGATCACGTGAGTTTCCCACGGTTTCTGCACCTGGCTGCATACCTTTCAATGTGAGTAGATCATTCCCTCAGTTTCTTGGAGATCTTCTCTTTTTACATCACTCTAGAGCTAGTTGAATTCATGATGTTATTGTTTGGCAATGCCAAGTTGTCAACGTTGTGCAAGAAATTGGTTGCTGTTTGCTCAAATAAGCATGGTTGACCATTTTTGCACAATGCATGCTACATTAGCGCTCTATTGGTATCTTTCAAGCCCTTTGAACCATTCCAAATGATGCACTATTGGACCAGAATTGTGGAAACCAGAATTTTCAACCTTTTGCTTAAATTTCAGTTTTGCACTCACATTTATTCAAGTTTGAAGACAGCAGCAATAGCAATAGGCCTCTTAAACACAATCAGTGTTCATAATTAGGTGGAACAACACCAGAACTGATTGAATTGTTGCTTAAAACACCCCAAATAACTGTCTGACGCTCGGTTGAAAGTGACAGACTGAGACAGTCAAAATAAACGCTACAGATATCAACTGTACACAGTTTCTTTTCAACATTGAGTGTTCGTGCCCACAAAAGGACACCATGCTGAAGAGTCTTGCAAAATCAAAACCATAATTTTCCTCCCAGAACAAGCTGTGTTGCACTGACTTTGTTGATCACCATCAAAATACAGCTGATAGATTTGTCCCTCTACAACGGTCTCTCCTGAGCAGCTTTACACATGATATGTATGATATGTGACCAAAATAAAGCAAGGATTACACCTATCTAGTTTGCTTCCGAAAATACTACAAATTTGGCAAGCAATAAGCGAATTTCCGGTTACTTTTGTGGACACCGAGTATGGGACTGTCTTGAGCTGTGAGGTTTGTGCTTGACATGAGGAGAAGAACGGCGATGCGAGAGAATGGGGCGAGAAGGGCGTAATATCTGCTCCAGAGCGTCTGCGATCCTGCCCCTACACTGGGGTCAATGGAGTTCGTTGCTTGAATGATTACCCAGACTTACCCATCACTAGCGCCAAACCTTATCTCATCCCCGGGCCTTAGCAAACGTGTTGCGACAAAGCGGATACGACTCCGATCTTCACGGGGTGCACCCCCTGCAATGTGCTGTACTGCAACATTCGGAGATCGTACGTCGGTTGTTGTCCCTGTGGACGGCTGCAGTGCCATTGGAGTGAAATCGGGGCGCATTCTCTACTGTCTAACACCATCGCTGTGAGAAATACTTTGACGCTGGCTCCGAGATAACACCCGCAATGCCGATGTTTGTCCGAAAATATTCCGGCATGCTTCCCACAATAGCCCACAATCTGCAATCTCCCACAACAACAGAGGTGTCAGATCAGTGTCAGACCTCTGGGAAAGTCGGTCAATTTCGAGGGATAATAGGACCCCCGACAACCACCTAAGATGCCTGCCGAGGAAAATTCGGATTTTGGGACTTTTTATCCGCACCCCAAATCAGGCATTTCCTATCCGAATTCGACCCGGGCCTCCATCCAGTTCGACGTTTTATCCGCGGGGGCGACCAGGCATCATGGGAAAAGGCGTACTCGTAATACGATCAAGTCTTTAGCGCTCGTTTTGCAATTCCTGCTTGCTTAGGCCTTAACTTGGGGACCTCACTCCATCCATCGTCAGAGTTGTCCCGGGTATCGGTTCTGTATATCTTTTTGAGAATTTTTACTTATTGGACCTCGTCCACACCTTATTGACGCACCTTGAACAGCTAAAAGCAGGTAGAAGTAAAAAAAATTCAGTGTGGTTAAACCCATGTTCCGCAACCCCGATGATAGTGGTCCGAGGCCGCAGCAAACTCGACGAGCTGTCAAAATCCGCGTTGCATCACCGCAATCAGCCTCGCATCACGCTGAATCAGGCTGGCTTACACTGGATCACACCGCATCACTGATATCGTTCTCGGAACGCGTCTTTATCACGGCAGCCTCTGAATTACGAAACCCATCATACGCCCAGCACAGCCCCATCACCATTTGGTGTCTGCTCTGATAAAAGGGGGACCAAGCTCCCCCAATAAACCGGGTTTTAGATGGTGCGTGACGCGTGACTGTTGGATCCTGTTGGATCTGAATACAAGGTAAGTATCAGATTTAGCCAATCTGCGGATAAATTTCGGCCATCCATCCAAACCGCGGTATGAACGAAAATCGAAAACGAAAACGCGGCTAGCTGATAATGATCAGGCGGCCTTCCAGGCCATCAAGTCCATCAATTGCCAGCATTCAGAAACGGGCAAAGAAGCCGAGAGGATTGGATTGATGTCACAGTCACAGTATATCAATGTACGTGGTCTATTGTGTCATCGGCCGCTTGCCGAACGCGTCCAAATGGCTGTACCAGGTCACGCACACGGCGTGTCTTAGCACTTAATTGAAGAGTGGGTGACTTCCCGTAAGATAAATTTATGCTGGCCCAATTTCTGAGGTTGTTTGAGAGTGCCAGTGATGCAATCAGACTGGCGATATTTTCATCGCAAAACAAATCTACCAGGTGCGCGACTGCCCTGTTTGCGGGAGAGAGGTTGCAGGACCTGATGGGGTGTCAAAAAGTGTCTGGAGATTTATTTTTGGGTCTTGAAATCTAGTGGAGGGGTGCCGACCCCCCATCCAAACTTTATTATATTCAACTGATGCGGACTAAATCTTCGCTCGATTTGGGTGCGAAGAGTGATGGGGTCCCGACAGCTGTCTCGAAATATTCTGGTGGAGTAAATTTACCTTACGGGAAGTCACCCAGTGAAGATCACTTCACTTCAAAATCATAAAATAGAAATTTTTACGATACCCAAGTATGAGATTCATGATACTTATAGACAAACACTAAAGGTATGTAAATAGGAAACAAGAATGGACTACATAAAGTAAACAAATATTATTATTTTATATTTATCTGTTAATTTGTGTTGGCTGCCGGCAGTAGCTAAGTTGCACGAGCATCTCAATTTGCGGAGGGAAAAAACGGCAATTTCGGTTATTTTTAAGTAGTAGCCGAGCATCGGAACGGGACCAACATGAGCATGTACGTGACCGTGACCCTTGGCGTCATAGAGCCGACCTTGACTTGTTCCGTGCCGACTGCTTCATTTTCGTTTCTGAACCTGCTGCCGACGGGCACCACCGGCCATCTATCGGCTATTCTATATATAGTCGTTTTCGTTTTCGTTTCTAGTATATACTCTCCAAACCGCGGCATTGTCGGATTAATTTCGGTAGATTTGTACTTAACCAGTACGTAACTGGATTTCAAACACTCCCACTCGGCGAGATCAGGTCACCGAGGCCTTGGACGAATGTGACAAAAAAGTCTCAAAATCTTCGAAAAATGCTGGAAAAAATACAATTTTTTCTCTGCGCGCCCAGTGGCGCAGTTCTGTGACAGAAACCGCGCATATCATCCAAAATGCCGTTGATCGACGTTGCCGGCTTCTTTGGCACCTGCCACGGCTGTGTCTCGGCCTATTTCGCCGCGTAGCCGTTGAATTTTGAGGATAAAATTTCCTCTCCTTCTATATTATGCTTGATTGCTAAGGAACAGCACAGTAAATTGTAGCAAGAAAGGAGACATTCTCGAGGGATTGGCGAATATTTTCGGGGTGTCACAGTCTTCCCGGCCCATTGACGAACCTTGGATTTCGTTCCGAGGTGTCACAGGTCACAGGCCAGGTGAATTGACCGAAATACTACAGTAATTCATACAGTTGCAACCACTGAACTTGCATTACCATATATGGAAAGTACCCTTACCACACTGCGAGAGCGCCAGACAAGCTGGGAAATGGCGCAGAGGTGCTAGTAGGTACCTCGGCATTGCATACCTACCATCAAAACGCAAGGAAAATGCCTAAAAAGGCAATATAAACTTGCGCTTCAGCCAGAATTGGGGGTTGTTTGTTACTGTTTGTAGTAGAAGCCACGTCTAATGAGATGTCCTAAGGGCTCTCAAAGGTCATCAGGACAAACCCCATCGTTAGCGGTATTCTTAGGAGGACGTTCCATATATGGTAATGCAAGTTCAGTAACCGCAACTGTACATACATACTTCCTCTGACTTCCTGAATTTTCTACCCCACACACTCAGCCCAGTGAATATTCTCCTGCTCATCACTCTGGTCTCCCACGGGTACACCATTTAAACCACGGGTATACCATCAGTTTCGATGGTGTACCGGTGGGCCAGCACTTTGCACAGCCATCCGGATTTCGACCACCCATTTTTTCGTAACCGTGGGGCCTTCATTGTAATTACCGATTAGGAAACATCAAGGAAACATATCCGGCTCTGTAAACTACATTTCGAGGGCTTTATTTCGCCGGAAATAGTCTCAGATTGCCCAGGGCGACCGATTTGCCATCACCCTTGGAATGGCAGGGTAGATCCGCGCGAAAAATCGGTCATTTCGAGGGCTTTATTTCGCCGGAAATAGTCTCAGATTGCGCAGGGCGACCAATTTGCCATCACCCTTGGAATGGCGGGGTAGATCCGCGCCAAGCACTGCTGCATTTCCGCCCCCACGTGTCATGGGATCCCAATGTGGAATTTTTTTTCGGCAAGGAAACACGGCGATCAGGGGTTTTCCTCCCCACCACTTTTCGGCGTTACCTGACCTTTGCAAAAAGCAGCCAGCAAATAGCTGCTTGGTATTCAGGTTTCCTCTCGAGTGCTCAGTCTTATTAGCTAGCTGCTGCTCGGTGATAATTTTGGTTCAATTCCTACCACTCGCATTTTTTTCCTTTTTTCCTTTTTTTTTTTTTTTTTTTTTCTCTCTTTTTCTTTTCTGGTGATTTTCCTTCGAGTCCCCCAAAGATTCAACTGCATTCTTGTCACGACTTTCATGTAGTCTCGGATACCCAGACGTTCCTCCGCAGTTCGAGAGGGCGAGATTAGATATATCGGAGCTACTTCCTAATCTGTAATTTCAATGACAGCTTTTGGTGTTTGATTGATTTTGAGGGTGATCGGAACAAGGGCGTAGGAACGTCTGGGCCACTTCGATTGGAGCACCTACCATGACCCACTTCGCGCGTCACTGCGTCCACTTCGACCATGCCTCCGGAGGGTGGCGACGGTTACCCCGCCCCCTGCGAGCACTCTCAACATCTCCTATGTGACGTGGGCGGCTGGCAGCCACTGAATATGGCTACAATTCAAAGCATACACGCGACGCAATGAGGTCGGTGGGGGTTATGGTAGGTCGTCCAATGGAAGTGGCCCAGACCTTCCCAAGTCCCCACATCCATCATCACGAAAATCAATCAAACGTCAAAACTGTCATTGGAATTACGGATTAGGAAAGAGCTCCGGCTCTGCGTAAACTACGTCAACAAGGATTACGCAGGAAGGTCTGGGTATCCGAGACTACTTTCATGGACATGAACAAGTAATACCCGCCGCGAGGCGGCCCACAATGCATCCAGTATAATTGACCATTGACAACTGCACTTATTTCTACCCTTCAATGTTATAAAGGCCTACAAAATTCTTAAACACACCCCAGAGTCTTGAGCGACCGCAGCAGAAGTCCACAATACTCCGTAATAGCCACCCTGCCTGAATGTAGAAAAATACTTGTTTATGATCACCTTGATTTTTGCGCTGACTTCTGGAGGCCTGAGAACTGTCTGGCAGGTACATGGCAGAGGTCAGAAAAATATGTTCAGTGCTTTGAGGAGCATTGAACAGAACGACGATAGATAATGGGACGAGGGAGACAGGGGTGCCAAAACTTGCCGGATTGTTGACCGCCGAGCTTTGCCGAAATAAGTTCCCATATCGGGAACGCACGTGGGAGCGGAATTTAAACAACTCGCGCCAAGTCCCCACTGCCACCAGTCGAAATCTGGTGCGTCTCCCACCGCTGGGTCAGTACACCGTGTCCCATTGCTGCCTGGCGCCCCGGGTTCAAGGGAAAATGGATACTGAATATCCCATGTATTGTGCCTACACCAGGCTGCAGCTACTTGATTGGTTCTTGACAGCTGACAATGGGCCATAATAATTGCACCTCTAAGTGACAAGGTGTAGCTGCCCTATAGAAAAAATAATAATTAATATTGTGTTGCATACGTGGTGTCAGCTCTTGGGACTGGGTGAACATAATAGTAATATCTTACCTATAGCCCGAGACATAGCTCCCCACCAAAATATGATTTTATGCCTACAACTTGGGTCAGAGCACACCAAAAGAAATACTATCAGTATTGAAGCAGGCAGGGCTCAGCTTCCAAAGACCGAACAGTAGCAAAAATCACAAGCCTTGTGTCGGGCTCAAGGCGGATCGGTTGCCTGAAATGAGGCAACCGTTTTGTCACGGTCCCTCACTGGTTGCTTCCATACAGGGAGGTACAGTACTCTATGTATGTGCGGTACTACTTTGGTTTATCCCGGCTACAACCTTGTATAAGCCCGACGTGCCTTCTCTGATTTCAGTCCAGTCTCGGCGGCCAGTTTCGATTTGGAGCGCCGTTCATCAATCGGCTTCCGACTGGATGATAGCCGGATCCCAGAATATGAGGCCCGCAATCCTTCGTGGTGACCCATGATATCATATTCCTGAACCTGGAGATCATAGTCCACGACCATCAGAAAGTCGCGCTCCATGACCCCGATTGACTCGCAGCTAAAGATTTCGGAGACCTTTGCCCAGTAGCTGTTTGAAAGGCGCTCGTCGTGGACGTATTTATGAGCTAAAACAGCTGCGCCGAGCAATATGCGGTGTGGTATTCAATCCCCATCGCAGATCTGAAGGTGGCTCGTGGCGCGATGCAGATATACAAGTGCGGCCAGCAAGGACAATACTCCTCTAGGTCGCTTAGAGCTCACACCTGGCACCCATCGCTGCGGAGATCTGGGCGGTCAAAAAGCGACCTGGGTCGCTCGCACAACCTCCCTAATAGACCACGTACATTGATATACTGTCTGTGACATCAATCCATTCCTCTCGGCTTCTTTGCCCGGTCATTTTCGTTTCTGAATGCTGGCAATTGATGGACTTGATGGCCTGGAAGGCCGCCTGATCATTATCAGCTAGCCGCGTTTTCGTTTTCGATTTTCGTTCATACCGCTCGGCAACTCCCGCCTCCTGCCAAAATCCTCGGATTATCCACCAGTCGCTCCGCCGCATCGGTTTGATCGACTGTCATCAAATCCCTGTTGTGGTGGACCTGGGTTCGAGTCTAGTTTCTTCAGGTCGGGTTTGTGCGAAAATAACGGCTTGAGACACCGGCTACAAAGAGATAACTCACCATCAGCAGTGGCAGCACTCTGTTGTGTTGCAGGTGGGGTAGGGAGACCGTTGTGGATGGCCTGGAGAGGGAGCCTCTTCAAGACTATTGAACTGAACAACAAAGCTGACCTACCTGTGATACTCGAGAGTTGCGGGCAGTCGGCGGAGGATCTGTAGAGCAGAAAAGTGTGTCAGAAGTAAATAGCAATGAATACTGAATTGCAGCGCACCGACATCCATTCTCAGAATCTCGCAGCCTTCTCGGCACGTTCCCGCTCCCTTCTTGCTCTTTGTGCCAGCGATCTGTTGGAAGAGGCTTGCGGTGGAGGCGCCGGACGGTTTTCATGGGCTCTTTGATGCCTTCTGCGTTGACCAAGAGATCGCACGCTACGACTGGAGGCCGAATCTGGCGGCATATTTTCATCATGCTGAGCAGGGACACGTCTGCAGCGGGGTCTCGCGTAAGTCGCGTTGTATCTGTCGTTGTAGTTGTTGATGCCATTGCAGCGTTGTTGGAGGAGCTAATAAGTTCCCGGAAACGGGGAGTCTACTACATGTACAGAGGTGAGGGGCACCCCCAAAGTGCCGCCACTGCCGCAGTACTGCCGCCGGTTGCCGCCAATGACCGCCAAGAGTGCTGGTAAAAGTGCTGCTATGGAGGCGGCACTTTTGTCACAATGTCACACTGCCGCCAAACCTTTCGTTTGAGCGCTGCCGCTGCCGCCCACAGACTGGGGCTTCAAAGTACGCTTTAGGATACTAAATAAAACAAGTTTTCAGTTTCAACCTCGGATGCCTACTGTATAGTAGAATCTTCCTCAACTTCTTGTAACTTAGGTCAACGTCAACGCGTCATCATCAACGCGTGATCGTGAGATGTTTGTGATAACCATCACGACGCGTCGCGCTGTCCTCTCTCTCTCCTCCCTCATCCTCATCCCATGCCTGAGCAGCGGGAGACGGCCTCGTCTGGCAAGGTGGCCAAAGAAGGCATCAAGAAAGCTCTTGAGGAAGATGCGGACCTCACTCTAGAAGGCATATATGCCGATGCTACCACTGCTAAAGCTGAGCAAGAAGATGCTTTAGAACGCGCTCAGTCCGGTCTTGTCTATGAACTCAGCCCTGCTTCTACCATTGTGAGGGGCAGTGAAACCCACCAAACCTCCGTCTACCACGAGGTCATGAAGTACGACATTGACAACAACTACCCGCCTCTCCCATACCCACCCTCCTTCAAACGGCTTGTTCTGACTGGCGTTGAACCTGGGTATGCTCAGTCTGATGGTAAGCCTTCCCTCCTTTATTAGAGAGTTTGCGGTGAGCCGCCAGAAGCCACCTGGCGGCTCTAACGGCATGCGGATTGGAGCGGCTACGTCATGTGGCGGCTCGTTCAGCGGCTCGTCGCGCGCGATCCTTAGCGGTTGGGTAGTGGTTGTGTACCTTGCATACTTGACTATACCTTCAGCCAATGAGAGTTCATTGTCCAAACGTGCATAATTGTTTTGAATTGAAGCAATTTCCAGCATCAACCGAAGTCTTCGGCTCGAATGCGCGATAGCGTCAGATTTTCGGGTCCAATTTTCTTCGTGTGTGTATGGCTCAAGATATAGATGACTAAGTACTAAGAATAGACTCGCAAAACCAAATTTGAACCAGTCTTCCCAGCCGCCAAACGAGCCGCCAGACAGCATAGCCGCTCCAATCCGCATGCCATTAGAGCCGCCAGGTGGCTTCTGGCGGCTCACCGCAAACTCTCTATTGCTCTTTCTACCTAAACTGTCTCAAGGTCTCGTACCTGACGCACACGTCTGTGCAATGGTACACTCGTATTCGATGGGACACAGGAATTATGTGTGTTTCTAAGGACGTAAGCACCTCTCATCTCTCTTCTGTTCTGCCTGTTCTGCGGCTTATCACTCGCTAGGTCCGCAAATTCCACGTTGGGATGGCCTTGGTATTCAAGGAATACGTTCTCGCTTTCGTCACAATCGATCTATTATTCCGTGTGTGTTTTTACACTCCTCTTCGCTTCTCTCCCATTCTAATCTCCGCCCCCAGCCTGTATGGCAAGACTCATTCCTCGATTTTATCATCCCGCCAGACATATACACACAAACCACCGACTTTCTCGTCGTGGTCGCCCAATGGATGCAAGACGAGAATTGGTTAAACGGTAAACGATATGTTCTCGCCTGCGATGCCATCCGCGCCGCCAACAAGGTCTGGTACGGAATTGGCGTGTACACAGTAATGGAACTCTTCTTCCTCGCCGGTTCGTACTTTCCTTGTATTCAGATCCTTTCATTGACGATCTCCCAGGGCTATCGCCGTTTATCACTGCGTGCGAGCTGTTCTCCAGTCCCTCTCGGACAGCTCGCTTTCTCGCGGCTTATTACACCTACATACATCCACGTCGGAGAAGCAGGGTTGTGGTACGAGTCGCTTTCTTTCTTTTTTTCATTGTATCATTCTAATCGCGAGACAGGCGGCTCCTAAGCCCGTGCATCCACGAGGGCGTTCTCGCTCCCACCACCGAGCAGCGCCTAAGGTATGCGGACTAGCTCTACGTCTAGGGAAAGGAGCGCGTTTACATGTCGATTCGCATGAGTCGACTCCTTGACTCATACCACGTAAGTATTCTCTCTTGGCTCCTCGTCTCCTCGTCTCGTGAGCTTACTCTGCTCTGTCAGAAAACTCTTGACGCATATGCTGCTGCCAGCGAGGTGACCTGCCGCGCGTCCGTGACCGATCTGTTCGACGTGTTTGAACCAACGCTCGTGGAACCCGCCTTTGAGGCTAACCCCACATGGGGAAGTCTCATTTTCGGTGAATGGACGTGGCTCTCAATTTCTGGTAATATCCCCATAGGACGCACTGCCAAGGAAAACAAGGCTCTAGCAAATAAACTCTCCACCCTTCGGGCAGGCTATCAACGGGCAAGTGAAGGGAACATGGAGGCAGGGGCAGAGGCAGAACATGAGCCACCAAGGCCGAAGAAGGCAAACCTGCCAAGTCCGATTTCGATTTACGACGCGCCGCAGCGGCAGCGGTGTCATCAGGAGTTGTAGCAGGAGCATTGGAGTTGTCGATGGCGGGAATTTCAGTCGCAGAGGGTGGATCGCTCCCTCTCAGACGCTCGAGCGCATCAACAGGGACTCGAACCATGCCGATAAGATTGCCTGAAGAACCCGTTTGAATGTTAGATCTGCGGGAAAAGAAGATTGAATAAAAACTTGCCGTTTTCATCGAAGTACGGTACGAGTTGTGGAGCACGGGGCCTTGTCAGGTATTCATAAATAGTTTTGACGGCCCAGATGATTCGGTTCAGATTGCTCAGGACGAGGCAGACAACCAGAGTATAATAGAGAAGATCAGGCATATTTGGCGGCAAAGAAAGACTCGGTAATAAGAGGAGCCACAAGTTTCAGTTTCATTGTAAGACAGGGGCAGCAATGAGAGACGGTGCCAATGCATATAAATAAGAGCTATTTCATATCATTGAGGCTGAGGTTGATCGAGTAGAAAAGCCGTTCATCCAGGTGCAAAATCACACAGTGCAAGACTTTTTGAATTTGACATATGTAAATTTGCAAGAGTTGAACAAGAGTCACAAAAAAGCAGATGCTATAGTAGGCATCATTAGAATCCGCTGAGAACGCTGAAATTGAAGCGAGTTGACGCAGTTTCCTGAAGCCAGTCGTGCGCGTTGGGAGAAAGAAGTTGCTGCCGGCAGCACCTGTCAAAACCAAATAGGTGCAAAGCTGGACTTCTTCGCAAAATGTACTATTGGGACCACCGTTATTCAACGGCTCAATCAAATACAGCATATTCTGAAGGTATCCTGGTTCTCATTCCATTCCCCCCAATAGAGAGTTTGCGGTGAGCCGCCAGAAGCCACCTGGCGGCTCTAATGGCATGCGGATTGGAGCGGCTATGCTGTCTGGCGGCTCGTTTGGCGGCTGGGAAGACTGGTTCAAATTTGGTTTTGCGAGTCTATTCTTAGTACTTAGTCATCTATATCTTGAGCCATACACACACGAAGAAAATTGGACCCGAAAATCTGACGCTATCGCGCATTCGAGCCGAAGACTTCGGTTGATGCTGGAAATTGCTTCAATTCAAAACAATTATGCACCTTTGGACAACGAACTCTCATTGGCTGAAGCTATAGTCAAATATACAAGGTACCCAACCTCGAAATTGTGCTAAGGCCGCTGAACGAGCCGCCACATGAAGTAGCCGCTCCAATCCGCATGCCGTTGGAGCCACCAGGTGGCTTCTGGCGGCTCACCGGTGCGCTCACCGCAAACTCTCTAATAAGTAACTGCGAAAAGTCGGCTCGAGTTGTGTTACGTACTTTTCTCTGGAGAAAGGTACGTAATTGAACCGATAACTAAATCAAATGTAGCACAATGGAAACACTCGATATGCATTATTGAACAATATTACCGGGTATTAGGGCTCTCAGAGTATCCCTAGAGCTATTGAACTCAAGCACTAAAATTTGGCGGCAGTATTGAAAGTGCCGCCAAACTGCTGCCAGTGTCACATCTATGTCACACTGCCGCCGCAAAAGCTGCCGCCATCCAAATTCTCAAAGTGCCGCCACATTTTTGTACTGGCGGCACTTTCACAAACTGCCGCCATCGCTGCCGCCTCCAACTGCCGCCACTGCCGCCATGTCGTGCGGCAATTGTTTACACAAATTGCCGCCATCGCCGCCACTCTCTTAACTTCGACACCGATTCTCCCTACTCGGTGTCCACAAAAGTAACCGGAAATGCCGATATTTCGACGCGATCACGTGAGTTTCCCACGGTTTCTGCACCTGGCTGCATACCTTTCAATGTGAGTAGATCATTCCCTAAGTTTCTTGGAGATCTTCTCTTTTTACATCACTCTAGAGCTAGTTGAATTCATGATGTTATTGTTTGGCAATGCCAAGTTGTCAACGTTGTGCAAGAAATTGGTTGCTGTTTGCTCAAATAAGCATGGTTGACCATTTTTGCACGATGCATGCTACATTAGCGCTCTATTGGTATCTTTCAAGCCCTTTGAACCATTCCAAATGATGCACTATTGGACCAGAATTGTGGAAACCAGAATTTTCAACCTTTTGCTTAAATTTCAGTTTTGCACTCACATTTATGCAAGTTTGAAGACAGCAGCAATAGCAATAGGCCTCTTAAACACAATCAGTGTTCATTATTAGGTGGAACAACACCAGAACTGATTGAATTGTTGCTTAAAACACCCCAAATAACTGTCTGACGCTCGGTTGAAAGCGACAGACTGAGACAGTCAAAATAAACGCTACAGATATCAACTGTACACAGTTTCTTTTCAACATTGAGTGTTCGTGCCCACATCAAAAACACCATGCTGAAGAGTCTTGCAAAATCAAAACCATAATTTTCCTCCCAGAACAAGCTGTGTTGCACTGACTTTGTTGATCACCATCAAAATACAGCTGATAGATTTGTCCCTCTACAACGGTCTCTCCTGAGCAGCTTTACACATGATATGCATGATGTGTGACCAAAATAAAGCAAGGATTACACCTATCTAGTTTGCTTCCAAAAATACTACAAATTTGGCAAGCAATAAGCGAATTTCCGGTTACTTTTGTGGACACCGAGTATGTTGTTAGCCGGTATTCAGACAACATATATCGAACATTAACCTTAGGCTCCATTCGGCCGTCGTGTCTTAGCGTCACTTAGCGTCACTTTGGAGCACTTGGGAAAAATTCCACGCCAAACTTTTGGTGAGAAATACTCTTAAGTGACGTCAAGTGCTCCGAGATGACGCAACCGAATGGAGAAAATAGCTATCTAATGGTACATGTACCACTGCGTGTATTCGATCTAATACTTGAGCTCGACCTCAATGTATGTTGTGCTGCCAAGGTGCCGCCTCAAAGTGCCGCCAAATGACGCTTTGGCGGCAGTTTGGCGGCAGTGACGGCATATTCACCCCGCCCAGAGGTGAGGAGAATCGAGTGCATATTCTCTGCTAGGTTAGAATGAAGAGTTACGGTTTGAAGGCTTAGAAATCACACGATTATTGAAGGCGAGGCTCCGGTGTTACAAGGCGGTCATACACAACAAGAGGATGACAAATACTACGTAGAAAACAGTTTCGAAGGTTGGTTTGAAGCCTCTTGAAAGCCCACATCCAACACCTTTCGGCGAATTATACCTCGCGCCCTGCGTAGGCCGTGTTCATGTGCTCCTTTAGGTTCGGCTGGAGTTTGTGAAGCGTCACCAGAGCGGCCAGGCATTTCCAGCCACTTTTCCGCGCCGACCTCGAGATGCTTCAAAAACCATGACAAAGGTCTGCAAGCATCGTCAGAGAGTCGAGAACTTCTGTGGCAGAGATGGGAGCTGAGGAAGATTTGTGAACTGCAGTAGCGACGACGGGAAGGGGAAGAGCGCGCCGTGTGTGGTTGGTATTAGACAAGGCAGATCCAGTTGAAGCTGTCGAAAAGGTCCTGTACAAGTTTCCAGCACATGAATGCAGGTTTAGGCTTTGATGCGAAACACACAAACATCCACACAACTTCTGCCACCCGCTCAAGCCGGCTGAGCAATGCCCGCCTCCTCAGTTCTGCTCGTCCACCTTTTGCAGGCTGGTTAGAAGACACCTGCACGCCGTTGCATCCGCGTCCATAAATGACGGTTTTGGTGGGTGATACCGAAACTGAACGCTGCTGCAAGCGACTATAGAGAGCCTCCCGCCGGGGTATACTTGGTGTTCCTCCACTTCGAGATGCTACTGAGACCCTTTGTCGATCGGGAGTTAAGCCAAGAGAAGCAATCCAACAAGGTTCGACCATCGTTACAGCGGATGGCGACGATGACAGAGGTCTTTGAGCAAATCTCGTGAGTCCATATGTGGAAGCCAATCGAGGAAGCCAAGCAAGAGGGACGGCAGGAAAGGGGGTCACGCTCGCGTCAAACTGCGTTGTGTCAGCAAAAGGCAACTATTTTCTCACGTTCAGCTGACCTCCATCCATTCTCAGAAGCGGCCACCCATTGAGCAACAGCAGTCATGCCAACCAGCACTTTCCTCTTCACGTCTACCCGTATCCTAACACCATACGCAGGAAGTCGTTTGCCGTTTTCTAGTCGATGAGCCGTAGGACTGATTGTGATACCCATTGCACCACGAGTCATTTGGAGTTGGTAGGAATGGGTCATCATTGTCAACCTCTTCCGCAGACGCGGTAGCTTCTAGAGATGGACCTTCCGTATCCCACTCACATATCCAGCAAAGCCGCCGTAAATCATCGGTTCGGAGACTTGAAAGATAGTGGCGCTCCAGAGACATGTGATCCAGAATATTCAAGACGGTCCCTGTATTAGGATCACGCCGAAGCAGCCCGCTGAAGAAGAATGAGTTTGTCCTGAGGTGGACAGAGGGATAGCCAAGGTCGTGCTAGTTGATCACAGTAAGCCTGGAGACGTCGACGAGAGTGCCGAGAGAAGGGTGGAATGTAGAGGTAGAGGTCTTGTAAGTTGATAGCTCAAGAAAATCTGGCGCGTGCTCGGAATCGTCTCAGTAGCTCGGAGAAAGTGGGTGCAAAAGAGAAGATGATATTCCTGGCGTGCCAGCGAATATATAGACATGAAGGGACGGCCGTTCACGTACTCTTGTGACGCCGGAGCCCGCGAGACAGATACAATAGAAGCGCGCATGTAGGTAAAGTGTCCATTCTAAACCCCTCGGCTAGAGCCAACCTCGCCGCCAACCACACCCCGGGAGACGAATACGAGAAAGCAATCAAATGAAACATATAGCGTGTCGAGATACTCAGCGTTCATTAGCCCATGTCCTCTTCTCCTGCATTTCCTATTTCCGCCTCGTGTGTCGTATTTGATCGCCGTCGGACCTTCTTCGTCAGGAAACCCGCGGAGACGAGAGCTTGAGGAGAGGAGTGCCTGGATGAAGCAGAGAGAGAGTCGTAGATAGCATATGAGTAGAATACGACGGGAGGAGAAGGTAGAGGTGAGAGAGAAAAGAGGTGACGACGCGTGTTCCTGATGGAGACCAGCACTGCCACCGGAATGATCCGGAAGATCGACGAGCGAAGCAAGTCGTACAGTGGCGGCAAAATCTGATGTCACCCCCAAAAAAGGAAATTTTCATCAAACTGCCTCTAATCTGCCCTTGCCATCGCCGTCTGGGGGCGACAAGGGCACAGATCCATTGGCACGGCAAATACACTGCGTGTGTAGGCAAGATTGAGAAAGATAGGTACATTCATTGAGGAGAACTGGGCCAAAGATGGTTGAAAAGTCTTGCCCAAAAAGTGTCAATTTTCGAGGTATTCTAAGATGGAAAAGGGGTGCATGTACTTCAAATCTATGTCTTAAATGCACTGTGAAAGGTCCGACCACAGAAAACGTGGCACAGAAAAGGGAACGAGTTGAATTGATGGAAATTTCCTTTTTTGGGGGTGACATCAGATTTTGCCGCCACTGTACTTCCACAGATGATGCAGATCTGTGCCTCTCCGACCGTCCAAAACGACTCAATTTAGTGGCTCGCGGCAGCCGGCAAACACTTGCCGAGGGTCATCAGACGAAACGGCGGGTAGCCTAGAACCGCGTGAAGGCTTGAGATTTTCTTTCTTGGCTGCGATATGGATTTCACAGGTGCTGGTATGCACAAATGGGTCGTATCATTCAAATCTCATGGCTTACTGAAATTTTCCGCTCGCACTTGGGCGTCGGGTGAAATTTCCTTTTTAGGTTCTGCCAGTTCTGCCGAAATACGGCAATTGCCGTTCTGCCAGGCAGAACGGCAGAACTCAGCCAAAACAGTTCTGCCACGTTCACTAGGTAGAGGTGAGAGAGAAAAGAGGTGACGACGCGTGTTCCTGATGGAGACCAGCACTGCCACCGGAATGATCCGGAAGATCGACGAGCGAAGCAAGTCGTACTTCCACAGAGGGGGATACTTCGATTTCGACCTCGAAATCCTGCAAATAATTCAATCAGAGCAGTAGGGAATGCATAGAAGAAAAGAGAAGCAAAATTCTAGAGCATGAACACAGGAATCAAGGATTCAAGGAGAGAAGGTTCAAAGACTCAACGAGACCAGTGAGTTCGTCTCCAGGATCCTGGTTGGGGTGAAGATAGCGCCAGTGGTGGAGAGCACGGAGGTGTCGATCAATATGCCACTTCTGCCGACTTATCAATGCCGCTCTTGCCCAGTCCCTGGGGGTGAGTGCAAGCTCGATCTCTTCCGTCATCGCAGTTGGAAGCGTCAAAAAGAATGCGCACTCCAAGTCGTCATGGAGTGTCTCCACCGGCCTCCTAGTACCTTTCTCAATCAGCTCACGAGTGGGTAAGCCGAAACGAGAGAGTCTAAAACGGCCACATAACCTTTTGAATGTTTCAGGATTCATCGGGCCTATGTCGGGTCCGGATTGCTGATAGCGTCTTGGAATGATTCCTGATTGCAGAAATTGACGAATTTCGCTCCAACGCAGATATGAATCGCGCCTATGGACATGGTAAACAACAGGCAGGGTAATGAGCTGACCTCCAAGAAACCACGACTGTTCAACCTCGTATGTATATTTCATGCAGAGGTCAGCGCGCGTGAAAGAACTATAGTCTTGATCCCCCACTCGGTCGTCTGACTCGGGATTCATGGGCTGAGGGTGATAGGCAAAGTCATAGGGTAGACCGGGATGACCCTGGTTGATCTCGGAAGCCGGATGGAAACCATAGCGAGTTTTGTTTGTGAGCAACATGCGAGGAGAGGAAGTTGTTGAAAAATACAAGGCGCACCAGCATCGCACTATTTAAGCGTCTTGGTCGGAGCTTGCGATATTCACAAGGCGTTTGATGAGCCTGAGGAGCGGAAACGAGACATGAAAGAAAAAACAGTAGCCCGACTCGGAGAGAAGAAAACATGCAACTCAGCTCGTGTGGTAGTTGAAGCGAGCTTGATTAGGTACTTGCGTCCACCGTTTGTCGAGGCCTCGGCTTTGTAGACGTATTGAGAGTCTGGTTGCTCGGGCGGAAATAAAATAAGCGCAGCCGACGAATATTAACATGTCCCTTCAACACCGCCCCGCTGATTTCCCTCATAACGAAGGCGCCGTTTGGGCGTTTCTCGTGAATTACATACGGTCCAGAGTACGTCCACTCACCTTTGTCTCCCTTGGTTTCGTCAATTTTCGACTCCCTAAGCCAAACATACATTCCCTCCTCGAAATCAGTGAAGTCAAAATGGAAGTGATGCCGCTTAGCTAGATCCTCGATAGCACGACGTCTCGACTCTCTGATTTGTTCATTTGCCTGTTTCATCTTCGGATCGCGGCGCGAGAGCTGTTGAGCTCTTATTGCGAGTAGATCTTCGTGAGTCTGAAAGTGACCTCATTAATATCAAACGAGAAGACGGGATGCACAACGTAGAGCAAGTAATAAGGTGAATAGGCAGTTGCTCGGCTCACAGTTACGCGCATAGAAAATAAAACCGCGTTGAGATAGCGTGGCCAAAACCCTTTTGCGTCACCTGTACACTTGAATAAGGCATCAACTATAGCGGCTGATGATTTCTTTCGACTGGCGCGTTGCCTTCTGGATGATATGGAGTAGAAATGATCACAGTGCAGCGGTATTGTGTACGTCGGAGAAGCTCGAGTACTTCACCTTTGAACTCTGAACCTCCGTCAAATGAAATGAACGGTACGCAGGCGAAACGACAGATAATATCTTCGTAAATGAACTTCGCAACCGATTTCGCGTCGAGGGTCACTGTGCAGTCAAAGTATCATGAAATTCCTCATGTTTTTCACGACGATTCATCAGAAAGTTCACGAGGAATTGTCACGAAATTCATGATGTACTCTTGAAATTCACGACGCAACATCATGAAAGTGCATCGTGAAATTCATTACGGTTATGGGAACATTCATGACGTTATTTTCATGACGTTTTGTTGTGGATTCAAAACGATAACATCATGATTTTTGGCAGTGAAAAGGAGCAAAATGTGAAAGAAATGTGTAACCACCAGACGGAATCGAACGCATGACGTCTGCCTGTCACTGCGAACTGAGACCAGATGCATACATCCAAGTCAGCCAAGATGAATTTATTAGCCACAGCTTGTTACACCATATATGCAGCTACATCGAGTGAGTCCGGCTACTGAACCCGTTACAGATATTCCTGAGCTACCTTCTTCGACCCCTCTTTACATTCGGGAGGGGTAGATGATGTGTGAGTAGAATATTGAGTACATAATGGCACTCAACAACCTGGCTCGTGGACTTGGCGAAAATTTGACAGTCTTGTATGACGAAATTCATGACGTTTTGTCATGAATTCATATGCTCAAGGACTATTGTAAAAGTGGGTTTCTGAGCATCATGAAAGGCATCTTGAATTTCATGATGTGGTTCATGACAAAACATCAGGAATCTTGAAATTCCTCATTATTGTTTTGAATTTCATGACAAATACTTCGCACAGTGGGTCTTCAGGGCTTTCGCCTCAGGCCAGAGGATTGTCGGTTCCAAAGCTTGAACAATGTACTTGTAATCTCCAACTCCGGTGGGCATGTGAATGCAGTCAATGTTAAAGTGACGAAGAAGAGGTGCTTGCCAGGACTCGTTGTATGGAATCACAGGGATCCTCTTGATGGATTTTTGACATTCCAGGCAAGATCGAACGAAATATGAGATGTCGTCGTACATATTCGGCCAATAAAAGCGATCCCTGAGTTGTGAGTAAACAGCATCGCGACCGCGATGACCACATTCGTTGTGGGCTCTAGCCATGAGTTCGCCGCGCTTCTCAATGCCCTCGATGACGAGACGCGGAAGGTAATCCGATGATTTCTTTGGAGCAAGCCAAAGGCGTCGATCGTGGAAAAGAAAACGACGTGAACGTTTAAGAAAACTCAGCTTTTCTCGATCAGTTACATATTGCGCGGGGTATTTTCCTGTCGACAAAAATCCACGCAATTCGTCGAAGAATTCTGCACCGTCTTTATCTCGCTTGCCGTGTTTGTGACCTGCAAATGCACGAGCGGGATCGAGGGGGATACTTTGAGAGAAACTTAACTGTTCTTCAAACTCCAACACAATCACCTCGTCACCTAATAAAAATTCTTCTGCTCGGGTTTGCGTAGACTTGCGAACATAGAACTCGGGGAGTTGCCTCAAATCGTTTGCGGAAGAGACCTTGAGGGCTGCACAGGCAATAATCGATAAAATATTAGCCGTATCAGTACCAAATTGAGAATCTGCCTCGGAAGGACTTATCATTTTGACTGCTGCGCACTTCTTGAAGATTGGAACGGAATCCGTTGACGCTTCCCAGCTTGAAACAAACTCGTTAGAGTACTTAGTATAGAGGCAATCGAGAAGAAACTTCGTCGAAGAAGTTGCCGTGGCGCCTGGGGAAGCAAAATCAATACCGCCGTAAATGGTGATAAGCGTCAAGAAATTTTTCAGCGTCTTGCGGGTCGTAAGGAAGATCCGTTTTAGCGGCAGGTCGTCTAGAGAGGGCGTCTTCAATTTTGAAAGATTCTGCTCGGACGTGGTGTGGTTCAAAATCGAAAAGACGAATCCAAGAAACCCAACGCAATAACGGCGCATTAGGAACATCATCTGGCTCTCGAATCATTTTAGCGAGCGAGGTAGCATCATGTTCTAAGCGAAAATGTACGCCCCAAATACGGTGGCGAAGCTCCTTGAAAGCTCGAAAGACTCCATAGACTTCTGTTTTCGGCTGACCGTAGTTTTGTTCGGTTGCGGAGAAAGTGCAGGAGCCATAAAGCGCAGGATGCTTCTGTCCTTTGAGGATCTGATACATCGCCCAACCCGATCCTTTCCAGGACGAGTCGACACCGACTACAAGCATGCCTTCATCAGATTCTCGAGGCGGACGTTTGATCAA
Organism: Favolaschia claudopus; assembly: GCA_037176885.1. Classification (NCBI taxonomy): domain Eukaryota; kingdom Fungi; phylum Basidiomycota; class Agaricomycetes; order Agaricales; family Mycenaceae; genus Favolaschia; species Favolaschia claudopus. Next base: position 198,849 of record JAWWNJ010000190.1, read on the forward strand.
CTTAGCTTTATTATAGTCGATCCGTACTAGCACCGGCGCTGAGGTGATACATCGTCGACTTCCACCGGCTAATCCAAGAAAACTCCTTACATCCGAAACAGACGCCGGGAGAGGCCAGTCGAGAACGCGTTGAACGAGCGAAGGGGAAATAATCCAACCCTCGAGAGATACAACAGAGCCTACAATCTGAAGCTTCAACGCGGCTAGAACTGTTTTCGTACCTGACGCCGTTATTCCTGCCATGATCAAAGTACCCAGAAATTCATCGAGAATTTGAATGTACTCCCAAACAAATCTACGAATGTCCGGGTTAGACTCTATAGGTTCGTCGTTATACCTTGTTGTTGGTCCAGTCGTCGATGAAAGCTCGGTCCAAGGTTTTTGAGCACGTGTAAAACTCGTCGACAGAACTCTTGAATTGCATTCGTATAACCTTGCGCCAATGTGCATTGCTGTTTCGGACCTGCTGGTGAGTGGAAGGCGAGAAGAGAACGCGATCGCTTGGCAACCCAACATGCGTCGAAGCCGGAGAACAAGTCTGCGAGACCGTACATTGCATGTCCAACAAACGACTCCGCGAACTCGTTAACATTTGGAGGTAGAGACGAATCCTGTATAGTGACGGCGTTCAGCTCTTCAAGATTAATTACCAAACGCACCGGGGGCACAGATCCTGGCTTCTTGGCGACTGCGAACATGGCGGATCGATAACTTGACACCGTGGGCTCAAATCTCCCTGCAGCTTCGTTGTCGAGAATGACTTGTCGGACGTCGTCAATGATTGCATTCGGAATACGAATTGCTGGGCGTTGCCACGGAGTGTGCTCGATGGTGGGAATCTCGTAGTCGGGGAAATAATCTCTGGAAAAGCAGCCCTTTTCTGCGTATTCAAATGCAAATGCAGACTCACGAGATACAACCACAAATGCCAAAAGATCTGTCGGAAAAATCAAAAAAGGGTTGTTGGGCCTGGGCAGGCCTTGTAAGGTCTAATAAGGCCGTTGGGGAAAAGTAGGGTTACAAGGTTTAAATACGTACCAAATACTACATATAGGGCCTTATAACACATAATGGACCTTATAGGACCTAATGAGGCTTGTAAGGCCTTACAAGGCATGTTCGGCGGCGTTTAAGCAAAAGTATTACCACGTTACCTTCTTTGTAAGGTGTCTGCTTGCACGTTGTCTTGACTTTCTAACACTAGAAGTACTATCTATTTCTATTGTACTAGAATACTGACTCTAACGATTAAATTACTGGTGCGTGCGAGAATCGAACACTCGACCTCTGCAGTGCGAATAAAACAATGGCAATGTACAATACTGCTATGCTAAGAGAGCTTTATAGATAGACAAATTTTGTTCATATATGGCGTAGCTCTCGGATACCTGTACAATTTCCCCATAACACAACAACTCAAGATATTGCTCGTACAAGCTTTAGCTCCCTGCCTCCGGCACGGCCGACTCGCTGCGCTCGCCGGCCTCCCTCCGTTCGGTCACACAGCTTGTTGGGGCTGGCCGCCCCAAACCCCGCTGCGCTCGCTCCGCTCGCGACGTCTAGTACGATCTCAACATCTTGACATTGACCCCGTGATTTTCTGTCAAAAGTCACGCGACTGATGGCCTGGCCCTCTTTTCAAGTATAGGACATTGACTGGTGATTTACTACACATGAGTATATGCTCCCCTACATACTTTTTGAAATTCAAATCAGCCATCTTGGCATACAATCACAGCACAAATTATCAAAAACAATACAACTCTGAATTTTCCGCCGAAAAAGATGCAATAAAACCACACCTACCATGTCTCTAACAACCCCAACTCAGTTTTGTAACCTCCGGGAAGTTAGCCTGGGAAGACCTAACCAGACCTTATCACGCCTTATAAGGTCACCCCTCGAACCTTATTAGGCCTTATAAGGCCGTTAGGTGCTCCAAGGCCTTACCAGGCTTTTTCAATTTTTCCGACATCGGTTTCTTGCTTCGTCAAAATTCCTGGTTCAATCTTGGCGAGCATTGACTCGAGTGTTGAAAGGGTAACTCTACTGCCGAACTGGAGCTCGTGGTAATCTCTGGGGTGTGTAGGAAGTTCAGTGAGTTTCGGCGGGGGAATGGGATGGAAAAATTGCGCCTCCGGATTGGGCATGTACGTCGGCACGGGTCGAACTTTTCTATGTGCAGGTTTGTACTTTCTCTTCGTAGCGAGCGCTGAAAGCGGTAGATCAGATATTGCGCGTGAAGTCCAAGAAGATGGTATAAGAGATTTAGGATCGGAATTAGTGGTGCGTATGTAAAAACGTATCATAGAATCGAAGGAAGGGGATGGATCGACATAAAATAGTGAATCAAAATCAGAATACTCAGCGTTGCCCATGAGTGCCTCGAAAGATCTTCCAAGTGTCGCATGGGTAGCATGGAAGACCTTCAAGGTGCGCCCACGTCTTGAAAATCCTCTTCATCCGTAACTTCTTCAACGTGCGCGGAGCGGGTCGAGATCGTTGTCGTGTTCCTAGGATCAGTCGGGTCAGTGATGGAAACCTTTACCGTAGGTGGCTTCTTGCGGTCGCCGTCCTTCCATAAGTAGAGGCTGACGGCGCCGGCTCGCTCGTAGTCGATCCGCGAAGAGAACCACTGCAAAAATGGTTGTCCGAGAATGATATCTTGATGTCCGAGCTCCTGGTGCGAAATAAATAAGTGGTGAGTGAAATCATGCCGTCCAATTCTCATGGGAACGTCTGTAGCACATCCTTGAAGCTGCTCTGGGTGTCCATGAATGCCCTTGAGCGACCATTTCATACCCTCGAAATCAACCGCAAGAGATGCTCGTCCAGGCAGCGACTTCGACGCGAGATTTAACTCAGAACCACAATCAATCATCGCCAGAAAGTCAACGCCTCCAATAGAAACCGTCATCGTTCCCGTGGTCATCGCAAAGAAACGGTTATCAGGTACATGAGCTACCGCATTGCCGAAGCGCATCCCAAACTCGGCCAATTGAGGATGATTATCCACATAGACCTTGCTTCGATTCGTGATGACCTTGGTCGGTGACGACATAACAACCTCGTACTCATCCGTGTCCTCCTCGTCGTCGTAAGAATCAAATGAATACTCAGCTGATTTCGTATTATACTCCCGTCGAACACGCGTGACCTCGCCGAAAAGCAGTTGAACCAGCGGAACGGAAACTTGGAGTTTCATAATCTCCTGCATGAGCGTCTTTGGATGAGCGTCTTTGGATCAGCCATCTCTTGAACATCCGAAGTAAAATGATAGGAAGGTGTGGACTTATCTGATTTCTTGGTAGCATCTTTCATCTGTACGTCCTCACGCTGCTTTGACTTTGAAGGTAATGACTCCTTCCAGCCTTCCGGGCGAGTAATCGGGTGCGTAGGTGGCGGAATCGGAGCTTCTTTCGGTTTGGAGGTACTGGGTGCAGGTTGCGCAGCTGGCATGTGCGGCGGCGGATCCCGCGATCGCTGGTTGCCCTTTCCCTTACTCTTCGCCATCGGATCGTGACGGTTTGTGTCCTTGCCAGATCGAGTAACGGGATCAGCGTAATAATCTGTAGCGGGTGTGATAGAAGAAACCGCAAATACATCACCTTTTAAAACAGGATCGTTCCCCCAAGTTAATCCAATTGAGTTCGAGCGAGCGGCATTTTGAACTTGTGCTTGGTCGCGAAGTTGGGCTCGAATATAATCTGCAACACCACCAGGAAAACCGCTAGGCGTACGAGGAAGATCCGAGCCGTCCATCATCGTGATACGTTCGCGAATGGTGTCGAATTTGACAATTCCGGCGTCCATCAAGGCTCTAGTTTCTGGACATTTAGACGGATGCAATGGGTGCGTACCAGATTTCCCGCATACAAAGCAACGACCTTGACGCTGCGTATAGCCAGTGGCTGCCGATGGTCCCGCGGTTTGCGCATTTTGAGCCGGCTGAGAAGCTTGAATGCCTTGTCCCTGTGTGGCGCTGTTCAGTAAAGCAATGTTGATGGAAAGAGTTTCAAGCATCTTCGCTAGAGCGTCGACGCTCGGAATGCTATTACGAGGCTGGTGTGCATGCGACGAGCTTGAAGGTTGAGGAACCTGGGCTGGAATCGGAGTAGGCGGACGTGTGGCAGAACGGGACGCGGTTTCGACTCGACGACCGTCGTCATCAAACTTTACCTTTCGTGAGTCGGTCTCATCTTTCCAAGGCTCGAATAAGAGAGAATCGCCGTCAAAACGTTTCTGTAAAATCCCAATAGACACTGCAATGGACGGAGGATCACTACGCTTACGATTCGCAGCTGGTACTTGATTGAGAAACCAATCTTTGATTGACGATGGAATTCCTGCAACGAATAAATAATCCCGTGTCTTGTCTGTGATCTTCTTTTTCTTGTGAAGAGGAACAGCAATCTTCATGAAATCTCGATGGTAAGCTTCGATCTGCAATTTATTTTTAAAAGGGGACTTAGCGCTATGTTGTTGACAAAAATCCTTGAGCATTTGTTCGGTATAATTTGGCGGCTCTTCCGCTTGTCCGAACAGAAGGTATAGTTGTTCTTTCGCTTTCACATAGGTTTTGTTCTTCTCATCGGGATCGAATTCTTCCATGTAGCGAATGAGATCTTTAACTTCGTCAGAAGAGTACTGGACGATGTAGGGAATTAAATTGTTATCGCTGTCAATTCCAGCATTCTTCCCATGCTGCTCGAGAACTGCTAAGAAGTCGGTGAGGTATTTCCCATTGAAGTATGGCGCGTTGTTGGTTCCAGGGATAGGCATAGGAATGCGGAGAAACGAGTAGGTAGGTTGTGTCGACATTGTTGTGAGATGATAGGTGTAAAGTCGCGGTGATGGTTCATGTGTCGGAAAAATCAAAAAAGGGTTGTTGGGCCTGGGCAGGCCTTGTAAGGTCTAATAAGGCCGTTGGGGAAAAGGAGGGTTACAAGGTTTAAATACGTACCAAATACTACATATAGGGCCTTATAACACATAATGGACCTTATAGGACCTAATGAGGCTTGTAAGGCCTTACAAGGCATGTTCGGCGGCGTTAAGCAAAAGTATTACCACTTTACCTTCTTTGTAAGGTGGCTCAGACAGGTTTGACTTTCTAGTACTAGACTATCTATTTCTATTGTACTACAATACTGACTCTAACAATAAAGTACTGGTGCTTGCGAGAATCGAACGCTCGACCTCTGCAGTGCGAATAAAACAATGGCAATGTACAATACTGCTATGCTAAGAGAGCTTTACAGATAGAGAAATTTTGTTCCATATATGGCGTAGCTCTCGGATACCTGTACAATTTGGCTCTGGTGCTATGTCTTGGCGAATATTTGAATAGGTTTTCTATTCAAATATTGGGAAGGGGCAGGGAAGGGGGATAATAAAGCGAGCAGGTGAGCAAGGGTTGCAAAGCTGTCTTGTTTTATGTGTTAGTTCTGCTGGTTTACTCGGTTTTTTGCATATCTTAAGGTCCTTGGTTCGAAACACCCAAGTCAGAGGTTTGGCAGTATTTTTCTCCGAAAATTCAAAGGCTAATACATACAATTCTATTAAGCACACTGCTCAAGGGTACACAACTAAGACAAACTAAGGAACTGACGCAAAGAATAAGTAAGCACTTAAGAGAGGTGTATTGTTGAGACAGCGAATACAATTCGAAGGAAATGAAACAAGTGCTATATTTACTGGACCACATATAAAATACACCTGATAAGTTGGAACAGTAAAGCGGAGCGACAATCTGTTAGCATCGAGATATTAGCCAGAGGATTAGTTGTAATAATTTGACTTACTGTTTGAACACAATCCGATTTCCCCTACGGATAAAATAATTCCGGGTTGGAGGGGAGCGCAGCCGAGAGGGGTGAGCAGTAAAACGGAGATGATATAGGACTCGCCGCAGCAACACCTGGACCGAGTATGTATTAGGTCGACCCTGTGGCCAAAACAGACCAGGTTAGTATATATTTTACGAAAGAAAAAAAGCAAGATTTTGATTGGGAAACGGCGGGTATAACATACCAAATGTATTTTCAGCCTTACCGCCTTATAAGGTCACCCCTCTAACCTTATTAGGCCTTATAAGGCCGTTAGGTGCTCCAAGGCCTTACCAGGCTTTTTCAATTTTTCCGACATGAACGAGATAAAAATCGAAGCTTAGCTGAAGATTCTAGCAACGGAATACCGGCTCCCTCGCGGTGGGCTCCACTGAAGAAGAATGAGTTTGTCCTGAGGTGGACAGAGGGATAGCCAAGGTCGTGCTAGTTGATCACAGTAAGCCTGGAGACGTCGACGAGAGTGCCGAGAGAAAGGAATGGGTCATCATTGTCAACCTCTTCCGCAGACGCGGTAGCTTCTAGAGATGGACCTTCCGTATCCCACTCACATATCCAGCAAAGCCGCCGTAAATCATCGGTTCGGAGACTTGAAAGATAGTGGCGCTCCAGAGACATGTGATCCAGAATATTCAAGACGGTCCCTGTATTAGGATCACGCCGAAGCAGCCCGCTGAAGAAGAATGAGTTTGTCCTGAGGTGGACAGAGGGATAGCCAAGGTCGTGCTAGTTGATCACAGTAAGCCTGGAGACGTCGACGAGAGTGCCGAGAGAAGGGTGGAATGTAGAGGTAGAGGTCTTGTAAGTTGATAGCTCAAGAAAATCTGGCGCGTGCTCGGAATCGTCTCAGTAGCTCGGAGAAAGTGGGTGCAAAAGAGAAGATGATATTCCTGGCGTGCCAGCGAATATATAGACATGAAGGGACGGCCGTTCACGTACTCTTGTGACGCCGGAGCCCGCGAGACAGATACAATAGAAGCGCGCATGTAGGTAAAGTGTCCATTCTAAACCCCTCGGCTAGAGCCAACCTCGCCGCCAACCACACCCCGGGAGACGAATACGAGAAAGCAATCAAATGAAACATATAGCGTGTCGAGATACTCAGCGTTCATTAGCCCATGTCCTCCCATGTCCTCTTCTCCTGCATTTCCTATTTCCGCCTCGTGTGTCGTATTTGATCGCCGTCGGACCTTCTTCGTCAGGAAACCCGCGGAGACGAGAGCTTGAGGAGAGGAGTGCCTGGATGAAGCAGAGAGAGAGTCGTAGATAGCATATGAGTAGAATACGACGGGAGGAGAAGGTAGAGGTGAGAGAGAAAAGAGGTGACGACGCGTGTTCCTGATGGAGACCAGCACTGCCACCGGAATGATCCGGAAGATCGACGAGCGAAGCAAGTCGTACTTCCACACCGCGCTTTAATGTGAGCCTCACCCGTTAACTTTGAATCCAGAACCACCCCCATCCATTTAACCGTCTCCGATGGGTGGATGGTACTGCCGTTGAAGTCGATGCAGTATTTCGAGAGGTCCTCACGTCCCAAAGAATGGTGCAGCAGCTCGGTTTTCGAATCTTCGAATGTAGCCTCATCGTCATCAGACAAGGAGTTGGCGATAGCGGCTGCTGTGTTCAGTACCCCGACATTCTGAAACGCCGAACGGCTCGCCGTGCTGAAGTTCGTGTCGTCGACGAAGCCGTAGTTCCAGGCTGAGGCAGACTTTGACCTCCTTGAGACGACGGAGTAAGCGATTGATGACCAGGAGGAAGATGATAACAGATAGCGCAGAGCCCTGCGGGGTACCCTCAACCTCCCAGCGAAAGGTGACAGTCCGAACTCCGTCGATGACCACCGTGACCAGATGATGGTGGGGGAATGACGCCGTAACGCGTAACGCCCGCCCTGTTTCGTTTCAACGGTAACACATAACGGTCGGGTGGTTTCCCTGAGGACTGCGTGACATACAAAGATGTCGAATTATCATGTTTGTGGCTGTAAAATCTAGCTGACTCTACTGCTATAACCCTCCTTCTCCTCACTGCACTCAATCACTCTCTACAATCTTCGTCAAGAAAAAACCGGTACGGTGCATCGGAGACCACGGGCAAGGTGCTGGGAAGGTGTACCAGAAGCTGGCCGAGGTAGTTTAACTAGTCGCTCGAAGAGGGCTTGTGGTGGACCCGTCACTGGTTTAGGTGTCTGAGCGTGCGCCACGGCGCAGTGTTCATGAAAAAGAAAATAGGTGTATTACGGAGCCCGTAACAGGAGAAATGCAATCACAAAGGGCTATGGATACAAACAAAGCATAAACGAGAGCTAAAAATTGCCCAGAATCCGTTCAACGTTTGGAAATAGATTTTATCGGTGTTTGCCCGCCCGTTTCCAAAATTCTATGATGTCACGCATAACGCTGAGGCCGTTTCTGGTTTCCATGCGTAGCGTTTCCAGTCACGCTCGAGGGTCTGTTTCACCCATACAAAGTGCTACAGTAGTCATGAGCATGTTCTTCAATGAGTCGACAGATCCGTTCCAGAAAGGCATTTGCCGTCAAGTTCAATTGTTCAGCAATCGAGACAAGCTCAGGACGCATCTGAAGAAAGCCCTGAAAGTGAAGCCAGTGCCGAGGTGCGATCAGGGACCGGTTTTGGTGGACATTGAAATAAGGTAGGCGTCAGTCACTTACAACGAGCGGTCACATGACGTGTCACGTCACGCGTAACGCGGCAAAAATTTCGACACGAAAACAAAACCTAGCTCAATTTCGACGATTCTGAGGTGGGTCATTATGTAATCATAACTGGAGATAGGAATATTAATACTGTACTATTTCGGTCAATTCGCACGGCCTGTGACCTGTGACACCTCGGAACGAAATTCAAGGTTCGTCAATTGGCCGGAGGGACCGTGACACCCCAAAAAAATTCACCAATCCCTCGGGAACGTCTCCTTTTTTACTCCAATCTACTGTGCTGCTCTCTAGCATTCAAGCGTAATATAGAAGTACAGGAAACCGATCCTCAAAATCCAATGCAAATCCAACAGGTACGCGGCGAAACAGGCCGAAACACAGCCGTGGCAGGTGCCAATGAAGCCGGAACGCGGAGAAACCGGCATTTCGGGTGATATGCGCAGTATTCTGCGACGGAAGCGCGCCATTTGGCGCGCGGAGGAAAAATTCGTATTTTTTCGGCAGTTTTCGAGGATTTTGGGACTTTTTTGTCACATGAGTTCAAGGTAGTCTCGTACGCACGACCCTCATGACATCCCAATTTGGGAGCTCTGCGCGGTGAAACAATGAAGAGAGAAGATAGAGTATATTTCCACCCACATCATCCGGATTTCGGCTGCCGGCAGCTTGGGTTTGGTTTTCTTTCCCTATCAATGCCTTGAAAAAACGCTGCACGTTGGGAAAAACTTTGTCGTATCTGGCCGTGAGGTCGGAGAGCCAAAAATCTTGTACTAGACGGACTTTCGAGTCTCGTGCGCGCACTCGGAGAGATTGCGCGATCTCAGTATGGGGACCGCGCGCTGCTCGGTCCGTTACCTGTCTGAACTCTTTGGCTCCTATCTCTCCACTCTTGGTCATTATCCACTGGTTTATTTCAGATCCCAGGTCTCTGAGACCATTCTTTGAGAACCACAATTCCATCAATTCAGTGGGACCCCCATCCCGAAAGAAAACACCAGCTGAGTTTTTGATCGAAGGCTCGTTGGATGTGAATACTGTGACGAGGAATGTTCGAAACGAGAAATTGGGCATTTCCCGCAGAGCACTGAGTATTTCGGCGGCCTTAGTATCATTAGATCGCCGCTGATAGGAGGAAGGTGAAGGCGGAGGCTCCATGTAAGTTGTATCGAGGATATCATCACTTGGAAGAAAATCTAACTCGATATCCATGAGAAGACCCAGATCGATGGTGGGGAGGTACGGCGAAGAGGATGCGGCGACAGAGCTTAAGGCATCGTCGTCAGTATCCATGCTATCGTCATTGATCTCAGGCGAGTTGAAGTGCAAGGGGTTGTTGTGAGGCATGGATGAACCGATTATATTGAAAGAGCAACTATTGGGTAGGTAGACGCGTCCAGCGGTCGCGCAGGACGCGGAATGAGCGAGAGGGAGAGCGGAAGGGAGCCTGTGATGTGGCTGTGTTCCGGTGTCCGACTTCGAAAACGCCATGCCTTACTCCGCGGCTGGTTCCAGCCCAGACCCTCATGACAGGGCTCCCAAATTGGGATGTCATGAGGGTCGTGCGTACGAGACTTAAGCGCCTGTTCGGATACCAGGAACGAATCAAGATGTGCTTGTCACGATGACCGAGCTGGATGAGAAAAAGTAGACACAACTCGATCGCGACCGACTCGAGCCAGCAGATGTCTGTGCCGGGTGTCTTCCAATCCCGCACCAAGGCAAGTGAGTACCATGCGGTACCGATGACTACCGCGACACCCCACGATGTGCTAGCAAATTTTTTTTTGTATATACCTCTTTTCGCCTGCAGAAAGACACTTTTCTACATCTACACTGTCTATAATACGTCTGCCCGTCTTCCATGGTCCGCAAACGAAAATACTTGTTGAGTGCGGCAGCCAGAGCGCGTGCTGGTCGACATCCTCGTGCCGAATCATCGTCACCGTCATCCGGCATGGCGACTCAGGATGCTCAATTACACGTCCGCAAGTTTAGTTCTAAGGTATACAAGTCTCACAGACGTATCCCACAACGTGTCGCAGAGAGTTTTGACCAGTAGGGACATATTCGGAGGGACAGTCCCAATTTGGGGGGTCAGAAGTTTTATAACTCGCTCATTCTGTCGCTATAAAAATTCTGTCTTGCCAAAAGATTCCTTGCGTGAAACTGAGTGTTTTCCCAAGAGGAATAAAAAATCGGTGTTTTCCTGCCCGAGTAGTAACGGTTGTCGCAAATTGGTGGTGACTAAGTGGAGGGCACCATACGTAGATCCCGAGATCCTGCAGAGGTCCCAACGGCTTGAGTTGACGGAAGACCGTTGTGTCGAGCAGTCGCGCTCGCCACCACCTCAGCGTATGAAGTGTGGAATTGCTGATATGTCGACGTTCGAACATATTTCCTTTGTAGTGCGCCATAGCGTTCGAAAAAACCGATAAACGAGATGCACCCGCGGTGTAAATGAAACATAGATAGCAAAGGGAGCCGTGCACCCATTGAAGGTCTAAGAGGGAGAATTTTTCGCTCTTCTCTGCTCGAGCGATCATCTCCAGCGTCCGTTTGAGATGCTTGAGTCTCTTGTCCTCCGGTAGGGACACACGGCGCCTCGGGAAGTCCCATAGCATACCCAAGAAAACGACGGTCTCCAGAAATTCGGAGCCTGTCTTCTTAGGGTGCCATGGAATCTGCAGTGGCTGGATGGGCGACTCGATAGATTGACGGTCGAAGCGGTACGTGTCGGAGGAGGGGAGGGGATACCGTACGACGGATAGATCGTCCTCATATTTCAGTTGGGCTGCGTCACCCCGCGTTTCTGCGGCCCAGATGTCGACCATTGCGTTGGCTATCTGACCTGCGTTGCTGCTTGCCGATGCGGCGCCGAACGGATAGCAATGGTCGAGGTAAAATCTGCCTTCCCACTCGACGACGAGGAAGGGTTTGTGCGCTGGCAGCACCGGACATGTTCGATGAAAGGCCTTGATGTCAAAGGCACATGCCTGGGTACCCACGGGGGCATTCGCAATCTGCGAGGAACGTCAGCCAGTCGTCCTGGACCTTCTGCTCGGTGACGAAGAGATGAAATGGACGCCATGTACGTCACATGCTCCAGGCGCCAGCGACCGTATGTCGTGCGTGAGATCCGCACCTCGCGATGAGATGGGATGGGCGACATGTACGTTACATATCCCCGGCGCCAGCGACTGCGTGTCGTGCGCAAAGTCCGTCACCTCGCAATCAGCGCAGCTGTCCGTATAACAGCCGCCTGAGCAGGTACATGAGATTTTTCCGCGCTTGACCGGTGTCAAGGCGGGTCATCGTATCTGCGATGCGACGCAATACTTCATGGTGGAGAAACGCCTCGGCGACGTCTGCAAAACCATGATGTGAGACATCTTAGTTCTGAGAGCGCCGCCTCGGGGGTCTGGAAAGGGTGGACGGACGAGCGAGAAACGAAGAGAAAAGGAATAAAAGATTTCGGAAGCGCAAAAGCGCGACATGCCTCGGTGATCCCCTTGGAGAGACGATGACAACGCGTCATCATGGCTCCAAGAACACCACCTCGGAAGTCCAGAAGACGTCGCGCAGCAGGGAAAGGGAAGAAAGAATGTTACTAGACTCACCAGTTCAGCCATTCTCGAAGGCATGTCGAAACGGGTCGGAAAGTCTTGCTTATCAATGAAATCATTCACCGCCGGCGTGTTCGTGCGCCTGTCGGCTTTTGATAAATGTCGACAGACCCGTTTCTTTGGCTTCAAACCGGGTCCCTGCTCGTGCGTCGCCACGATTAGGGGAGAATAATAGAACGGGCCCCGACAGACCCGTTCCATCTTCTCCCGCGTGAAAGGGCCCGCCATGCGACTGGCGGCCAGCTCGTCGTCGAGGTATTCGCGCACCACCTCGGGATCTTCTAATGCTGTTCTGTTATTCGGTATGATGGTCGTCTTCGAGAGGGCGGGTAGTCGACCCATGGGGAAGCCGTGGCGTAAATGCGTTGAGAGCTGGGGATAAGACGTCGTCAGATTATGTTTCGCCAACAAGAAATCGAAAGCGTCGGCGTCGTATGGCTGAACGACCCGATCAAGCAAAATTGAGATATCATCGGTGGCTCCCTCCAGAGCCGGCCTGTCACACACGCTGGGAAGCAAATCTGGATAGCGGAGGGTAGTCTGTGTATTAGAAGTGTGCTCCAAGAAAATGGGGACAAGCGGGTCGGGATCAAGGAAGAAAGGCGCCATCTCGCACTCAGGCGCAGTTGACGTTTCGGGAGAGGGCTGGATGGTCTTGTCCGCAAAGGGAACATACGTGGACGCGGGTGATGGGCAAACCCTTGACCTTGTGGGAACCTGAGCAAGAGCCGACGTGGACTTGCAACCCGCACCGGAAAGTGTGACGTCACTGTCACACTTCTGACTGCTTTTCTGGGGGGGACGGTGCTCCCCCCAGACCCCCCTCCATTTACGCTAGCGCTGCCTTTTCGCTGGCGCTGGCCTTTTCGCTGCGCTGGCCTTTTTTCATTTGTACTTGTGATTCTCTGTGGTCAAATTTTCATGTGACTCTAAACATACAAAATAAGTAAAAAGTTGAATATAAAGCAAATTTAAAGACGAGATTGGGGTTGCGGGCGCCGGCCCGGACGGCTGGGGTTTTCCACCCCAGACCCCGACCGCTGCGCGGGGCTTACCGCTCGCCGCAGAGGCCCACTGCGTGGTGCTCGCGCTCGCCGCTGGGGCCCACTGCGTGGTGCTATCGCTCGCCGCGAAGGCCCACTGCGTGGCGCCAGCGCTCGCCGCGTGGCCCGCTGCGCGGAGCCATCTGCTTGAGGTTTATTAGTTGACTTTAGATGTGGCGGGGGTAAAGCCGACGATGTCCGAATACATCCGAACCGGAAAGCGTGATGACAGTCACTTGTCACGTCACACTTTCCGGTGTGAGTTGTAATTCCCCTCGACGTTCCATCTGATGCAGATGATTGCAGGCTCGCCCCCACGAAAAGGTCCAGTGGTGCGGTGTTCGTTGTCGACCATCTTGCAGTAAAAGGGTGCTTCATCACGAAAGGACGTCTGCCCCGGTGGGTGTAGACGTGCCGAATGTCCTTCTGTGCAGGTTAGGCAAGAGGAATCTTTACTACCTCCGCGCGGCGCTAGCGATGGCTCACGCGATTGCGGGGTGGGTGTCGCACTGCCGCGAGTGTTTCGGCGCTTCCCCAGAAGCGGGTTCCCGTCCTCTGTAGCGCCGCGCTTCGGGGCTGGCGGCAGTGAGGCGCGTCTTGCATCCTCGGCGCGTCGGGACTCTGTGACTGTGCGGATGCGGATAGAGAGCTCGTTTGACCAGGAGGCGTGATCAAACAAGGTGTTGTAGAGTACCAGCTCGCGCATCTCCGCCTCGAGCTCGTACCAGACCGTAAACTCGTCATCAAACCATTTGTTCTTCAGGAAGAATTCCAAGTGTTTGGCGAGTTCTGTGGCGGGTGTAACAGCGGTAGGATCGTCAACACTCACCTCCTCCATCGCTTTCAGGAGGTTCTTGACACATTGTTTCCAAATGCTGGGCGTCAGCAGTGAAGGGGTTCGGGACAGGTCGCCGTGCAGTGCCGCCATGGCTTTGAAGTCGAGTACGTCGACCTTGACTGCCTTCACGCCGGGTGTCGTTTGCTTAGGGGTGTGGGACGTACAAGGCGCCGAGCCGGGATCGCGTTGGGCCTTACGAAGAATCTCGTCTTTCCACCAATGGAGAGGCAGCCACATTTGCTGTTTGACGGTCTCTACGAAGACGGTTGGGATGTCGAAGGTATCGGCTGTGACGGAAGAATAATGAATAGGATTTCTCATGACAAGCGCACCGGACGCGGAATTGTCAGGCTTTGCTCTATCCTGCTCCTTCTTTCGCTTCTCCTCGTCTGCATTCTTCTTGTGGCGTTTGGCCAGTTCGAAGACCAGGTAGGTGGGGAGCGGTCCAGTCGCGTCGACGAGCTCCTTGCTAGACGCCAAAAGCTCGATGTCGTCTTCTTTATACTCGTAAAGGGCTTCGAGCGGAGCGCCGACGTCCAGCTTTTCGCCAGCTGGTGTCCCTCGGGTCTTTTGATACGCGCGCGTGAGGGTCACGCTCCTCTCGTTGTGCTTTTCGGCGGCGACGTTGAGGCTATTCTGCTCTTTTAAGCTCATGTTGTCGGGGGCGGTAATATTGGCTGGGAGATTCATGTGCTGGTCGCAGTCAAAAGTGGGCGAGAGGGGAAGAGGCAGTCCGCAGCGGGAGTATTGGGTCATTTCCGGTGACGAATATGCGAAAAAAAGGAAGTATTTGCGGAGGAGAGACGAGGAGGACGCGTTCGTCGCGTTCAAAACGATGTGAACGAAAGTAAATACGTGATGTAATCTTCTACACAAATGATGATGACTCGGCGCGGAGGCTGCCGAGTATGTGATGCCGTGCATCAGCGCGACTCTCTGCCTTGCCTTTCGCTCAGGTCGCCTCGCAAGCTCGGCTTTCCTGAGCTGGCAACTAGTGAATAAGTATTAGTGATTGACACGTCGGGTCACACCTAACGCGTCAAGTCACAGGCGTGACTCGACGCGTCTGCCTTCTTTTGCCCACCGTCAGACGTCCGTGGCATCCCATGCCCTCTCGTAGGTGTTCTTTCAGCATTTCGGTGACGCGTCGCGTGCTCATAATTAACCAGTGTATAGCAAACCTTCGTGCCTCGCACTTTGCCGAGGAAAATGCGCTCGGGAGCTTGAAATCACTCCGGAAAACTGGCAGGCCATTTTCGGCGCCAACGGCTTAGAAATCCTGAGCACCTGTTTGGAGAAGAAGCAGAAACAAAAAGCCAACGCCGCGGCTGCGGCCGGAAATGAAAGAAAGAACGAGAGGATCCAAGAGAGAGCGTGGTCAGTGTCGTCGAAGGCACCGAATTTGTACTTGCCCTATGTTTCGCCCGTTTCTTGTGGTAAAGTGCTGTAGATTAAGAACTCTAAGGCTCCATTCGGCTGTTGTGTCTTAGCGTCACTTAGCGTCACTTTGGAGCACTTGGGAAAAATTCCACGCCAAACTTTTGGTGAGAAATACTCTTAAGTGACGTCAAGTGCTCCGAAGTGACGCAACCGAATGGAGCCTAAAGACTTCTATGCTACAGCGTATACTGCAGCTTTACTATGGTCCTCAATGTGCCGTGTTGAGGGTAAAGAAATTTGAGGATGACCATTGTCGCTGACGAAGTCGAACAAACGGCATGAAAACGTGACTTTTTACGTTCGTTCACCAGTGTGTGAGATCCAGCTAGCTCTCCCCAAAGATTTATTTGATTTGAATTTCCTAGCCACTTAGAGCCTGTTCGGATACCAGGAACCGTTACAGTAACCAGGGGCTGTTTTCCTTATACGGTACCCGTGGAAATGTTAGGTGAGGTCGATGAAACTGTGACTCCTTGTGACACTGGGCGTCAAACCACCCAGAATACGTGCTTTTGATCGCTGGAGCGCGATTTCTGAGGCATTTTTTCTTCAGCTCGTGTCAAAAGTCATAATGCTCAATAATATTTATAAACATACATATGGGATGTTGCGGACACAATCGACAACACAGGAGGTAACCCATCCCAAATGGGCTGTCACGCTGGAGAAGTGCCGAGGAGACGATGGATTTCCACGGCTACCATATAAGGAAAACAGCTACTGGTTACTGTAACGGTTACTGGTATCCGAACAGGCTCTAAGTGGCTAGGAAATTCAAATCAAATAAATCTTTGGGGAGAGGAGCCCCAGAAGCTTCGGTTTCTGAGGTCTCTGTGAGTGAGGCTTCCGGATGAGCACTAACCCTAGTGTCAACTAGAAACCAAGACTCAGGGTGTGGTGGGTGGGCCGAGAAAGTGTCGACAGAGCGGAAGGCAAGAGAGACGATCAATCATCAGTGATCGGCGTCTTTCCTTCATGCTCTCTTAGCTATCATAGCCGGCTACAGTGCCGGACACGCAAAGTCGACAATGTTGATTGCCGGCGAACGGGAATTTTGGGGATAAATCTGACTCCAGATTCGGATTCGCCGACCCCTGAAAAGCTCAAAAAACCACCTCCGAAGTTTTTCCCACGACATTTTGGCTGTGGCCAAATTTTTGAGGTCAAAAATCGAAACTGTGTGTACCCCTTTTGAGCTCCGAGCGCAAAATTACTGATCCTTGGCAGGTGTAAGTGGAAGGGTGACGGCCTGAACTACAATCTGGGCGGTAATCCGTGCGGATTTTCAGCATCAACCCACGGCAGCGGCACGGCATGGTGGTCGGCAAGCATGTTGACACATGGTCTGTGATAGAATTGATGAACATGATGTAAGTTGTCCAAATACGGCGATGTTTCTCAAGGAATTTGTGCCAAAACGGCTCGTGAAATTGTTTTGATTTTGCCAGGGACAGAACCAGCTCAATTAACGGAGTCGATTGCGCCATGTTTCGTAATTTTCCCATGAAATCTCGGTGTCCGGCCAAAATTTTGGGGTCAGATTTTTTGATTTTGAGTTTTGGGGAAATCGGCTCGTGCAAAACCGTTGTTTGGGTCTATAACATCATATTTACACAGAAAACTAGCCGCCGGAGCATGTGTCAAACCTTCCATAAATGGAAGATCAAAGTTGCCGACTTTGCGTGTCCGGCACTGTATGTGCGGTGCTCGCTTGGAGCACACGCTGTCAGAGATCTGCGACCTCTTGCCGGGTGCTTCGCTCAAAATTGGTCAAGTTCTCGTTGCCATAGCTGTTTGACAGCGTGTCATCATCTTTGATGCGGAAGATCCGAGGATCACGTGGGGGCACAGGTGTGTGAGCTGAGGCTACGTGAGCTTGCGAGCGATGCCTCAGTGGGAGATAAGGTAGTGGAAGTAAATATTTTGTAGTCGCTTTAGTCCACTTTCTCACGTTTTACGTGATCATTCTGCTGTACTCTATACACTCTCGTCGTTTACTGTACCAGCAACTCCTCGCGTTTTACCACCAAATTTTCTTGCCCCACCCACCCATCCCTATTCTCTCGCGCTTGGTTGCTTCGGGCGTCCCTCCTCTCTCAAGGCCCTCGTAGCACCTTGCGTACTGGAATTGGGTTCCGTTTCTTTCCCCATCTGATTCCTAGCCTAACGCAGACCCTTGGGCGTCTGCACGGCTCAGCGAATCGGCCGCGGAGCGGCCCAACTCCACCCGCACAAACCACAGCTCGAATTCCACCTCGTTCCTACGCCTCTCCATCCACCTCCCACCATTCTCATTCCCTCTCGCTTTCTTCCTCTGAGACGGAATAAAATATTTCCAAACTACCTTATTTGGGGGGATAGCGTTTAGTTTGAGATCAGCACCTGTGTCGTCATCTTGGTGTTTTTACACGGCTTCCAGCTCTCAATTCTCTTTCTTCCTGACTGTCTTGTGCGCATTCTGCCGGATCTTAGCTCTACTGGCTCGTATGAACACTGACCAACAACTGAGCAACCTACGAGACGCCTATCACGCTCTTCACAACGATGTTCTCTCAGCTCTGCGCACTATGGTTGGAGATCCACCGAGCCTGAATGCTGTTCGAGACAGGGCACTGGCGTTAGCTTCAGCGGCAGAGATGGTAAGAATGGCACCAATACAATTCACTTCGAATGCTAATAGCGTCCGTTAGCATCGAGCTGTTTTCCCCCCAGACGAGTATGCTACTCTTCAGACGTCTATCACCGACATGGTCACAGCTCTTAATCTTGCTTACCACACCCACCTGATGCTGCCCCTCTGACTGTTGTTCGTACTGGGCGACGAGGCCGGCCACGCGTTGAGAATTTTTGAGCGCCGCCCTCGATCTTCGTGGTCCGACCTGAATTGCTCCTGAGATTGGTGTTTCAGCTCGCACTGTTCGATGTGCTGCTCTTCGAGCTGGACTAGTTCAACCCGGCGCTGTCACAGTCTGGCCAGTTGATTCCATCAAAACCTCTGATCCTGTTGATCCTTGATCAATTACGTCATCAGGATGCCCACCCTGTGCCTGACTCTGTAGACTGATTGTCTGCTTCATTCTCAATTCAGGCACCATCCCTCTCTGAATTCCATTGCTGTGCTCCATTCCATTCTATGGGGCTGTGCTCCATTCTCAATTCTCCATTCTATTATCTATGACTGTGAGGGTACTCCCCTCTTCATTCCCTTATTGTTCTCTCCATTCTATGACTGTGGAGGTACTCAGTTATGACCATGAAGGTTCTCTTCTCTCTTCTTATTATTTGTTTTATTTCTACTTTAGGAAGTAGAGCTTAGGTATATAAAGGGCTCTGGCTCTACCCATGTACCCTAGTGTTTTTATTTTATCCTTCTTACGGGTCTCTCCTGGTGTGCTCTCCAAGCCTTCATCTTACCAGAAGGTATGCCCGGCTCTTAGTTGAGTCTGTGGTGCTGGCGAGCAGGGAGTCCTGGCTTCTCGCTTCTCTCTTCTGGTCTGGTCTGATGTCTTCTTTTGATGGACGACGATGCCGCCACCTGTTGATTGGCGCTTACGGCATGGAGAGTTGTGGGAATCCAGGCCTGTCTGTGACAGGCGCGCCTGTGTTTCAATCTTGGACAAACGATCAAGGTCAAGTTGAGGTTGTACATACTTCGACTGCACCTCCGGTTTCTGTCATCTCCGATGCAGATCTACTATTCTTGGCAAGTGACGACGCCAGCTCTCTCTCTCTACCGCGACGCCACATCTACACCTATAGAGGGGCGAAGAAACAATTGTGGTCAATTACCCCATTTCCCACAAACTCACAAGGCTGCCCTGATACTCCCTGCGCTCACACTCTATCAATGTTATTAATATCTGACCTTATCATGTTCTTAGCGACAAGATAATTCCGACTGAGATTGCTGGCGATGCACGGCGCCATATGCTGTTCTCCTACATCGTTCAGCAGACTCGTAAGGTCGCTATTGGACCTCTGGAATACTGCGGAAACGCACACCTTGTGCGGATCGGCAGTTCTGATGTGTAAGTTGAAGTGCCTATTGTCTTTAAACGCACTCACAATAGTTGTTCAGAGTTGTACCATGCTATGGCGATCCAAATTTGCCAGAGTACTACGCTATTCGTGATCTGAAGAACCGCATGCTTCCTCCCGTACTCCCAGGGGCACGGCGCGCCGCACTGAGCGCGGAGGAAGCTCACGAGGAGAGTGAGGAATATGCGAAGAGCGTGTCAAGAAAGCGTTCCCGCGATGGGAATGACGAAAATGAGCCGCAAGCAAGCAATGTGCGGAAGCCGAAAAAGAAGCGGCTAAGTGCGGACAAGCGGCTCGCTTTGACTCCTATAAATTAGTTTTGTAATAATTGCATACACTCTATCTAGTTCTATACACAGGATCACACACCCTGTTTTCATCAGACACTTGAACGTCGCACTTTTCTGAACTGTTAGATACATACACCTACCGGAAAAGGAAATTCGATTTTGCACAACGGCGGTGAAAGAGAAAATACTTCTAGACTACCAGAGAGGTGTATTTGACACTCTGTAACAAGTTTATGCAGTTGAATTTCATCAGACGATCAATCCCTTTTCATGAAACTACGCTTTCCAACATGTTATGAGAAGACCAAACAAGTATAAAGTTGAAGATCGGTTTGTATCGAAACAGCGGCAGAGAGAATACTTCAAGCACATGTAAGACACACCTTTGATACTATGGAAGTAGAATATATACTCTGTTTTCATTAGATGCACGATCCCTTCTTGCGGAACTGCAATTTCCCAAACTCGTGAGCGAAAACATCTATATTACAATTGAGGACCCCCGGTCCCTGCGAGACAAACCAGCCAACACAATTTGTCTCCGGACATTCGTATTGGCTAACGGCACATCATGCCGTCAACCGCCCCACTATGTCGTCAGGATCTGTTGAGATGTTGAGTTCTTGCCTACCGCTCCACCAGACTCCACCCATGAGCTCTCCTTGCATTCTACCCAGATTCCACTACCACCATGCCCTCGACTGGACACCATTTACGCCCACTGTTACCTAAAACACCGTCCATGACTCGACCTGAACCTTTCTTGCTCAAAACAACGAGGAATCTCGAGTCCGACGCAAATGTCAACAGGAATTCTGCTCAGGTTTCAAACCCAAAGGAAGCGCAGCTTCAGCAACTTGACCATTTCCAAAAACAACCTCGATCTGAATTCCAGCGTCGTTCAGCAGGACAAAGAAAGAGAAGGGAGAGGGAAGCAAAGGAGAATTCAACGAAAGGTGATTGGCCGTTTCGTGTCTTCAACGAAAGGTGATTGGCTGTTTCGTGTCTCCTTGAGCAAAGCGAAGCTATATGCGTCCAGCCACACGTCGCTCTGTTGCTCAGCGTGCCCGCCGTCAACGTGAACTCGCCGCCAAAATTGAGGATTTGTTGGATATCAAAGAACATGACAGTCAACAGTCGCGAGCGCAGAAGTTGAGACGGAAATTAGAACAGGGTGAACGGAGGTTGAGGGCATTCCCGGATTGTGGTATGTGACTTCAGTCATACATTTTATTGTGATATGAAGATTTGTCTCCTTGACTTCTTCAAGAGATCACAGTCGGGCGTTAGACGAAGCACTTGATCGTGAATGGATGCTCAATCAGCCACGACGTGAAGATCGACATCGAGAAAGTCAACGCAGTAAGTTCCTGAGATATGAAGCGGAACTTCGTAGCGGGATGTATAGTCAGGAAGTACAATGTGAATTGTGGCTTGGATGGCAGACAAGGGAGAATAATATCATTTAATCAATGAGGGGGAACATCGTCCAACTCAAAAGTTGAGATACAACCTACAGTGCCACTCATCACCTCTCGACTACCATATAAGGGTGTGGGAAAGTAAAATTTGTAATCCTTTCTCGGGCCGCAAAAAAAGGCCGATTTCCTCGGAAACTGCGGCAAACGACTCAGTTTGATTGCAGCTATCAGGCTTGTAAACGGCTAAGCTGTAGCATCAAATTTCAGTTTTCGGACCCAAAAAAAAAATGACCGATTGCACAGCCACACACTGTTTACCGGTGCATAGAGCCTCGGACCGAGGCAGAATGTCTATTTCTTGTGCTTTCACGGTAAGTAGATCAAGGTTTAGACCGCCAGGAGCGGAGAAAAGGGCAAAAAAAATTTGGTTCAACAGCCGAAAAAATGACCGATTACGTAAGAAAATGAGGTCTTAACGTGAATCGCATTCTTTTCATCGGTTTCCTTCCAAAAACTTTGGTTTTGAGCTCTAATTCTCAGCCGATCACTCACGGCACGTGTGCCGAAAAGGTGGCGGTTGGCACTGTATTAGTAGGAGGCTGCGAGGTCGACAACCAACAGGCAATCTTGATATTACAAGCTAGAATTGTCAACGGCGCGAAACTTCCGTGCTCAGAAATTTCAGTTCGAAGAAAAAGTGGGTATCCCGTAGCGAAGCACGGGCTCACTGCTAGTTATTTAGAAAGGAAATTGGTTGTGTGCGACAACAATAATGGAGAGAATACTTTCGACAGCGCAAACAGGTTTATCTGATAGTATCTAACATGACTATACATTCAGTTTGCATTAGACACCCGATCCCTTCTAGCAGAAGGCGGCGGCAGGCAGGGGGGCACGCGGTCACGTGACCACGCACTTCCGTTACGCTCGTGCGGGAACGCAATTAGAGAGAGAATACTTCTGAGCTTACGAGAGGATGTATTGGTAATGTTTTAAGTGGGTTATACGTTTGGATAACACTAGGTGCCCAATCCCCTCTAGAAAAACCTGAAGTTGTACCGGATATTGAGTTTGAAAGATACATGAACGCGAAAGTATAGTTTCAAGGCTACCATAAGGCAACTTCTAGAAATTAAAGGTCTTCAAATTACAGTCATTACAGTAACAGGTGCCTCTCGGAAGGGACGAGCACCGGACTGGTAAGTTTCCAATCTACTCCTCACCGCTTTGACTTGGATAGCAGTTGCAGAACCGCCGGCCTGATTGAGAGATTCCACCGTTTCCGACGTAGCTAGGGATGATGCAAAGCACACCACTAGAAAGCGGCGTAACTCATCCTCTTTTCGCTGCTCGACAGGTGAGATCACTACGACACCGGAATTCTTGCGATCCTGTAAATGAATCAATGTTCCACGGGCGTCCTTTGCAAATGTTTTGTAATTGCGGTACATGTGCGGCTTGAGTCCCCCCCAGAGCGGAACACTCTCTGACGGAGGGAAGTCTGTAGCAGGGGTTGGAATGAGGTTACCTGAACGTGAAAGGATGCTTTCGAGGATGATAACCTGTCGAATTTGCATGTATGCGACCCCGAATCTCGGTCTGCTGTCGCTATCTTCCATCAGTGCAGCCAACTGATGCCCTTCTTGGAGGAAATGCGTGTCGAGCGCCACACACACCACAGCAAGGTTTCTGGTACCGGTAGGTATCCAGGTCTCCAAACCGAATTAGTGATGGCCAAATCTCGTCCAGATCATGGATTACTTAAGGATTTCTCACACTCTCGTGTTTCACCCGCTCGTAGCTGTATGCTCCAGCTGCGTCACTTTTGTCGGGATTCATCGTTCAATCACTGTGTTATAACTTTTAATTTGTTCACTGTAACTACTTACTGACAGACCTAGCTCAGTAGCTATCACGACGTCACTGCTAATAAGTACTTGGTCTGCTGCACCTAGAGGCCTCCCACTTCTCAAGAGCAGCAATGACCAATCTGCTCGTTATCAAAACCGTCCAGCAGAATGTCCACGATTTCCCATACCGCTAGGCGGAATACTGAACTACAAATATATCAGTAAATTCATGGCAAGAAAACAAGAGACGGATGTAGTTGATGAAACATGCCTCCGAGTCGTCGCAACTAACCACACACACTGAACTTTCCTGACGGAGGGTTGAACCGTATCGGCGGCGCCGGCACCGACTGCTGATCTACACCGGTCCGCAGCCCCGCCTGAATCCAGCGCAGGTGAAAACATGGTGGCCAACAGCGATGCCGCCACTGCGAAAATAGTCGGATGAAACACTCACCATTGAACGTCGTCAGAATTCTCCTCGTGATTCTATCGCAGTGTGTCTCAGAGCTGAGGACGATCACAACCCGGAATAATCAGTCACTCACCAAGCCAACCCCGAAAAGTGTCCAGAATCAATAAAACGAAGGCACGGAACAGGGCTGATTTGAATCGAGATCAGAATGCTGACATCGGTTTGCGTTGAAAGGATCTCGTCAGTGCGCTCACCAATAGGAAGGGCGGAGCGACGCACGTTCGTCGGCGGCGTGGATGGGATGGTGGTAGGAAGTGAGGCGGGCATCGCGTAGCGCGTTGTTGAAGTTGAAACGATGGGCCGGCAGTCATCGAAGTCGGGAGAGTTGTTGGGATCAAGCAGTCGGCGTTGAGAATGAGTAGTTAGCAACGCGTCAGCGTCGGGTTCGCGACCGCTGGCGGCGGCGGAACAGCGAGTCGGTGGGTGCTGAGGTGGTGGTGCCATTGCGTTAGCGCGGGTACGAAGAAAAAAGCGGAACCCAATGCACATTCGTCGGCATTTGCGCTCGTCGCCGAGGCATCGGGAATGGTGTTGGGGAGGTGGAAGAGGTGACGGGTGTACGGGTGAAGTTGGCTGTAGAAGAGGGGGGATATTGGTGGCGCCGAGCCGTAGAGTGGAGACGGAGCTAAAGGGAGGTAGATGAGACCGATAAGAGGGAGAGAATGAGGAAACACGCACTCTTGATCGCTATATAAGGTTGCTGGTGTCGTTAGGGGGACTGTCGATGATTGAGAACGAGGTGGGGGCGGGGTGTGAAGGGTACCGGTGTGCGATGCGCGGAAAGAAGCGGTTGACGAGCCCAAACGTGGTGGAGAGTCGAGGCGCGCGAAGCTACAGTCCCCGCATATTCTCCCACCAAGTGCTGAAGGGAGTAGCAAGATATAGAGGGGGTACGGTGCGCATGAATCACCGTTGAAGATGACAGGCAAACAATGGGGAAAAGACCTAGGTAAGGAAAGTGAGAAAGAGAATCAAAGCAGCGATAGCGCCGCACCTGGGATGTCCCATCTTCTGTAACATGTTCCTATATGTAAGTCCCAAAGTCTGCCAAGAAAAACCTTTCTGTATAAAGTCGCGTCACTCATCGACATTCGTAGCGCAAAGCTTTGAAGAAGGACTCGCAGTCATACCGTCTCCCTCATTAGAGTCAAAGAAAGGCCGGAGGGAATAGCTGGCAGGCTCACGGCAATTTAAAGAGCCATCATAGTCATCAGAGCCCCCATTGAAGACGATCGAACGCGTCGAACGCGTGCAAATTGCGGCGACGTTGGTCGGAGACGTAATCGAGCTGAGCAGCCGCAATCAGAGCTTTATCGATGCATTTCGGGAGCGTAGAGCGTGTACACAGGTCTTTTGCGTTGTTTGTATCAGATTCCGGTGTGTAGAGGCACGGGAAGAGGCGGTACAGGCCAGAAGGTGAACGAAGAGGGAAGGAGCGCTGTGTGACATAATTGACATGTCACACATCACATGACTGACACGTTCGCGTTGTTCTGACTGTCAGTGTTGGTCCGACTGGGTCGACAGCAAGTCGACAGTCGTGTTTTGAACGACTCGGAAAATTCCCAAAATTACAGAAAAATTTCGAGATTATCTCCGGGCACTACACTTGGGTTCTTGAAACTTCTTGTACACAGTGACCAGCTTCATCCGCTGATCCGACCAAGATCCTACTTGGACTCAACTATTGTCAATTTTTGGTCAATTTGAATCAAACCACCACTGGCACCAAGGAGTTTTCGGCGGTCCAGCTTGATCCAGCGGCCCGACAAGCTACATCGCCGAAACCGTCGAAACGTGAAGTCCAGCAAGGTGCCGAAGGCCCCAACATCCAAGCGCGTATACTCTAGTGTATCTCTCATTACCATCGCTGCGTGTAAGTTTGACTTAAGTTATTAATCAAAAAAGGGTTGTTGGGCCTGGGCAGGCCTTGTAAGGTCTAATAAGGCCGTTGGGGAAAAGGAGGGTTACAAGGTTTAAATACGTACCAAATACTACATATAGGGCCTTATAACACATAATGGACCTTATAGGACCTAATGAGGCTTGTAAGGCCTTACAAGGCATGTTCGGCGGGGTTAAGCAAAAGTATTACCACTTTACCTTCTTTGTAAGGTGGCTGCTTGCACTTTGTCTTGACTTTCTAATACTAGACTGTCTATTTCTATTGTACTAGAATACTGACTCTAACAATTAATTACTGGTGCTTGCGAGAATCGAACGCTCGACCTCTGCAGTGCGAATAAAACAATGGCAATGTACAATACTGCTATGCTAAGAAAGCTTTACAGATAGAGAAATTTTGTTCCATATATGGCGTAGCTCTCGGATACCTGTACAATTTCCCATAACACAACAACTCAAGATATTGCTCGTACATTGACTGGTGATTTACTACACATGAGTATATGCTCCCCTACATACTTTTTGAAATTCAAATCAGCCATCTTGGCATACAATCTACTCTACAGAAAAACAATACAACTCTGAATTTTCCGCCGAAAAAGATGCAATAAAACCACACCTACCATGTCTCTAACAACCCCAACTCAGTTTTGTAACCTCCGGGAAGTCAGCCTGGGAAGACCTAACCAGACCTTATCACGCCTTATAAGGTCACCCCTCGAACCTTAAGGCCTTATAAGGCCGTTAGGTGCTCCAAGGCCTTACCAGGCTTTTTCAATTTTTCCGACATAACTTACCTGATTTAATTTGATTATCTGGTAATTATAAAGGCAGTGGAATGAGTAGTCCTTTGCAACCGATCAATATAGGATTCAGAAGGCCCCGGGAAGCTCCCGCCAAGCCTGCTCCAGAAAAGTGGGTTTTTGAGGCCAGAAAACCGCTCAACCCTCTCCGAAAGTGGGTTTTGGGGGCAGATTTTCGACGCAATCTTCAGTGATTTCGGCAAAATCATGGCTATATTTGATGCCATCATTCGGCGTTAGTCTCGGCACGTCCAAACCTGCTCCGAAAAGTGGGTTTTTGAGTGAAAATTGACCAAATCGAGTGGTTTTTTGAGGCCAAAATCCCGAAATTTTTCGGAGCAGGCTTTGCAGGAGCTTCCCGGGGCCTGATTCAGATTGAATAAGTATACAGTCACCAAAACTTACGCCAGTACGGTACCAGGGCGGCACCGGAGGGCATTGTGAATTAGTCAAGCTGCGTTGAAGAGGGAGAATTGGAAGGGAGTTTGGGGTGCGCAACATTGAGCGACTCGCAGGTCGACTGTTTTCTGATGCCCGAGGTGCAGGGGTAGTTCGCGTCGCAGAGGCAATCGGATTCTAAAAAGTAATAGAGAGTTTGCGGTGAGCCGCCATGTAACGGATCTACCGCTCGCATCAGCTCACGGCGAGATTTGCCCGAGTCGTTGCCAAGACTCAATACACAGCCTCCATTTTCTAGTATAAATAGTTAGCTGATTGTCGTAGATTCCTTTCCCTTGGTCAATCTAAGACTTACACCAGTTCTTTTTGTTTGATCCACTTGTGCCGGAACTCGACTCGCCTTCGCTTCCGTCACATCTTTTGAACTTAACCAAGTCACTAGATCCGTCGACGCTCTTGACTACGCTTGCCCCCGACCTCCTCTGACCCTCTGAGCTCGACATCGACCCCGATGACTGACCCCGCTGGCCGTGCTCGCTACCCTCTCCGCTGATGGTGTACCCGTGGGAGATCGAAACTGATTCACAGGAAAATCCGAGCAGAAAAATCAGGAAGTCGGGGAGGAGGTATGAACATGTGTATGGATCATCTACATGGGCCTAAGGCTGGAAGGTTACGACTAAATATGCCTCCGACCCATAATGTACCATAATCGTAATATAATCCCAGCGATTTACCCCATATTTAATCGTAAGTGTATCATAATGTAATTTAATCCCAAAATAATCGTATTTAATCATATTTAATTGCTTATTTTGGAATATACATCGGACAGGCTGTTGGTGCATAGATATGGGTGAAGCTGGTTACCTAGGATGTTAAGCCTTACTGGGAAGGTTGTCTGGGGCCTTCGGCAAGTCATTACCCACCCCCACAGCTATGCAACTTGTACGATTCAGCTTGAGATAATGTTCCAAACAAGGCCAAACTGTGGTTGAATTTCACTCTTGGATGGAATTAAGAGACCCTACCACCTTCGCCACATTTTACACCAAACTTGTCGACTTCTCGCTGACACGTCATGCCCGATCCGGACACCAAAACTTCGACGGCTTCTTCCTGGGATATACCCCACGGCGCTGGGACTTTCTTTCCGCGCGGGGAGGACCGCCTCAAGGACGAAACCGGGTACTTCCCGTGGTCCAAACGGATGAAGTCAGCGTACGAGACCATCGAGATCTGGGATATTGTTTCCACGGTGTCTAAGCCGGGGGACAAGGCGTCTGCGGAGGAGCACAGGATTTGGAAGAAGAAGGACAGGGTCCGCACTCTCATATTTGCTGTCTTCTGTCGACAGCGAGCTCGTCGTCAAAGTCTCAGACTATGACACTGTCCACCAAGCTTGGACCGCTCTCCAGACCGAGTTTGGGCAGACTGGGACTGGGGGTATTATGCTCTGGTTCCGTCAGCTCACTCGTCCCCTCCTTGACGATGACACGCTCGCACTCGATCAGCATGTGAAGGACTTCCAGAAAGCGCAGACTCATCTTACGAAGGCCGGATTCAGTATCCCCGGTCCTATCGTTAGCGCCATCTTCCTCTCCACTCTTCCCTCTGATCCAGACGACCCCAGATCCTACTATTCCCTTGTCCAGAGCGCCAAGATTGACGACACGACTACTCTGGTCTCTGCGATCCAGGGTGTCCTCGATTCCCGTCGCCGCAGAAAGTCCCCGAAGACCGAGGGTCAGTCGCAGGAGTCTGCCCTCGCAGCGTTGGAGCACGCTGCCATCGCTCGCGGTACGAAATTCTGTCATAACTGCAAGCATGAAGGTCATATCGCGGACAACTGCTGGCAACCGGGTGGCGGTAAGGCCGGTCAGGGCCCGAAGCAGCAGCAGCATAAAAAGAAGGGGAAGAGGGGTAAGGGCAAGGAGAAGGCCCACAATACGGATGGAGGGGGAGACAAAAAATCCAATAATGTACGCTTCGAGAAATGCTTAATGGCCAATCTGTGCGTCATCGACCGCGTAGAAAGGTTTATTGAAAAGCCATGTATTATACTCGCGCGGTCCACAGTCTGTATGGCGGTCCGGATGCACATTTAATTGTGCCACCCCGAACATCGGCTTTTCGGCCGTTCCGCCCTTCTTTGAGTGTTTCCGGCACTTTCCGCCCCATTCTCACCGGCGACTTTAAAAGGGGCGGAGAATTGTTCCGCCCTTTTGCAACTTCGACCCCGCTTACAACTTCATCCGCCCTCTTTTGCGGGAGTCAAGTTTTGCTGTGAAAATTGAGCACCGACCTCTGCTTGAATTCTTAGCAGTTGATTTGACTTGAACCCTTTGGTCAGTCGCATTGTATTTCGAGTTCAACACGGATTGCGTCTGCGGTCTGGTTGACTTCCGAGTCTCAAAATTCAAAGCCTAGTTCACAAGGTAGTACAAGGTGCTCCTGAGTCGCTCTTCTGTCGCTGGTAGATCTCAAGATCATTCATATCCGGTTCTGTGATTTACTTGGTTCGGTTTGGATCATGCAGAGTCAAATTTATATGAATTATGGTCGTTCCTGATACAGGATTCCGTCCAGTCAATCCCGAATGGACCTGTTTTGTTTGCTGGAAGATTTTTCAAACATTGGTTGACTCAGAGCTCGGTGGTCGTCAAGTTTCACTAAACTCTTGAATTACAGGTATGAGTTCAATTCAAAATCAACCCTGACTTCCTCTTGGTCTCGTATATGATAAACCATGTGTACGGTTCACCCTCGCGGACCACCGTCCGCCGCCATCTGTCAGCAATCAAGTCTACTACAATCTTGTTGTAAGTCTTGGTTGGTTCGAAATGTATAGTCACTGTTCTAAAGATTCGTAGCGCGAGCTTGGATCGACGGACATCATCATCGCTCTTTTCTAAGCTTGCTGGCATGATCATATTGATTCCGTCCTTCGACACTGGCTTGTAGTCTGATGCATCCAACAGGAAGTACAATTCGCCCACATGCACTGGTGACCACATGCTCGTACAGTGGCGGCAAAATCTGATGTCACCCCCAAAAAAGGAAATTTTCATCAAACCGCCTCTAATCTGCCCTTGCCATCGCCGTCTGGGGGCGACAAGGGCACAGATCCATTGGCACGGCAAATACACTGCCTGTGGAAGCACGATTGAGAAAGATAGGTCCATTCATTGAGGAGAACTGGGCCAAAGATGGTTGGAAAGTTTTGCCCAAAAAGTGTCAATTTTCGAGGTATCCTAAGATGGAAAAAGGTGCATGTGTTTCGAATGTATGTTGAATGCACTCTGAAAGGTCCGACTACAGAAAAGAGAAGAAAACGGGTTGAATTCATAAGAATTTCCTTTTTTGGGGGTGACATCAGATTTTGCCGCCACTGTAGAACGAACACCTTCAATTCTACACACGCCAAATCTATGCTGTTTTATCGAACTCTGGAAAGCACCACTTCTTGGCAAAGCTCCATACAATCAACTGCAAGATTTTGGCTCTATAAGTGAACTGTAGGCTCGTAACCAGCCTGCCTACGATTTGCAACGGGTTTTACATGAGGGTGGTCCGTTGCCGTAGGCAGGCTGGTACTTCTCGGGCCCTGCCAAAGGGCGGGGCCGGAGTTTGAAATTTATTGGTGGAGACATCAATTTACTCCTGCTCCACAGAGAATCCTCGATTTTTCTCAAATAAAATGGTGCAATGGATTGGGTTACAAGTATTCTATATGCAGGTCAACTCAGCTTCAGATTTTTGTAAGTGCCGCCGGAGGAAATTCGTACATAGTGGGATGCAGTGAGTCACAAGTTGTCACATCACAACCGAGTTTCGGCACCACTCAAAATTTCAAACTCCGGCCCCGCCCTTTGGCAGGGCCCGAGAAGTACCAGCCTGCCTACTGCAACGGACCACCCTCATGTAAAACCCGTTGCAAATCGTAGGCAGGCTGGCTACGAGCCTAAGTGAACTGTATTCATTGAACTCATCATTCGAAATCTCTCGAAGATAATTTACTATACTCCAATTCTAGCAATTTGGATCTGTGGAAAAAAGGAGATTTTGGAATACGCTGCCTGAGGCACGACAATACAGATTGAAAGGCAGTCACAATCATTACTGTACAGCGAGAATTCGATATTCGTTGAATAAGAGCTCACAGAGTTGAGCAGACTTACTGTACAGTCTGTAATAGGACCCAAATAGGACCTTCCGTTCAGCTGCTGCAACAAGTCTCAGTGAAACAGCTGCCTGGCATGAATCTGAAACGGAACAGATATTAGCAACTGTACGTACGAGAAAGAGTGAGCCTGATTGTGAACACCTTGTATTGCGACTCGAATGATCAATGGGCTCCGCTGTCCGTGGTTGGTGCGCAGTGCTTCTCAGGAAGGGTTCAGAATCCTGGGCATGGTTTTAACCACGTGCTGAGTTGAAGGTGAGCGAGTATTGAGCGAGTACGTCACGGGCTGACACATGATCGGACATCAGATGGCGGTGAATAGGGCCGAAAATGCTCGTCGAAAAATTGGTCTGAATGCTTTGTAAATGCTCTGAAATATGGCCCTGTAGGCCAGCTCTTCCAGGCAAAAATTACCATTCTTTACGCTCAAATCTGAAGGTCCCCTGTAAAGAATGTAATTTACGCGTAATTTACATGTAATTTTTGTACTGTAAATTACACAATCATTTCTAACCCGGAACTACATGATTGGATGGCTAATGGCTACACAAAAGTCGAAGGCTAACCCAGGTCTCAGCATCCAAACTTCATTCCAGGCGGCTCTTCCGTAATTCGACATCAATGTTTGGGCCATCAAAGTTTCCTAATCGGGAAATTGTTAGACATTCAATGGCTCCAATGGCTCATGGCAAACCCTCTATTGAGGCAGGTGTTTATGGCAATATTTAAGTAAACACGGAATAACGACAATTTTTAACGGGCAAGAAAACTGGGTATCGATCACGAGCAATCAGCCAGTCTTGGCTCTCAATTCTTCACATTGGAGTGAGTCACTCGTGATAGGGTGATTACGTATTTTTATAGTGGCGCAAGTCGGAAAAAGGACCACAAATGTCAGGGTGAAGGTGATGTGGTCTTTTGCTAAATGATAGTAAATCCACCCTCGACGAACGTCACATGATGGAACATAACACCTTCCAAATTGGGAGTCGACGAGCAAACCCCTTCACTGTACGACGACAAAAGACATTGGGGCAAATCCCCTCGACCACTGGATCTTGGATATTTATGCTGTTAGTATGTGTGAAAAAAATCTGAGCATTACGGGTAGCCTCTGGCTGATTTCGTGCCCAAAAGGCCATATTTGCAGACAATGTCTGATCGAGGCCCTGAATAGCACCAATATTGAGGAAGCAAGAGATGCACAGACCCGATACGAGTACTTAGACAACATAGCAGCTCCCAGTGCAATCAGGAGCAGCATAGGCCGGTCAAATTCCGTAAAGCTCTGTCTCCCCTCTCCTCCGCCACGTCGAGCCCCGCTCCGGACGTGCCTTCCAACATCACTTCGGTCCAAACTTGCACGAACTGTCAATCTTTGAACACCAATCAACGTTGGAGAAGCAGCGTTTTGGAATCAGGACGCCTCCGGTGCCGTGCTTGCTGGGAGTACGAGCGCAACAGAGGCAAATTCCGCCCGCTTGCCCTGGAAACCCTCCGCCGGCTCATCGCTGCGCGACAAAAAAGGCCAGAATCTAAAGCTAAACCCGTCTATTGCTTCAATTGTCAGAAGGCCACTACCAGCTATCACCGATCAGACTGGGCAAGAAGGCACAGAAATATGCGCCAATATGTCCGATCTGATTCCTCATGCGCACGGATTTGGGCCCGATAAAAAAGCTACTGGTTAATAGGGGCGCTCAATTCTTAGCTCGTTGGCTCGTCTCGTCCCAGAAATTATTTAATTGCACGATGAGCTGATGAGCTGCTGATCCCACTCCGCATTTCACTCCACTTCCCATCAAATTTTGATCCCCTCATCAAAATCGACATTTTACGGGCGAGACGAGCTGACGAGCTAAGAATTGAGCGCCCCTAATAACAAGTGTGCAGAGCTCAATTGCCTTCTCCCTCAAGAGCTTCGGCTCCCACCGAATCGGCGCCGAGAAGCTTGAGAAGCCGCTAGATGGAGCTCCAACGAAAGACGACTATTTTTAACATGTTTTCCCCAGTTTCCGTGGATTCGAAGCAGCATCGCCTCCCGACTTGCGTCTACCACTGGGAGGCGCCGACCCAGAAAACATACTTGAGATTGCGCGCTGCCAGGTCGATGATGGTAGGAAAGCAAGAAAGAGTTTTTCTACTCCAGCGTGACAGTAACAGCCGCGCATAAGCTGCGCTCATGAGCCACCCCCTCCTCCTTTCGCATATCTTCTCGCTTCCGGTGAGGGAATATCCTTGATCCGAGATCGTACCGGGCGTCAACGAATAATCTGACGGTCCGCAGACGACGATGCGAAGAAAACATCCCGGATAAATAGTCTGATTTGCACAAAATTCAGGTAAGAGGATAAACGCCGGGCAGCCCACACACCTTCTTGGCGTAGAATCGCCTCAGTTTTGAAAAGCTCCAAAGTTGCTGACGCCGATCGTATGAGTTGGAGTGCCCCTGGGTTGTGTGGGAACATGCGCTTCCCAAGGGACAATGAAACGAGGGGCGGCCTCGGGGAGATGGATATAAACCAGGTGAAGAACTGTTGGTCGTTGATATACCGACAATTCAGGTGTTTTACAGCAGTTTGTAGTCTGAAATTGTTGGCGGGGTTCGACCCGGACCTCGGTTTTGTCACGGCTGTAACATCACTAGGAAGCGCCGACCCCGTCGGCAGACACCTTGCTTGAGGTCAGAGGAGCTTTGATTAGCTCGCTGCGAGCGGGCGCTTTGAAATGGGTGCTTAGACTGAGCTGCAATTTAAGCAGAGGCTGAGAGACAGTGAGAGCTCGCGATCGGGCTCCTCGGAGATTCCCAGAGATGAGGTAATATCGGGGGGAATAGGATCATCGGGTTAGTGCAGAAGATCGAATCCGTTGGGCGAGTGACAGCCCCAGAGACTCGCGTAGACACGGGCGTTAGCCGAGCTGTCCCGACCTATCCCGAATTCGCTTAGAGTTCGGGTAGACCTCCCGTCGGCCGACATCACCAGCTCGTTTGTCGTCATCGGTTTGCCCTAGCTCGCCTCGTGTCTCACCTTGCGCTCGCTCTCCGCCTCACCGCTAGTCGCTGCGCCGTCATGTGTGCCAGGACTTCGCCATTTCGGACTACCCAACTTTATGCTGGCTCGCCTTTCTCTTTGCTTTTCTTTACATTCAAGCCCGTCCTTGACGCGCGATGAGCGCGATCTCTTCGTATCGACAATTTTCAAGTAGTACTGTTCCAAGAAAATCCTGTTTTATAACTTCAATGCACAATGTTTACTACAATCAACAAAATCTATGTTATCTTGCACAGTAAAAACCCCAGTAGGACATTGTCCGAACACGTTCCTCAACTCGAAGGTATAAAAGAGCAGATTGTTTTTTGTCGGCTCCATCGCAAGTTTTCTGCGTTTATCTGCCTCGATCTCTCTCTCCTCGCTTTTATTTTTGTCGATGAATCCATCTCCCAACAATACTGAGCTTACCTTTGCCCATGTGGCGCTGGCGCTAAACCCTCGACCTACCCCGAAGCCTCGATGCGATGAC
Organism: Favolaschia claudopus; assembly: GCA_037176885.1. NCBI lineage: Eukaryota > Fungi > Basidiomycota > Agaricomycetes > Agaricales > Mycenaceae > Favolaschia > Favolaschia claudopus. Next base: position 233,212 of record JAWWNJ010000190.1, read on the forward strand.
TGCAATGGCGAGTTGGGACCACTCTTGCAAGCTCTCGGTGGAGTCTCCAACCTCGAAAATTGGGCTCGGTGGTTCCAGAAGGTATGAATACTTATTCTCTTGAATATATTTCGACGTCTCATCTTGATTTATCAGTGCAAGATGCCCGGTTGCTTGAAGTTTCATTGGCACAACCCGCCCACCGCCATAGCCAACATTCCTGAAGATGTTCAAGTACGCTTCACCCTGCGACAGTCGGCCAGGGACGTCGGTGCATCTCTATCCTGCCCGGAGCCCAACTGTTTGACGGCCAACAATCAACCTCGTCGTGCTAACCGGGAATGCTCTCGTGTCCCACCTCGGTGCGCTAACTGTTGCAAGGCAGCGGGAGGTTGTCGTGCTCAGAGCCATCGCATTACCACTGGTGGAGGCTCGACTCAATTAGTCCCACAGCCTGGTTCAAGCTCCGGTGCGTAGTTTTGTCTTCAACTTATCAGTTCAATAATTATTGATATCCATGTATACTCCTCAGGCTCCGCAATCGTTGGCGCTGTCGCTACAAGCACTGCTTCAGGTAAACAGTTCTTTCGACTCGTGAATATTGTACTTATCGGAAAGTAGACTCGCAGGAGCCCACCCGCGTCTATGCTCGACCGCTTGACGAAAACTACGCTCGTGCATATCTCACAAACCACACGGCAAGGCTGGAGGTAGCTACGCGAATCGAAGCGGAGGAACGGTCGAAGAATCTCAGCGCCCGCACTACATATGTCATTGTCTTCGAGAATGTGTGTTGTATTTTTATTTCTGCCTATGTTCATTGACTTCTTTTCATATAGTCTGTTATGCCTCCTTCACAATATCATCTTGTCAACACAATTCCCGGCAAATTCATTGCGGCTGACCATGCAGTGTTGGCGCCCGTTATCGTCGACAGCCTCATCTATTTCTTGGACTCTCCGGCATCCAAGACTTGGTGTCTTCGTGACGCTCGGATTTCCATCGACACATCTCCGGGTATTCGCCTTATTCTTCGTTCCTGTAAAATTACGTCGAATGACTGCCTTACGCTTGATGATGAGATCGAAAGGATTTTCGTCGAGATGTCGAATCTACCCCAGAAATCCAAGACCCGGAGTCTACTGGCTCTTTCAGGTGCGCTTGTTGCGCCTCTTTGCTTCTTCTGCTACCATTAACTTCGATGCTCTAGGATCCCCTCAGATCCCATCGAGTTCCGGCAGGCAGACTGGTATGTTTGAACTTTGTACCTCTTACTTACGGTGCTAATGTGATCTAGGTTCAAGTTCTTCGTCCATCGAGGAGCGCACCATCGCACCTCTCAAATTCCCGCTCACCTGGGTTGATGAGATGGTTCCACGGCTCATTGAGATGATCTCTCTGGTGGACGTAAAAAAGCTTTCACTCGATGACGCCTTTCAGCAGACCTTCTCCGAGTGTGTCTTCAAGCGCCAGACGGTGTATAAGCATCGTAAGGTGTTCGAAGTCTAAACCCAGTGAGTTCTTGTCTATCCTCGTCATTCTTGAGAACTGAAATTTGCGTTTAACGTAGGGCCCGTCGCCATCCAGGTTTCCGACGGCGACAACGACTCCGACCTTGATTTCGATGTGATCAAGATGCGTAAAGAGGTGTTCAGCTATCAGGATGGTGTCATTCAGTCCGGTTCTGTTGATCGTTACACTCCAGTTGAGGTGCTTGATGTCCTCATTTGCGACAAAGCTCAGCAGCGCGGCCACAAGATGAGTGTGCGGCTGGTGCGTTCCCTTTATTTAACTTCCTCTCACAGTCACTAATGGATCAGCAGGGCCAATATCCTTCCTCTGTTGGAGTGGTCGCTTCGGTTGCACTTAAGAAGCTTTGTCTGGCCGACGTTTCACCCTGGGGCACTCGGGAGGTTGCTATCTGGACGGAGGGTTCGCGTTTGGCGGAGGCTCACCTAGTCTTTAAATTCTTTGAGTCGAAATTAGCTGCGCTTGCTTTGGAATACGGTAAGTTCTGTCTGCACATTTTTATTAAGTCTAATATTCGTTGTTTCAGATGTTTCTGTTCTCGAGACGTACTTGTTCACGCTCGAGAACAAGATGTTCATTGCTCAGCCTTGGGAGTGCGGCGCTCGAGTCCTCGCAAGCGATCTGGACCGCAGCTCGGAGGCGTACAACATCCTGTCGGCCTTCTCTCACTTCACTTACCACAACAGCAATCAGCAGAGCGTGTATGTCTATTTCGAAGGTGAATCTCGCTTCAATGATCCCTGATAACGCTGCTGATTCACTCTGTTCACAGGTTTCCTCACTGCCGCAGGCGGATATCGAGTCTTTGACTCCGTGACTCATGCTCGGTGAGTGTTGTGGTCGCATTTCTGACGTCTATTGACTTCTTATAGTGACGCTGTGGGCCTCCTTCCTCGTCTTGATAGTCGCGGGACTGCTGGAGTTGAAGATTTCGTGAAGCACCATGTTTGTGGAAACCTCTGTGTAGCTCTCGAGTTGTGCCCTATCCCGCTTGACTTTCCTATTTTTGAGCCGTCTACTACCAGCTAAATACTATTGCACGTTGGTGGGCGTCGAGTTTACAATTGTTGTCGAAGATGAAGAACTCGGGGGTAGATTCAGGAGTGGGAAACGTTGCTTTCGCAAATGCCTGATATGATTTAGGTGAGTACAAGTTACAATTCGAGAGACAAACTCAACTCACATGTACAGCAGAAACAGCTTCCGATCCAAAGAGTGTGGCCCGGGACAGGATCACGCCGCAAGGACGCATGATAAGTTGCTCGTTGTGCGTCCAACGACCCCCAAAAATAGCCCGCATGCGCCGGTTCCCAGTCTCAGGCTTACCCTCACACTCGTCTGGGTCGAGCTCAACAGGACCACCAGGTCCCATTTCAAAAACAACTTCCTCGTCCTCCCCCTCTTTGCTGGTGTCCAAACCAGACACTGAATTATTCGGCACAGAAACCCCGGCTTTCTTCAAACGAGAACGCAACTGAAACATGGCATTTCCCCGCTTGAAATATGCAGTCTCGAGCGCCCGATGCTCTGTCCTATCGCAAGTGCGATGGCCAGCAGCGTGATCGGCGGAGCAATCGACAACCGCACACTTCAAACGTAGATGTCCGTGTTGCTCGCAAAAGTGGTGGCGCAAATTCGGCAGAGGATTCTTGCAGTCGTGTACTTTGCAAGAACGATGACCGATAGTATTTCCATCGCAGCCAGCAGCCTGGAGTTTCGCTAAAACAATGTCAGTTTGATCTTAAACACCTTGGTATCAAATTGTAGACTCACTCAATTGTCCGTGTTCGTTCTCGACGATATGGAAGCAAAGATCACACGCGTGGGCGTAGCATTCTTGCCCTGTCCCCTCCATCGCGCTGTTTCGTTCTGCCAGCGCTGGTTGGAGGCGATCGCGCTGGCTGGCCTCGTCATGAGGAAGAACGAGAATGCCGTTGTGCTCGGCTTTGTGAAGCAGTAACGAATACAGAAAAAACCCGTTCATCGTATCTTCTTTCCGAATGAACCTCGTGACTGTCCAGTCGTCCGGAGTGAAGTGGCGGGTATCCTGGTAGATCGCGGGGAATGCTGTCTTATTGTTCACAATGTGCGCATGCGGACTAGACAGGGCCTCGTTATAAATACGAGCACAATTTGTACCGGAGAGCCTACGAATATTAAGCATTGATAAACTTGAGACAAAGAAACAACATACCAGCCGAATACCATGTTGTTCGCAAATAGTTCCAGCAGCGCACTTTCAACAAAGAAATGCTGCGCAACCTGCACAACATCAGGAACACCACCGTAGTATGTACGGAGGGACGACTGCTTGTGGACATGATAGTCGTGGTAGTAGCGGATATGACAGGCTGGAATAATGTTTATTAGAGATGACAATTCGACTTGAAGGAGGAATTAAATACCGCGACAATAAAATGAAGTGGTGTAAATCGGTAAAGCACCATGCTTCACCGTGAAGAGCGTGGCGCGATGCGTGAGTGGCTCCTTCAGAGTCATTATACTCTTGTCGTCCCGATGATTCACGCAAATCGGACTCTGGCATGAGCGGACCGGAGGAAACAAATGCCGAAAGGCTGCGGGATGATAAGTAAGTCAAAATCAACTCAAGAAATTAAGATTAAACTAACACGTCTGATGAAGCAAGGCTGCATCGTTGAACGCCAAAATCTCTTCGTTTGTTGCTGCGATTTCCGGCTGAGTCCATACAAGTTCCCCAAAGGCGGACCAACAGATGTCGATCAGACGAGTGTCACATTCCCCCAGAGCAGAAGCCAAGACCCTCAGAATTTTTGTCGGCAAAGACAGGGGACACAGCTCGCGATTTGGGATCGAGAACTCGATTTCTTCTTTAGCCAGTGAAGCATAACGGATGAAAAGATTGAGACTATGGAAGTCTAGTAAAGCAAGTTCCGGGAACTTTCCAAGTGCGCTAGCAATCTGCTGGAGACTCATACTGTCGATGTTGCTTAGTGGGAGCAGTGGAAGACACTAATTAACGCGTCAGGCGCGCCACGCGTCCAGCCAAACCAGCTCGTTTTACGTGCATGGCATTGTTTACTAACAGCGTTGATCTGTGCTAACCGAGTACGCATCAACCTCGGAGACCGTCTACCCGCACGTCACCGGATGTCTACCCGCACGTCTCGGATGTCCACCCAGCTGTCACTTTGGATGAAGGCTCTGTGGACACTCGGGTAGTCATTGATCCCAACGGATTCGACGGTCTCGGTTAGTGAAATGGCGCTTCAATTATGGGGGTGGAGAGACCTTGACAAGCAAGGTAATGTGCATTTCCCCACGCCCCAATGGGGCATGACACGTATACGCTTCGGTGCTATGGTACGCAGCGACGACCCACTGTGAAGGCTTCGCAAGCCTAGAGAAGTATTGAAAGACTGCCCAGCCCATAGATAGACATAATTCAGTGCTATTTTACGCTTTAGGACCATAACCATCAAGTAATATTGCGTTCATGGAATAAGTATAGTATCTTCGGCATACGTACTGTTTACGACCCCGCCCAAAGTCCCAGATGCTTCACAATGGTAAATATCAGCCCCGGCAAGTGTGAATAAGGGGTTTCAAGCCCTCCATACAGCCAACAAGCTGCATATTGGGCTCAAGTTGGACCGCCAAGTTCTCCGAACGACGTGTCATTTCCTTATCCGACCGTGTGAACTGGCACGTGTGTCACAGAATGAGGTCTTGGATGACAGGCGCCATCAAGTTCAGACTCTATATAATAGATTCATCGACTATCATAAATCTTGTAGAGTCTGACTTGGTGAGACTAAGCAGTTTGCAGATGTAATGACACCACGTCGCATCACATGAGAAGAAAGCACAAAAAACACGTCTTCTTGTATCGCCTCGTTCTTGCTCGTTTCTTGCCCAATCTCGACTATTCTTGTATGTATGAGGTCGCCTTAGTCCGGGCCTCGAGACGCTGGTATTTTATTGGCAAAATTCCGACTTTCTTTTTGGCCGACATCCACTTGACATCCAGCTTCTCCAACATTGTCGCGCTCGGCGCGATTCTGTACGGAATCGCCCATGTGTAGGCGCACTTGGAAGGCATTTTTGGTCGCTCTTGGCATATGTGCAAGTTTAAATTGTGGCTGCCGGGTGTATATAACAACTTATCAGAATAATTTGTTTGGGACCATTTGATCTTACTCCATGTGCATAGCAGCGTTATGCACACAGAATGAGTCTTAAGATCTCCAGAAAATAGTCATCTGGCATGCTTAGTATTGTATGTGTGGTACAAAGTGGCTAATAGTAAGTAAACCACGCAGGCTCCAGTGGCAAACGAGAAAAAAATAGAATACGCCACAGCGAAATTTGGCGAAAAATTAGCGTCCTTTCCTTTTGAGGACGCACCCCACTGGTGCTATACACCGCACGGCAGAGAATTGTTACACCCACCTGAGAAGGAACAAAAGTTACAAAACCAGAGAACAAAACTGTGATCACGCTGGAAGTAGAGAAGAGACACGAGAACAATAAGTTATCTAACCGGAATCCCCGCTACAAATGCATATAGATTGAAAGCGACTAGAACTGCCTACCTAACGCGCCTACACACGAGGCATTCTCTCCAGAATTGCGTCCAAGACGGCGATGACGATGACGAGCAAGGTGGATGTCGGCCAAAATGAAGTCAGGATTTCGGCGATAAAAGATAGTTGTTTTGAAGCCCGGATTACGGCGAGTCCTCCGATACCAAAATCATGCTATTTGTCGTCGAAACGAGAGAGATACGAAGGAGAGAAGAAGACGTGTTTTTTGTGCTTTCTTCTCATGTGATGCGACGTGGTGTCAACTAAACGCTATTGACCCAACGATGGAGCGCACCACGTGACTGACACGTTGTGCATTTCAAGTCCGGAAAATACAATCGACGACGGTAGAGCCTTGGTTAACTTTTCTGAAGGCTTGTACATATATATATATTCCCTCAGTACGTACCCAGTAGTATTATGTGTATCATTCAGTAAACTTGGAAGTCACTGTCAGTCGAAGTTAGATCAATCATCAAAGCCAGTACTCAAATGTGTGAACAAATCAGTACAGTACCTAGAACGATCTCAACATCTCGACATTGACCCCGTGATTTTCTGTCAAAAGTCACGCGACTGATGGCCTGGCCCTCTTTTCAAGTAAGCACCCCGCCTTCGGCGGGGCCGGCTCGCTGCGCTCGCGTCCCTCCCTACGGCTGGTGCACAGCTTGTCGGGGCTCCGCCCCAAACCCCGCATGTTTTTTGTTTTGCTGGATTCCGTGCCCGCGGCGCCGCACTGCCGCTCGCTGCACTCGCCGGCGCGCGTCGCCGGGGACCGCGTGTGAAAAGTCACCTGCTTTTTCACGTGAATTATCACGGGACCTGCGGTCCCGTAGTCTCTTTTATCATAGATAGATAGGATAGCGTTTAGTGATTGGGGAGGGCAAGGGCTGCGCATGCAGTTGAAGGTCTTCCAAGAATCCTGATTGCGAAAGCACTTTCACCAGGTTCATGATATCCAACATGACTACCGAGTCGAAGCAGAGCCGGACCAATGTCACCGGCCACGGGGAAAAGATGGGGAAGTGCATTGGTCCCAAATGTAGAGACAGAAGATGAGGTATGGTGGCCAAGATTTGACTGAGAGCCAGACTATGGCGTAAATCCTGGCTCGTGGCGGGATATCTGTGAGGGACACGAGGAAAACCGGTCGCTCGGACGGTCTTTTTTTTTTTTTTTTTTTTTTTTTTTGGAGCGTTGGGTCTTGAAACCTAAACGATCATCAGTTTGCAGAAGCATTCCGAGTCGTCCGCTTGGGTTACTGGTTGTGGACCAGAGTATGCCGGTGAAGATGTCCGGGAGGAAATGCCTTACGCACGATTTAAACCAGTGTGGGACTCCAGCGGTAAGGAATTTTATCCAATTCCAATTTTCTCGGGCTGTATACCCACTAAAACCCCCCTTGTATATGTCCAGTCATCCGGCAATGAGTCCTCGTCTTTAAGTAACCCGCTCCAGGTGTATAATACCTGTTTCTTACTCAGAGCGACAGAGCCGAACCTGGCTTTGTCTGTCAGAATCCTGTCCCGATTCAAAGCGGAATTAATTGAGGCAAGCCATTTATTCCGCACTTCCGTCGCAGTATGGACTTTTCCCGGGGTTTTTATAATACGATCAACACGCAAATTCCATATTAGATGCCAAGATATTGATATTAAGATGGCGAATAGTCTGGCCTTGTGAGGTAGAAGGGCACCCTTTTCAGATTTAAAGCGAACCAAATTACATCCCAATACTAGCCCCCAATTTAACTTTGGGAAACTCGAAGCAGGATATTTCATCCCCCACAGTTGTTGGGCTAGACTCCAGACCAACTTTTGTTCAGGGATTGTGCATTCTAATGCAATATGCTCGAGACTTTCCGTCACGCCACAATGGCTACAAATTCCATTTGGATGCTGGCTGTGTAAGTGAAACCAGAAATCACCGACTCTGAATGTTTCGTGAATGCATTTCCAAAAGAAATCCCTCGAAAGTCGGCGCAAGGTTGATGAGCGTATAGATTTCCAGATCTGTCTGTCAGAGGGAGTATAACCTGCCACTTCTTCAACCGCGCAGCGAATACGGTCTAGATTCACAAAGGTTGATTTGCGATGTGGCTCGGGACGTAATTTTCGGATGATTTTTGTGAACGTGCGTTGGGATCCGTGTTGAAGTTGTATGCCAGGGTTAGTGAACATAAGATCTATCTGCGTGTCAATTTCAATTGGTTGCGGCGGGGATATAGATAATTGCGCGCAACTTGGTATCGCCTTGACTTTTTTGAATCTCACACGGCCTGTTCTCTCATTGAGAGCCGCAAGGACTGCCTGAATTAGTCGGAAATTGCTATCCAGTTTATTATTCTCAAATTGAACCCTTTCTTTGACGAGGACACGTGGCAGATAATCTGACGGTGAACAAATCAGCAGAGGTGTTGGTTGAGATGTTGACTGTAGTTTGTGAAGCAGGCCGCCCAGCAATCCTGCCGAATAGGAAAGTGGGATTTCCTCCACGTCGAACGAAAGCTGCCAGATTTCGTGTGTTGGATTGGGATCTGTCTCGCCCTCGACGGCAATATGCAGTTCCACAATAGGTTTCCATTCGTTGGCATGTTGAACCCGACAGTCGAGAAATATAGTCAGAAGTTCATGGTGTGGGTTAGATGACAAGTTACGCCTTGCTGCGATAGTGTTCAAAGGCTCATCATCAGCAAATATTCGGTAGCCAGATTCCATCTCGCGCAAGGAGAAGTCAGGGTCGAAAATGAACTCTTGATCAACGGCCCGGGAACCTGAAGTGCTGCAGAACTCTCAGAAGGTATGTGTGGTTGATTCTATCATATGCTTTTTCTTGATCCAATGCAATGATTACACCATCCTCTTCGGCCGCTTCTGCGTAATTTAGCAAGAATTTAGCGAGTTTTACCTGATCCTCGATTCTTCGTCCCTTCATAAAACCCGCTTGGTCAGGATGTACCAACGAGGGCGCTACTTCCATTAATCTGAGTGAGTGGGCCTTTGTCATAAGTTTATAGTCAGTATTCAACAGCGTAATTGGACGGTAATTTGAGATCAAACTCTTGTCGCCTTTCTTATAGAATGGGCACAACCAACCAGAGTTGAATTTGGTCGCTTCAATGATTCCGTGATTCTCAACATGCGAGAATAAGCTGCCCAAAAAACCAATTACATTGAATAATTTCGTATCGCAATTCTTTGATTGTATGAAGAGGAGGTCGAGGTGTCGGAAGAATTCGTAAGGTATGCCATCTAGTCCGGGAGCTTTCCCATTTTTCGATAGTCGGAGGGCTTGTCTGATTTCTTCTTCAGTCAAAATTTTATCCAGCTTTTGGTATTCCTCCCTTGATAAATGCACATTGCATTGCTCGAGAACCAATTCGGTGGCTAACACCCTGCTATACTCATCGGGAATATCGCGGTTTTGGATCGAGTTGTGGTATATTCCAGCCATTCGTGCCATGTTTTTCGGCCGAGACTCGAAATGCCCTAATGAATCGCTTCCTGTCTCATCCATTTCGCTTTGATCAACCCTGAACTCATCGATGGAATCTTTCAAACTATATCCCTTCGCGGAATCGGTCCAAAGTTTTGTTCTCAAGGTCTCTCCTTCAACATCGTAGCGTGCTTCAGCTATGCTCTTCTTTCGGTTGGATTCCTCCCTAATGCACGTGTCTATTTTGTCCTCAATAGTTCGGATGGCTAAAAAGCGGTCCTCTAGCGGCATGTCCTCGTCATGTATAGTCATACGCAACTTCACCTCCAAGGTTCGTACCTCCTTGATATGCTCGTTGAGGAATCGGGAACAGTGTTTACCATATGTTGACACATCATTTTTGTATTTGAACCAGATCGTTTGTTCGTTGAATGTAGTAGTTCGACCTGACATTTCAATCCTGTTCCAATCCTCATCCAATTTTTTATTTAATTCATGGACCCGTTTCATAAATTTGGGCGTCTTCAGGAGATACAATGGCATGCTCCATCTACCCGGGCCGGGCTTTTCTTGATCTCTACAGACCAACTCAACCCCCACCAAGCGATGGTCAGAGGCAACTGCACAATGTTTAATTGCCCAATTCCGATAATCGTTGATTCGAGAGCTAGGGACGTAGACTCTATCAATTCTCGAATACGAGATATGGGTTTTTCCATTAGGATTGGTACGAGCCTGTTTGCATGTATAATCCCGTGTATCTGGGAAAGTTAGTCGCCATCCGTCTTGGAATTGAAACAATGACATGAGGCGCTTGAAACTTGTTGGAACTTGATCGGCAGTGTTAGAAGAACGGTCAATTAGATCTTCGACGAAATTCCAGTCTCCAAGACCCTCTGTGGGTAAAGGTAATCGAGGGTCGGTGTACCATAGGTTCCATAGCGTGTCCCATAATTTCCGCCGTTCATCTGGGGAGTTTGGCGCATAAATGTTAAGGATGTTTCGGGAACCGCCATGATGCGCAGGAATAACAATCATGAAAGCCCTACCCGGAACTAGGACATATTCGCGGACATTCTCGGTGTCGACAAATTTCTTGTTTAGAATGAATGACACACCGGCTGTTGAAGAGGGTTTTGAAGGATGAGGAGAATTTAGCAGTTTGAACCATCGTTGAAAGATATTGTTGAACTGTGTTGCTCCTATTTCGTCGAGGTGAGTTTCTTGCAGCGCGAGAATGCCTATCGCGTTATCGTCAATTGTACGCTTTAAATGGTTGAATTTGTGGTCGGTGTGATGAATGGATTTGTTCTGATCTCGTCCATTAATGTTGAGCGAGGTGATATAGAGGCTTGATCGTGTAGATTTATTGGATCGTGGAGGCGCAGGCGGCTTGTTGTTCTTTCGGATGTTCCGATTCAGTTCTTCCCAGTTACCTGCAGGTTCAAGGAGTGGGACTGTTCGTTGTTTCTGTTGCGATCGAATGTCGAGAGAGTCAGTTTCGAGCGAGTTAATTTCAATAGTATCTGTGGATGGTAAATTTGCATTCAATTTGTGCGTCAAATTCATATTCGTTGTGCGGGAACCATCGTGTCCCTCTTCATTCAGCCGCAGGAAGTTCGACACCGGAGAATCACCAGAAGCTCTGTTTGACAGAATTTCTAGATCTTGACTAGTCGTAGACACCGGGAGCATCCATGGCGAGTCACTTTCCAGAATTTCTGTCGCAAACAAAGAGGGACTAGGGCTCTGCTCTTCGCCCGTCGCTGTAACAGCCAGAGCAGACGAACCGTTACAGAAGGGGCCGCGCAGATGGTAGTCGGGGCTAGGCCCCGTATCACCTCGACTCCTGCTGGATTCGCTCTGTGAACTCGCCGCCGGCAGGCACTGGCGAGAGGGCTGTACCACGTCCCCGAAACCCTCCCGTGGTCCAGGAGGGTCCTCGGTACTCAGTTGTATGTCGGTATTGGTGTGGTTCATGTTGAGGTACGATTAAGGACCGCCGTCCGAGAGTGTGAGGGAGAAAGGAGTCAGGCAAATTCAAATAGCGCATTGTCGTTCCATTTTTGCGCATAAGTAAGTCATTAACTGGAGTATTTTGTGCACAAAGGAAAAGGTTGAATAAAATGGATTGACAGTCGTGGAAGACAGTGATAGAGTACAATATCGGAACAGTAAGTAGACAAGTCAAGTCGGAGGTAATTAATGGAAGTCAGTCGTAGTATTACATTTGAGCGCGGTACACTTCGCGTAAAAACTTCTTCTCCCGTTGTAGGTATACAGGTGTACTGTTGGTTTGGATGTATTGAGATAGGTGAAGAACGTCGGAACACGAACCATATTCAATAGCCTCGATGTCCATCAAAGCCGCGATAACCACCTCCGCGACCACCTCCGAAAAAACCTCGACCTCCTCCATTAAAACCGCGCCCAGAATATCCACCACGCTGCGATCCCGGATAAGTATTGGTAGGCGGGGGAGCGGGGGCTTCCATCGACGAAAAGGTGGTGCCGAGCGCTATGGTTGATTGGTTGGACTGCTCGTCTGCAACGGGGTGGACTCGACGGTGCCCTTCGCAGTTGATCAAGAGGCAGTCGCGCTTGAAGTGGTCGAGACCGGAGCACTCATAGCATTCCATCGGCTTCTCAAAGCGCCCTTTGCGAACGAAGAAGGGAGAGGCGACCCCCTGGTGGCCGACATCGAAACTGAAGTTGGGCGACATGAGTCGATCTTTGAACCTGGCGATAGCGACGTCATTAATCGAAGGCGCCGGCATGTAGAGGCGAAACGCAATGCGCTCCGTGGCAGAGCCCGGCGCATGCACTGGGTATTTGTCGACTTTGGCGAAATGAAGGAGGATCGTGACAATGAGGTCCATGTCGAAATGGTCGAGCAGCACCCGAGTATGGTCAGCGCGAACCATATCAACGATGATCGGGTCAGCGACGAGTTTAGTCTTAAGCGCGGCAAGAAACTCAGCGGGTGTCGTAGTCTTCCTGATATTTATGTAAGCGCCAGTGTACCAGCTCTGTTCAGCGGACGGGTCGATGAAATAGATCGAGTATCCGCGATCCGAACCATCTGGCAAGAAGTGAAGTTTGCCCGCGGCCACTAGTCGTCGTTTCAAGTCGACTGAACAGTCCGTGATGATGTTGGCGATGGGATGGATGTCGTCGTTGGGGTTGCCGACGTCAGGGATGGGTGGGATGACATGGAATTCGTCTTCTTTGGCGAAGCCGTCATGGACGATGGCAGCAGCAATGATGTCCGCCCCTCCTGCACGGTCGGTGGGGCGATCGGATTGGCCGAAGACAGCCGCAAGAGTCGATGCTTGATATGTATGGGTAAAGATTGAGAACGGGAATATTGATATGCATTACCAGGCTTAGTTTCAAGCGCGTCTCTCGCCACTTGGCGTTGGTTATGCTTCACCCGGGCCATCGTCCAACCATGGACTACCGGTGCGTCTGCGTGAGCGCCAAGCAGCCAGGCGTAGGCGGGGAGCCCCATGATGGTGTCCTCGGCGGGTGTCGTAGGAGCATCGCGTTGACCAGGTTCGACAGTAGGTGTAGCTTCGTTGCCGGTATCAGTGGCCGTAGACGCAGATTTGTTGACGGCGTTAGCTGCGGGGTTTTTGGCCATCATCGCCGTCTGTAACATTAAGTCAGGTGTGTGTGTATGTATCGAGAAGGATAAGGCATTACCGGTGTATCAACTTCCATGGATTCGCCTCCTCGGGTCATTTTTGCAGGGCGCGGAGAGGGGGGATCGGAAGTGTGACCACGCTTGTTGGACGCTGACGAGTTCTCCAAGGCTAGACTCGAGAAATTACGAAGCGGAGTAGCCAGGGGAGAAAGCGCGGATTGTTGGGAAGCCAGTTTGAGCGATGTAAGATGGAGGAGACGAGTTGTATAGTACTGCCCACCTGGCCACAGTGAGTAGTTCGAGCGAGTGGGCGCCAGGATGACCTGAACACAATTTCGGTGAATCAAATGCATTTATAAGGTGAATCTCACTCAGCGAGGAGCAGCGCACGTCATGTTTTTCAAATTTTGAAAGGAATTTGAAAGTCAAAGGCGGGCTGCCGTCGGACATGTATGCACCAGATATCTAGGAATGTACAGAGTGCATATTAGCATCTGAAGGACTCCTTCAACAATTTTGAACTTGGTTCACCCTGTCGAGATGAAGTACCCAACACGAACTAAGACGTGGGTTCGTTTGTTAGCCTCTGGAAGAGTCGGTGAACGATTTGGGTCAAAAGCGGGTGAAATGAATTGAATAATGAGAGTTTCGTGATACCCTTCCGACAATCCGAGAACTAGCGGAAGGGCTGCCTTGATGTGGACGAGACGGCGTGGATGCAGTAATGTAAATTGAATCATCTACCGTTTAACCGAGCCGTTTAACCGTGGAAGAGCAGGAAGGGAATAGGACATAGCAATGCGCAGTCGCCAGTTCCGAGTTTAGTGAGGTCAACGGTCATGGGGTACATACAGCAGTGGCGGAACACCGAACCAGCAGCAGAGCGTAGGCAGCGGAGACATTGCAGGTAGACAAGGGGCACATTCAATTCATAGTATAGCCTAAATTGTGTAGTGGTTGTTGTATGCCTTTTGCTCATTGAAAGTCTCGGCGGATGTGCTGGCGTAGGTACTTGAAGCGACTGCCGTCAATGTCACGTGATCACGCCAGTGAGTCAGCCGGGCGACGGCCCCGAAAGAAGATAACACCAGAGTCTGGTCCAGAGACGGGATGGGGAGGGGAGCGAAGGGGTAGAATGAGACAGACCTTGAGAACACGGACCTTCACTATTGAGCTGGGATATCGACAGATACTTGATGACGCGGGTGGGACTCGTAATACTCGAATGCCTTGACATGAGTGCAAGATAGTGGTGCTCGAAGGCACATTCCGCATGTCAGCGGTGTCGCACGAAGGCAACGCGGGTGCGGGGGCCACCCTTGGGCGCAAGCCCTGGCATACCGCCCACTTTTACCACTCCAAGGCCTCTCGGTGTCCCCCAGCGTCGTTTCCGGCGTGGGAAAAGGTGAGATGGTGATGGTAGCGGATCAAGATGCCCCCCGCTCGGACGGTCTTGGTGTGTGCAAGAACAGTAGATTCAAGGGCGATTTTCAGTGTGCCAAATGTGTCGACTTGGCGCACAGACAGAGTCACATCCGAAAATAGACGCGGACGAACAACTGCTAGCCAAGTCCGGCAGACCAGAGAACATGCAGCAAGCGTCGAGCGATCGCCGTCGATAAGCCGGTCAAGAACCTCGAGTACAAGCTCAATGGGGAGGGTCTGGGTCATACTATATAGCAGTTCTCAAGGGTTCGAAGTCACGTGTGACAACACGTTTGCTACGGACCGAAAAATCGGTCTTTTCTGAGTGCCGAAAACGGCTTTGAGCCGGCTTGAAGCCAAGCCGCGGCAACACTAGAGCCTGCTGGTCGAATGCCTCGACCGTCGAGGCACTGCTACTGTACCAATCTGTATGCATATGACTGAAACGCAAAATGGACCGTTACAGGCTGAAACGGCTGAAACGGCTTACCAATCACCCTTTTATGGAAGGTGACCTGCCTTATTTGGGTGATTGGTTAGCAGAAACGGGCGTCCGTTACGCGTTACGTTTCAGTCATACAATATCGGTGTCGCCAATTCAGATGTTTTGGCGGTTACAGCAGCTGGCACCGTTGTAGACGCACTGGAAGCAATATTCTCACTTAAGAGTACAGTCGCAAACCCCGAAGCGAAACGGCACTAGGAAGCGAAACACTCGCCGAACACAAGGTTAGTGCTCTCCCCCGGGGCCGAATCTTTGCATGTAGGCACCCCACTATCTGAGCATCCAAATCACAAACGGAATTGTGTTGAAAGTCCTCTCGCCGCCAGCAATGGCCTTGTTTGTTTCAGCTTTGTTTACGCCGGCAGATGCACCAATATGAAATGTTATTTATTCCTCTGGAATTATGGTCGGTGACATACGTATACAGTAGTAATATAGAAAGTCATTTTGAGCGGATTGCATCGAAAGTACTGAACAAACTGGTAGATTTGCGCGAGAATCGCTCAATTTGTTGTGTTGTGTAGTTTCCAACTATTTCTGAACGTATGTCCATCGTAGACCGTAATACATGCAGAGCAGGTGAAGCGGGCGACAAACTCCGGGAAATTACCCATTGAATAGGGCACAGTGGATGAAGTAGATGGTAGATATTGAGATGAATCTGTTGATGGGTTCAGAGCAGGGTTTCGGTTTCGTATGGCGAGAAATAAGGGAAAGAATTTTCAAAGATCCGGAGGGACCTTGAAGAGAGGACCAGCGGCTGCATGTTCTGCAGAAATACGGAGCAGAATGACTTGGCGGATAGGGCATGACAAGTCAGTCGCCCGGTGAGGGCCGCCACAGCCGCGCAGACCACATTTGACTGGTAGAAGAGTACATTTGGCGAGGGGTTGGCATGGAGTAGAGTGCAGGCATTGGCAGTTGGAAGTTGGATGATCGGAAGCGCAGATGCCGCAGATAGCGGGACGCTTGCATTGAGACGCAATATGGCCAAACGAGTAGCAGTTGAAGCACTGTAAGGGTTGTGGTGAGTACCTTTCAGTACGATGGAGGTGTCCGTGAAGCGCCAGGCGCTGAGAAATAGCGAGGTTGGCAGCAGAATATAGTGCTCATGCGCTTGCTGAGTTTCTTATCCCGGCAGTGAGTCGCAATTCTTATAAGGCCTTGCTGGTGACTATAAGGAGCGTGTTTGTGTCTTTGTTCCTTTTAGTCAGTGGTGAGGGCTTATACGTTTTTTGTACAAGGCAGGCTACTAAAAAAAAAAAAAAATTAAAAAATTAAAATTAAAATAATTATTAATTTTATTTTTTTTAGTATTGCTGGCACCTGTATCGTTTGCCCAGAATTCCAGCGTTTGCCCAGAATTCCTCGAATTTGGGGTGTTTTGAAATGGTCTGCCCATAATTCCTTCCCACGCTGTCCTGTTTGCCCATAATTCCGCTGTTTTGAGGCCATTTGGCACGGAATTTTGCGCAAAATTCCCCGTTACCGTAGCTACGTAGCTAGGCGTGTTTGGGTTTACGCAGTGTCTCTACCCGTTGAAATCGATATCCCTAAACCTTGCCAGGACACCAGAGACCTGTGATCCGTGGTTTTGAAGGCCTATCAGTGAGACGTATTCAGGTGATGCAGTGCACTTGTCTCTGCACGCAAATGACCGTATATATGCAACGCGTCCCAGTACTTGAGTACCTTCAAGTGGTTCGCTTCAGTCGGTTATAGACCACCCTTGTAGAGCTATTCAAACGCTTCAATTCGAGCCTACAACCAAGTCAATCGGTGCCCAATTGACTGCGCTATCAGAGTTTCGGTTTTCGCTCTACGGTTTCCGTTCGAAGCCATATAGCAAGTCAATGAGACCTGTCAGAGTGAAAGAACCTCAAATGTGGGCGATTTGAACCTGCCGGCAACATCCGAGAATCCATCAGTCTTTGACAGCTGCCGTTAAGTCATGAGCACAACTCTTGCCTGGGGGTAGGACCCTGGGCAACCAACTATGATGCCTGCCCGCAAAATTTTCAATTCGGATAAAACAAGCCCAAAATTGGCTGTCAGCCTCCCCAGATTCGGATAAAAAACCCAACTTTGAGCCGCCAGGTCAGGTCGAAAATTCGGATAAAACATGGGGTCCCCCAACCAAGCCAGGTTGGGATCCGGATAAAAGTCGCCAGACTTTGATAAATAGAAAGCGATGGCTGTCTGCAGCCGAATCTCACGAGTTTTTGGCCCGTTCTCACGCTTGATTTGTAGCAGACTGGCGTCGAAGATGTTCCTTTGCAGGACAAAACCGGTTCGGCAACCCGAAAACCACATTCAGGCCGTCAAGCGACCGAAAATGAACCCCAGAAGAAAATTTTCGATTTTTCCTGATTTTAGCTGATTTTGGCGATTTTCGGGAGGCCTCGAAAATTCGGATAAAACGCCGGCCTGGCTGAGGCCTGGGTCAAATTCGGATAAGAATACCCCGATTTGGGGTCCGGATAAAAACGCTCAAAACCCAGAATTTCGTGGGCAGGCCTCATAGCTGGTTGCCCAGGGTCCTCTGAGGGTGCGGAGTCAGAGGAAAGTAAGGTACATAGGCCAAGGGGGAACCGATCCGCGAAATCTACACTAAGGGTCGAAGTTTTTTTCTCAGCGAAATGGCGGACCCCCCACCCTTCTCAATTAGGGAATTCCTTTTTTAGTCAGCCATCAAAACGGCTTTGCAGCCCTTGATTCAACGAATTTTGGCTTGGAAACCTTGCATTTATAATCCTACAGTACTCTGATGCACTTATCTGAGGTTCTACACCATGCTCGAGGTAAAGGAAAGGAAATCTTGCTTGCCCATCATTGATCACGCGGATGTTTACTGTATTTGGAAGTCCTTACCTCCTGCTGGTCAGATTGACTATTAAATCACTGTGAGTGAGATTCAAGAGCTTCTGGAGTCTCCTTCACGTCAAACACTGCTGCTGGTCAAGGTATTGCTATATTGGGATTGCTCGATGCGCAATCAAATTTCCCGATAAAGGAATAATGTACCCCCCCCCCTCTAACTCAAGAACCACTGAGAGCCTCAATGTCAATGAAGTGGAATCTTACTCAGATTTTGTTCTAGTTTCATATTTTGAGGTTTATTAACTATCTGAAATTCCAAAGCCCCTTGACATAGGCGTCAGTCACTTACAACGAGCGGTCACATGACGTGTCACGTCACGCGTAACGCGGCAAAAATCTCGACACAAAAACAAAACCTGCTGGATTTCGCTCAATTTCAACGATTTTTGATTTTTGAGGTCAAAAAAAAATAGGTCATTATGTAATCATAACTGGAGGTAGGAATATGTTTTCTGAGATTTCTCTAGTCACCGTTGTATGATGCCCTAAGATGTTGCGCACTGCAGCCAATGTTCACGGTATAGTGTGTATCGGGTTGCCAGTAATTGATGGGATCCTACCCTATATGGTGCGTGAGAACCTTACATAAGCGGCAAATTTCGCCATCGTCCCAAACCAAGATGGCTCCAATTGGGAGTGGGCACCGATCGAGCGATCAGTGTTCTGTTTGATGTTGTTGATTGATAGGGTCTCACTGCCAAAAGACCAGGCCGACACGCCGAGACGTTTTGCAGGTGCGCAAGCCGGTGTGCCGAGAAAGCTAAGAACCCAAAACACATCAAATCCCTCGGCCTATGATTTGGCCGAACAGATTTTGCCAGCGTTGAGTGTAGCCAAAGTTGCAGAGGTGATGGAATACTTAGAGTTATATTATAAAAAATTCCTTCGGCCAAATCACAGTTTAGTCTATGTAATAATTTCTACAGACGTGAGTTCATGGGTCAGACGCGCGTGGAAGCTGCAAAACTTTTTAAGGGATCAGTGTTACTTTCCCGTTACAGAAAGTGTGACATCGCGTGACATAACGCGTCGCATCACTCCCGACGCGCGTCTAGGACGACGAGAAGACGTGTTAGAGACTATAAGGGACAAGGGCAAGGTCAGTATGATAGCAGACACAACTTCATATCAAGCCGGAATTTTGGCCAAAATTCTTTGAAACTTGAGATTTAGCAGGAACTTGGGGTGGGTTTATAGGCAAAATTCGCATTTCAGAGAAAACGGAGAAACCCTGGTCTAGGGTTAGAAAAGCGCGAAATTTTTGCGCAAAATTTCAAAAGTGTGTGTACCTAACTTCAGGTTTCCGGAAAAAAACCATCGGATTATAGCCTGAAGTTGGTCAGTAGCTCAATTCTGACCCCAGCAAACATCCATAGCAGAAGTCCCTTGGATTTGGTTGAGATTTGGTGAAGGTTCAGTGGTGCGGCAGACATTTGATGCGCTGATGGCATCGTACAGCCACCGGCTATGTCTCGGCCCGGACCGAAAGCGCGAAATCCGTGGAAGAAGAAATGATTTTGTGGATTTTGAGACTTTTGACCCGAGGGATCTCTAGTCTTCCTTCTTATGGTCATTTCTGCACAGTTTCAATGCCACTGGGTAAAAACTGAGGGCACAGTAACAATTTCCAAATTAGGTATCTGGCTTGTCACGAAGTTCGGTCCGCTATCATAGTGGTTATGAGGTACTTCAGAAGCAATGACTTACCTGTCACCAACTTCCCAGGAGCATACTGGCACAATAGAGAGGTTGTGCGAGCGACCGAAAATTAAACGAAAATTTGAGTGTAGGCCGTAATCTGCTCATTTTCGCGCCATGCACCTAAAATATCAGCAGAATGGGGAAGCAACGAGCTGGGTATAAACCTAAACGCCTCTCTGCTGGTCGTCAAGCCCAATTCAACGCGTTCATTCGCAAAAAGAAGGCAGATAAAGAAAATACTCCGGCGCCTCCTTCCGCTGCTCCAGCACCCCCAAAACACGTCGTGAAGGCTCGGGATTGGAAGGCAGACTTTCAGAAACTTCAGCGACGCTTTCGACACGCTAAGACACGCGAAAAGAAGCTGCAAGCCGAGATATCTATCTGCTTCGAAAATCTCAGATGTAGCATCCAAACGTACCTCACATCTGGCGTCGCAAAGGATGGCCGAGCTTGACGGAGTTATCGATAAAATGACGGCGGAAGCGCACCGTGACTCTCTGGCATCGGACTCCACCATTACAGGCCTCCAGAAGCAGGTCAAGAAGCTGAAACGGCAGGTCAAAAGATCTGTCGAGGGGCTATCCCGTAAAATCCAGCGCGCAAAGAATCAGTTTGCTGTGAGACGGATCACGGAGAAGGGTATTACTCGGCGAAGGCACGACAGCTTGCCAGGATCATGGTTGATAGTGGTTGTGCCCGCGGAAAGGTGGGGCCGCTCATGACTGAGATCGGCGAGATTTTTGGGGTGCGGATAAATCGGGAAATGAGCCGGCGGACTGTAGGAAGGGCGGTGGAGGAAGGAGGTGTTGCAGCGAAGATACAGGCCGTCTATGAGATGTCTGAAAGCGGAGGTAAGTCTCTCTATTCAGAGGAAGACTTGTAATTAATGCATACCAGCCGTTACAATCAGCGCAGATAGCACTTCAAACCGGGGAATCAACATCGAGTCCGCTCATATGGCGCTCCGAGTCGCAGATTACGCGTCGGGGGATCTTACCGTTAATCCCACGTCGACGCCGAAGGTTCGCTTCCTCGGTGTCGAGAAGACCATCGACCACACTAGCGCGGAGGCTGTCAAAGCATGGGATGAGCGCATCGAGGAGTTCACCGACCTCTTTAATCGCAGCCCCCTCGCCCAACGCTTGAAGAGACGATTTGGTGTTCGCCATTTCCTCCGAATACTGAATGGAATGCATGGGGACCATGCTGCCGTCGAGAAAGGGACGTCCAACGGCTTGAAAGACCGCAAACACGAGGTCATCATCGAGGATCTCGGTGAAGAAGCACTGCTTGGCAAAGAATACATGGAGCTCGTCGAGTATTTGGGGGCGTGGAACGCGAAGACGCGAAGCTGATGAAAGAGATCGTGACGGCCTTGGGAAAAGAAGCGTACGATGCGCTCGATTCGGAGGAGCGGCGGCGATTAGATCTCTTCATTTGGGCGGGGTGCTGCATGCACAAAGATCAGAACAGCTTCAAGGGCGGAAACACCGAGATGATGAACGAGTGGAAGAATCTTGGCCAGGATGGCCCTATCCTCCTTTGCAACAAACAAAATGCCTCTGTTCTTCGACGGCACCTTGATCGCACGGCGCCGAAGGATAAACCGCTCACTGATGAAGAGTTTAAAGCTTTTGAAGCTTCGTCTTGTGGTGAGGTAAAAGCCTGCGCGCTTGCAGGGGCGGTTTTCAACAACAAAGACGACAAGAAAGGTCAGGGAGACCGCCATAAACTCGGCAAACAACACAAACGATTTCCGGATACCAGCAATACCCGTTTTGGGAGCCACGGTGATGCTTCCGCGGAACTAATTACGCATCTCCCTTTGTACACGGAGATGCTGGAGGTCATCGAGTGGTCCAAACACGCCCCATCGCTCACGAATATCGAGAAAAATCTGGCCAATGCTCTAGCAGATCCCGCCACACAAACCGAGCTCGTTGCGATGACCATCTATCAAAATGTAATCACTCACCCATACATGGCGCAAGTTCGCGGGCCTGGGACGGAGAACATCAATGTCCTTGACCTCGGGCCTCTCCACCACTCCGTCCACGATCATATCCAGGCTCTTCTCGACGATCCTGACATTTTATTTGGTCCCGACAGTTCTTACGCCTCCGCATCTCTCGATGGCAAGAAATGGGCCAACCCCGAGGCCATGGAAGCAGCCTATCGCATGATCCCTTCCCTTCCCTTCATCAAGCCGATTACTCTTGCGTTCTTCCGAGGTGCACAGACTACTTGGATCCGTTTCAGTGCCGAATTTGCGCCCGGCGGCTTGATTGATCATGCCTCAGCTACCGAAAAACAAAGGGCCTGGATGCCTTCCACCAACGATGCAAACGAAGGTGCTCTCGGAGCCTATCGTGTTGCACTACGAGGGAAGCCGTGCCTTACCCTTCATCAATACAACGCGATGGCAATGTTCCGACGAAACAACACTCAAGCATTCATGGATGCACTCTTCACAACCCCCGAAGATTTCGCTTACCTCAGGCGCGAGACCCGGCGTATTGACGCTAGCGGTGTTGAGGCTCAGAAGCGCCAGAACATCGTTGACTTCCGCGCTCGCACCGCTGTCATGCATCGCGAGAAAGCTGCCGCCAAAGCAAAACATGAGGCGGACCTCCTTCGCGAGAACCTCTTACGGCCGTTGGTATCATTCGGGGAGATGGGCAGCTTGACTGTGGCGAAGATTGTGGACCAACTCAACTCCTACCGCGCTCGAGGGGTCCCAAATATTTTAAAGGTCAGAAATTATAAGCTAAAAGCAGATAAATTGGCAGCTCTCCAAGCCGCCTACCACTGGTACCAGGCAAATCAAGCTTCTTTGCCCATTGCCGCCCTTCCCTCAGCAACTGTCCAATCTACAGGGCAGGTAATCGACGACTGGGCGGCCGATGAAGATGTGGAAATGGAGGAATAATTTGTATAATCAACTAATATTATATTTTTTCACTTCATACAACTTCCTACATGTTTATAATATATTTCCGCTGGTTATTCCATTGTGAATCCCTTTGATATCGCGCCCAATACCTCAAAAGTTGTTGGGGAGCTGAGCGGCGGGTTTTGATGTGGCTGTGTGGGCTCCCATCAGCCCATCTGATCTCCATCGCTGCCCACTCCCACTCCAATCGCTGAAAAACTCATTTCTGCAGTCAAAAAAAATGGGTTCGAAGAATGGTCTACTGCTCCATCACAAGATAGTATCTTCAAATTCTGAGGCCAGGGATGTCTTGCATTTGCTCAAATACACCACTTCTAGGTCCCACTTTTTACCCTAATGTTTTGTGGCCAAAGCTTAATGGCTGTCACACTTTGGTCATGTGACCGCTCGTTGTAAGTGACTGACGCCTACCTTGCGCCTACCTTATAGACCGGTGACCGATCTCTCGTGTGAAGACAAATCGTTCACAGAGAGACCGGTCGATCTGAGTTTGAATTCCCTTGAGGAGCCATCAAAATGAAAATGGCGTCATTTGACGTGTGCAAGTCACGTTTGATGCCCCATCAGGGCCCAAACAACACCATCGGAGGCAGCAAAACCTTGCTCTCTGCACCCAATCTGCACCATACAGTCAAAAAATAATCATGAACCACCGACTCATGAATATCTTTGATCGCGGTGGGTCTGTTTACTCTGATTCCATGCTTTTCTCCACCTCGAACCTTTGTTTGCATCCCAAAACATGAACATTATGCCTGTTTGATGGTCAGAATTTTCAAAAGAGGCCTGGATAGTGTTCAGAAATGTAGGAAAGATCATTCTATTTATTCAAACTCTTTACATGCGTAGAATTTGCGGTGTTCGAGGTGTTTTTTGTGGCGAGTCCGGCAATGTCCGGGGCATCAAACGTGACTTGCACACGTCAAATGACGCCATTTTCATTTTGATGGCTCCTCAAGGGAATTCAAACTCAGATCGACCGGTCTCTCTGTGAACGATTTGTCTTCACACGAGAGATCGGTCACCGGTCTACCTACCTTAAGCTCAGTAGACTCGCGACCAGTGCGTTCCCACGCACTGATCACAAGGCAAGCAGAGATCAGTTGTGGGAACGACTGGAACAACCCGTCGTGATTTTGGCTGATGCACCAAAAGGCGGTTTAGGACTTAGAATTTTAGGCCTCTGAACATGAAAAAAATGTGCAGAAATTTGTATATTGAAAGATGGATAGTTTTGAATTCTGAATCGAAGGACATGAAGTTGTTTTTTCGGCTGATTTGTGGTTTCCTGCACAGAATCACCGCGTTTTGGGTGGGAAGCACGGCCAACGACCTCTCGGGAGTATCCTGAACACAATTTACCCCCACAGCTGAGCTTGTGCTGTCGTGGTACTTGAAAAAAACCATTTCTCGAACGGAATTTGGTACGGTGATGCCATCACCTCGCGATCACGTACAGCTCTCGCGTTCAACGTTGCAACCTCTTTCTCGACTGGCGCGTAAATAAAGCAGAAAGTCTTGGATCTTCCTGGCGCGAAAACTCGGCTCTAATCTCTTCAACTGTTTGCTCTCTCCCTCTCCCTCTGCCTCTGCCTCTTCCCCTGCCTCTCCTTCCTGCCGGATCGCCACGGCTTGAAGATATCGAAGTTTGTGCGGTGATTGCGGCCTGTCCTGTAACAGCGTCCACGTCGACTCGTCTGCGCGCTCTTGTACCCGCCTCCGTTGCTACTTCTGTTTCCGGTCTTGGGTGCTTGGATGCACGAGTCTTTTTAGGCAACGGCTGCATGGGAGGGATGTCTAGATCAGCAAGACAATGGTACAGATCCTCCCCGTATTCATCGACCCACAACCATTGACCTGAGAGTACTGTTTTCAGATGGGTTAGCGAGGATATCGTCCCCACCGATGACAGCAACGCCACGGTCTCGTCACGCAGAATGATGGAAGACGCGTACAGCCCCCCAGGATAGTCGCGCTCAACAATTCCGGTGCGCCACTTATCGAGCGCTGATTGCACATCCTTATTCAACACTCCTCTTTTAATAGCAGATTGGCGCTTCCCCGCTTGAATTGTCCCCGGCCGAGTCAAGTCGAGAAGAGCTGGGCAGCATATATCACAACAGGGAACCCTCGGAGCTTCATGATCGCTGTGAGTCTTTACAACCTTTCAAAATTGGAATAATCACACACCTGGCTCCTTATTGTTATAGATCTGGGTCAAAACTTGTCGACGACACGTTCCAGCAGCTGCCCCAGCTCACCCCCTCCCCGAACACATAACGTGAATTTCCTTTTTGGGAACGTGTTTGCGCCGGCCACTCATTGGGGGCAGAAAAATGCATAAGCACCTCTGTGGAGAGTCGTAAGGGTGTGAAAGATGCTTTGAGAGCACCAAATCGACGAATTTAACAGTGTAAATGCGTAAATATGACGGAAATTGGTACCCGGTGCAATGTACCCACTGGATATACCTCTTCTACTTTGGCAGCCATTGTGGAAGCTTTAGTCTAGTGGTTATCACTCATCTGTTTCGGCGAGGAGGCGTAGTGCAAGGTCGCGCGTTCGATTTTCTTTCGGCGTAGCAAAATTTCCTTTTATGGAATTCTCTTTTTCCAACCATCTTGCTTTTCCTCATGTCATTTGCAATTGCCAATTGACAAGTCTTTCTTGTGCCTTTTTGTTTTCCACTCTGTATTTCCACCCCAATTGAGGAGGTAGGGAGGGTTTCAATTGTATGCCAAGGAAATAAATTGTGTCTCTTATAGTCCTTGAAAGTTCATAGCCATTATATCTAGTTACTTCTAGTTATAAATATATGGAATGTGAAATCCCTGCTCTGGGCTAGTCCATAAATATAGTGAAATTTTGGGAGCCAGAAAACAATAAACACTACAATTCACTGGAGACACCCTTAATTGGTGATGTTGGGGGGCTTGAACCTCTCAAAATGCTTCAAGGTCAATTTGGTACATTATTCCGTCTCACCGCGCATAATACTGAGCGATGCTGGGCATAGAGTCGAAAAAGCACTTCAAAAAAAGCGTAGACCACCTCCCGGAATTGAACCCTCAGCCATCATATGATCACGTGATGTGTTCGGGGAGGGGTTGAGCTAGGGGAGCTCGTTCCAGCCTGCACCAAGACATGCAAACCTTCGTCCGCCGCCTCGGGATCCAAGCGCGGCGTGTCCTTCACGAAAATCGCGTCGTGTTTGCCTCCCGCTGCACCACGCTTAACACCACGAGCCTGCGCGTGAGCTTTACGCTTTTGCGCATTCCGTTTCTTTGCCGCCTCCGATTCGACCGCGTCCGTCGCCTTTCCTTTTTTGCTCTTTCCTTGAGCGAGTGCCGTTAGCTCCTCAACATCGACCCCGTATGCGCTGGGCTCAACGAGCAAGACGGCAATCCCTGTTGTCCCATCTGCACGCGCCGCTCGCCCTGCACGTTGCACGAAGATTGAGACCGATCCAGGCAACTTCCATTGGACTACGCGTTCGATGTTTGGGACGTTACAGCCCTAATAACAGGTAAGTCAGCTAGGTCATTTGTGATTGCTACATCCGAGTCCTCACCATTCCCGCAGCGGCTGTGCAGACCAAGACACGAATCGTTCCTTCTCTAAACTGACGCATCGCCTCGCGTCGGTACTCCTTACCCAGCGCCGCGTTGTATGGTCGGATTAAGCCCAGACCTCGAAGATGTGGAGGCAGTATTTCCTCCATATGATCAATTATCTCGACACCCGTGGCAATGTTGTCGGCGTACACAAATGACAGCTTTATGTCAACGGCCTCCCTCACTCCGTCGAACATGAAGTCAAGATCGGCGTAGGTGTTCAACGGGTGTTGCATGGCTCGCACAACGAGCGAGACGTTTGGTCGGTCATTTCCGATGTCGACGTTCACGTAGTCTTTGCTGAACTGCAATTTGCCCAGGACATCGGAGCGAATGCGCGCCGGTAGAGTCGCTGATAAAGCCACCACAGGCGTACCACGAGGCAGAAATGCTCGTATCATCCCCAACGTTCCGTATTTCTTTCGAAAAGAAGCCCCCCAGTGCGAGACGACATGGGCTTCATCCACTACGACAGATAGAACTCGTCTACCAAATTCTGTGCTTCTCAGAACGGTCCGTATGAAACGACGCGATAGTGCCATCTCCGGTGAGATGAGAACAATCTGGTGTTCGCCGTCGACAATGCTCTGACCTCTAAAATCAGCTCGGCAAAGACCGCAGCGACATGGCACGTACCTGCAAGACCTCGGGCTTACAGCCACCGCTACTACTATTGACCGCGACGGCATTGAGTTTGAACTCGTCTCGGAATGTTGCGACCTTTCTCGCAATTGTAAGATGCTCCTGTGATGCTTCAAAGAACTGACACTGACCTGCTCGTCGTGAAGGGCTATCAAGGGCGATATCATAAGGGTCACTTTCCCTTCACTGCTGCGGTGTGCGTGTGGCCCCGCTGCAATCATAGTCTTTCCGGAACCCGTACCTGCGTGCACAAGCACATCCCGCATATGCAATTGCGCTGTGATAGCATCCATCTGGTGCGGCTTGGGCTCGTGAATTTGTTTCTGATATCGTCTGCCAGGCCTCGGAGCTCTTCTTTTGAGACGGCTTTGCGTGAGTTGGTGGCCGCCTCTGTTCTCGGTGGCCCAGTCTTTCTTCGTCGGTCGGTTGGCATAGTGGTGTATGGAAAGAGATAATTTCGATCACTCTGTTTCATGTCTTAATTTGGTAACGACAAGCTTCTTGTTAATACTCATGTCGGTGCGACGCGGCAGAGTCGTTCTGTCTTCGGACGATGAACCAAATACATCTGCCACCACTTCTCAAGGTGCAGCTGCTTTGCCAACCTCTGTCGGCACTTCTAGTATACGGAGATACTTCCCTGGCGCAGTCGGAATACACTGGCCCCAGGCTTCGGCGTCTTCACCTCCCACAACTCCCGTTGCTCGACACAGGCTTGTTCGGCGAAACTCCCTTCCTGGCTCGTCCCCTATCCCCACTTCTCCAGAAGAATCTCCAAAGGCCGGCGCAACAGCTCTCGACTTACCCCCTCTTTCCAGTGATGGCTTGATCTATACAAGTCCTATCGTCGGGTCCAAAGAGGAGAGAAAGGCAATCAGCTATGCCAAAGGTCAACGCAAGAGGGCCGCCACAATTGCAGCTGTAGCTGCCGAAAAGAAAACAAGAGAGGAAATATTTCACGACGTCTTGGCCCAACTCGAGGCAGAGGGCCTGACAATCGGGGATCTCATGGTCCATGTATTCGACCCAATTAACAAGCAGGGTCAAACCCGGTGGAACGGGTTTTTCCGGCGCAAAGGCCTTGCTTCCACGATCCTGAACCTCTGGACATCTCGCGAGAATAGTGAAACTGCGAGAGACGAGGTTCAGACATGGGCTGTTAATTTTGTAGCTGAACAGACCCGGTCGGAAGCGCAGGCTATCACCGAGTCTAAGGGATTGTTCACCTCGAATTCAGTGAACGCAGCTTATGTCGATGGTTTTAGCATGCGCCACATGTACGAATTTCTACAGAAGCACGCGAAGACAGCCACGCGAATCTTCGAGGCATTCTCAACCTCGGTTCGCAACCTCAAAGGCAATTTGCCTTCACGGGTAGCGAGACGTGCCTTGGTCAGTGACTAAACCTTGCTGGACTGCACGTCGCTGATCTTTCGTCAAGATTGTAACGTCTTCGGCGCTAACACTCCTGGGAGAGTACAGTCAACGCAATAATTTCTCTCGCCGAATAATGGCGATTTACTTGTACGCTAGTGGGGCGCAGCGTCAAACGATCTCAGTCCTCGCTCACCTTGGTATCTCGGAGAGCTATCAAAATTTAATCCAGAAACCGCGATTCCTCATCAACCGCCGTCGACTCAATCCGGAAGTCTCCCCACCCCCAACCCCGCCTCCAACGCCTACTTTCCCCGACAATTCATCTCCTCAAGTCGCTCCAGATCCTGTTGCGCTCAGTGCAGCCATCTCCTCACTTCGATCGGTCCGAATGGGGACCCTCAGACAACTCTCCAATTCTATGCGCGACATGGCACGAGCAGTCGCGGCAACAGGGTTGTATGCGGCATCATACGATAATATTAATATGGTCTTTCGTGCGGCTGAACAGATTCTTGGGAAAACAGGTGAGCCGCATGAAAATTCGAAGACATAAAATTAACTGTTGTTAGATTCGCAGGAAAACGGCACATGCTCGACAATTTGGCCCCTTTGGAAGGCGGCGCTTGAGGACATGAATATCAAGAACGTTAACGCGGCGTTCAACGCAGCATCACCGCTCTCCATCCGAGACATCCTCCTCTCATCGTCCGAACTGCAAATGATGGACCAATGCCTCCAACACTGTATCCTCCGCATCATCATCGATCAGGGCGGCGAAAAATTCCAAAAATTCCGTGCTGCTCTCGACGCTGCTCTACCGGTCACTGTGGATAAAATCGAGCTTCACAAAACATTGCTCCACCCTCTTCCTGCCTGGAATATTGACGAATCGACAATCGTGGGGAATGAGGAGGTCGTCGATGCTATACATGAAGAGCTGAAGGTCAAGGGTTTGTCCCACTGGAATTGGGCTGTAAAATTCTTCTGCGGGGATCAGCTCACCATTGCTCGCCTTCGGTCTCTTCTCAGCATCCGCGCTGGCCACGAAGGGGGGTACTCAGGCTTTGGCTGGGGCATCTGGATGCCGGGGCTATTCCACAGCAAGATTGCGGACATGCACGGCTTTTTCGTCACTCACTGGGGCGTCCCGAATCGCGGGACTCGCAACCCGGGGTCGCTTTTCTTCCATAACACGCATCTCCACCGCTCTCCTATTCTTTTATCGTCTCTCCCACCATTCCGCGTCTGTCGGGATCTAGTGTTTGTGTCTCTGTATGCTCGGGTTTTGCACTGTCTTCTATTGGTGACTCAGAAAGCCACTTTGGATGAGAGTGCGGATTCTGTCGAGACCTTTGAACAGCTCCAGGCACACGCAGCTACAATCCAGAAGAAATTTGCCAACGGTTCCGTGGTGTCTGAGCTGCGATGGAAGCGCAAAACGGCGGATGGCTCGGAGGCAGTCACTCCCGGCGATGAAATCTTTGAGAACGCATGCCTGCTTTTGCGCGATGCTCTCATTAGCCGAGAACTGACGGATTCCATCAAAGCAGGCGATTCGGGTCGAATTGTTCTTGTACTCAAGGTTCTTGCGCTGAGCTATCGAGGCAATGGTCGTACAAAGTATGCATATGAGATGCTACATCTCATCCATAATCTCACTCATGTGTGGCCACCCGCAATTCGGTATGTGCACTCAGAATAGTCGAGTTATGATTAAACCATTATCGCAGGAAAATTGTGCTAAACAATTGGCTCGTCAACCCTACCGGCAACCCTTTCTCCTGGGTTGAAGTGGACCTGATGCAGGAGCATATGAATTATTGGATCAAGGTATAGTTTGTGTTCGTACTTTCAGATTCACTCAACTTACAAGTTATCATTGAAGACCATTTATCAAGCTCATGGCAGCGGCGCTTCATGGGAGTGGCTCGAGATGATCTCGCCCTGTATAAGCGTGCTACGGCGGCTCTCAACGTCGATTCGTCAGATCTTAGGCTCGGATCAGGGGACCAAGCACGAGCCAGCCAATCTCAAGGAAGACATTTCATTGCTTATGGCGAGTCTGAAGGAACACGCCGTGTACGAGGTAAAGGGCCGTGTATTTGCTGAGGGTGATGGGTCTCCGACGCCGGATGTGATTGCAGTTGGCGCACAGCAACTGACCGACGGTGCATCAAACCCTTTGACAGAGTATAACACGACTTTCACTCGACTTCAATGCCGACTCCGCCTCAAGCCTCTTGTGGGAACTTGGGATGAATCAGATACTCCCATCATCGCTGATGCAGAAATTCCCAGCCAAGGTCAAAACTTGGTCGTAGACCTACATAACGAGCAAACGTCAGAGGGATCAGAAGGCGAGGCGTCCGATTCGGAGGGTGCCGAGGAGCAACCATCAGCTCTTCAGCAGCTAATGGAAGACGACAACGAGCCTACATTGACGCGCGACACAGCTGCAGATGTTTCTCTAGACATGGACACCGCCAACGACGACTTTTTGTTTGCGGACCGCGATGCAGATGATTTGTACACAGATGATGGTGCCATAGATGATTCGGACGACGAGTACTTAGAATAATAATGTAATCTGCACACTTATCCGCTGATCCTGACCTCCACTTACTCGCCCAACATACTTTTGCTGCTTTGATGCCCGTTTGAGGACGGGTGAGGTCAAAATTTGAGTGAAAAACAAGTTTGGTTCATTCGATTCAGAATCAAAAACTATTCAACCTTCAGTAGGGAAGTTTTGACACTTTTTTCTCAAGATTTGCGTCCTAAAATTTGAAGTCCAAAACCACATTTGAGTGCATCACCCAAAATGGCAACGAGTCATCCCAGCCGCTTCGCAACGTGATAAAGCGCAGCCACGTGAAGAAGCGGTTGGTCACGAGCCTATAAGCTCAGAGTATCCTATCCTATACCAAGGGGTGCGGGATCGGCGGATCTTGGCCAGCGTTCTCACGACCACCCACCCCCCCAGAAAGGGAAATGATATGACAGCGGCGATCAGAGGCCATCAGTGTCTTGCTTATCCCACTATCTCGACGCGCAATGCACATTCTATACTCCCCGTGTATATACCGTCCATCTCGTTCTCCATGCGCAGAGGTCTCTACACTTGCTCTACTTGCTCTACACCCAAGTTTCAGAATCCCAAATTTTTGCGCGCCGTGCCGCACGCTGCTGGCAATGATGCGCCGCTGTCACAACGTAAATTTGATGGCGGACAAGATAGGAATCGCAAGCACCCCTTGTCCTATACATGAAAACACAAGGATCAGCTCACGTGAAAAGTAACGTGACTTTGACACGAAACCACGGGACCATGTCGAGATGCTGCTGCCGGCTGTCGAGATGTTGCTCCCGGTTCCCACGAACCTTCCCGACGGCGCCGCGCGCCGGCGAGTGCAGCGAGCGCCGAGGGTACACAATCCAGCAAAAAAATTACATTCATACCCCGGGGTTTGGGGCGGAGCCCCGACAAGCTGTGCACCACCCGTAGGTAGGGACGCGAGCGCAGCGAGCCGGCCCTGCCGAAGGCGGGGTGCTAAAGCTTGTACTTGAAAAGAGGGCCAGGCCATCAGTCGCGTGACTTTTGACAGAAAATCACGGGGTTTTGTCAACATCCTACGACACAACCGGCTGTCGAGATGTTGAAACTCACAAGCTTTAGCTCCCTGCCTCCGGCACGGCCGACTCGCTGCGCTCGCCGACCTACCTCCGTTCGGTCACACAGCTTGTTGGGGCTGGCCGCCCCAAACCCCGCTGCGCTCGCTCCGCTCGCGACGTCTAGTGCGATCTCAACATTTCGACATTGACCCCGTGATTTTCTGTCAAAAGTCACGCGACTGATGGCCTGGCCCTCTCTTCAAGTATAGGACACGCGGTCCCCGCCGGCGAGTGCAGCGAGCGGCAGTGCGGCGCCGCGGGCAAGGAATCCAGCAAAAAAAATCCAGGCGGGGTTTGGGGCGGAGCCCCGACAAGCTGTGTACCCCCCGTAGGTAGGGACGCGAGCGCATGTCGAGATGTCGCTGCCGGATGTCGAGATGTTGCTCCCGGTTCCCACAAACCTTCCCGACGGCGCCGAGGGCACGCAATCCAGCGAGAACAAACCCGCGGGGTTTGGGGCGGAGCCCCGACAAGCTGTGCACCAGCCGTAGGGAGGGACGCGAGCGCAGCGAGCCGGCCCTGCCGAAGGCGGGGTGCTTAAGCTTGTTACTCACAACATCTTCAAGAAGCGTATGGTGCCGCTCACTTAGTCACCGCTACTTTTGCACAGCGGCCAATCTGGCCACGGAAAATTTTTGGCAGGGAGACCCCCCAAATTCACCGATTCCGGCTCAAATTTGGTGGGCTTTTGGAAGGAATTCGCGCGTGCAGCGCGCCAACAATCGTGGTTTTCAGCCTTTCCAATGTCATCCCACCCCTCACATGGCCTCGCTTGAGGCATTTGGCTGGGGATGGCCAATTTGGTCGAAGGTAAGATATATATCTCGCCCAGTTTTTATTATCCGCTCAATCCCTCTTGCCAAAATGTAGCTAGCACAAGGGGTACACACGATAGAAATGTCAGACACGACCTACCGTGAGAGAGAGATATGGATCGTGTGAATACCTGCTATATAAGGCTTGACAGGCGCCTTATATAGGCATTGATGCGATCATTATTACGTAGACAGGGTTCAAGGCGCCGAAAAACTTTTTTAAAAGTTGCGCAGAATCCTCCAATTCGTGCAGAAAAATACTTGACTTGGGGATTTCCTTTTGGGGAAAGAAATCCACTCTCACGGTAGGTCGTGTCTGACATTTCTATCGTGCGTACCCCTTGAGCTAGCATGAAATGGAGCATTTCTGCAAGAGGATTAAAAATCCGGACTTTTTCCTGATGAGATCAATCAGCCATCAATTTCTGTACAAAAGAAGCGGTGACTAAGTGAGCGGCACCATAGACCCCCCAGACGCGCGCCAAAACGCGTTAGAACGCGTAAATTAGAGTGTTGTTTGCTTGTGTGATGATGCATCATGACATCATAAGACAGGCTACCGGGTATCAAGCGCGGTAACCAACAGACTTTATCTCAGCGAGGCACGAGCTAGAACGAAATAAAGCGTCTGTCAAGAGAGACTAATTTTTTCCTGGAAATTGCGGGAAACGTTGGGGAAACGCTTAGTTTTGAGCAGCTGCTTCACTTCAGCTACCCGGAACCTCCTTCCTGTGGCTGGTTCGCGAAATAGACCTCTGAAATTGGACGTTGTTTTACTCTATGAGGGCTACGGACCTATATGGTAGTGACCGGGGGCCTACCGCAACCCCTCCACGGCGGCTGGCGTGTAACAACCATAACTTTTGATTGACCCGTCCAAGACACGTCAGACCCAGAGGCGGATCAAACCGAGTACAGGTAGGTATGTTGTTATTATTTAATTATCATAACTATAGGTACTAGCTGCCGCGCTTAAAGAAGTACAATTAATGATACATAGCTGCTAGCGCTAATACTTCAAAAAAAACTTTCTTTATTTTTTTATAACTAGCGCACCTCCTTCAAGGGCCGTAGAATAGAACGTCACCGTTACATGCAGACATAGCGAACGCACCGATGATCTCACTATCATCTAGTTCCCATACCTCTTCGTCACTCTTTTACTGTCGGGATCTAGCTTTCTGCGCTTCTTCGGTGGCTCAATAGTGGCAGGAGAGGGCTCCGGAGCACGGTTCTCATCACGTCGGCTTAGCAGCGGGCTCGGTGGTGGAGAAGGCGGCGCTCGGCCAGCAAGACTTTCGTTCTCAATAGGCTGCAAAGGGGTAGACATGATGGAGAAGAACAAGAAGAGTGAAGAGGATGCGATTCGACGCGTAAGACGCGTCGCAAAGTGCGGCGCTGGACCGCGCTGCCGCTGGTGGTGTGGCGGCTAGTGACCAGTCACAGAAGTCGTGGGAACACTTAGTCGGCTAGTCGGGAAGCCGCTCTCGTCCATTCCATAGATTCTAGTATCCGGTGAGACCCCTGCATCCACGATGTACTTCTTCACCAACTCTACCCAGGACTTCACGGCTTCTGGATTCAAGCTATTTATTCAAGCTCCGGGCGCGCTGGGTGTCGAGGGGCTTGCTCCAAAAGGTACTGAGTGTGTCGTGGTGCCTGTCAAGAAAACTGAAGACCCATCTTTTCCCAACAGGCTCGTAGTCGGGTCCGTGAAGGGCCTGGAGTGCCGCGTTTGCGTACTGCTCTAGAGTACAGTGCCGGACACGCAAAGTCGACAATGTTGATTGCCGGCGAACGGGAATTTTGGGGATAAATCTGACTCCACATTCGGATTCGCCGACCCCTGAAAAGCTCAAAAAACCACCTCCGAAATTTTTCCCACGACATTTTGGCTGTGGCCAAATTTTTGAGGTCAAAAATCGAAACTGTGTGTACCCCTTTTGAGCTCCGAGCGCAAAATTACTGATCCTTGGCAGGTGTAAGTGGAAGGGTGACGGCCTGAACTACAATCTGGGCGGTAATCCGTGCGGATTTTCAGCATCAACCCACGGCAGCGGCACGGCATGGTGGTCGGCAAGCATGTTGACACATGGTCTGTGATAGAATTGATGAACATGATGTAAGTTGTCCAAATACGGCGATGTTTCTCAAGGAATTTGTGCCAAAACGGCTCGTGAAATTGTTTTGATTTTGCCAGGGACAGAACCAGCTCAATTAACGGAGTCGATTGCGCCATGTTTCGTAATTTTCCCATGAAATCTCGGTGTCCGGCCAAAATTTTGGGGTCAGATTTTTTGATTTTGAGTTTTGGGGAAATCGGCTCGTGCAAAACCGTTGTTTGGGTCTATAACATCATATTTACACAGAAAACTAGCCGCCGGAGCATGTGTCAAACCTTCCATAAATGGAAGATCAAAGTTGCCGACTTTGCGTGTCCGGCACTGTATCTGTCGATGCAGCAGTGCCACGAAAGCCTAGTCTCGTGACCAGCCTCTCACGACATCCCAAAGGGAAACCCTGTCGTGAGACTGATATTTGATGCAAAAATGTGACTTGAACTGCACAGATAGACTTTGACCGTATTATAGAGGTAGAATCTGCCCAAACAATGTCAAGTTCCGGTGTAGAAGCAAACAAACTGAGAGCAGGTAAAGTCCACATACTGTGTGAAAGCTCCATCAAATTTTGATAGAGCAAAGGTACGGTTATGTGGCCGCTGATGGTTCCAGACTCTCACGACTGGGTTTCCCTTTGGGATGTCGTGAGAGGCTGGTCACGAGACTACGAAAGCCTCGATCCGCGGACTCGCGCATGAACCCGACGAGTGCCCATTCCGTGACCATTGGGACCTTTTGCTTCTTTTGATTCGCTTCTCGAATGCTTTGACCACCTTGTACACGTCGGGATAGTGTCATGTATGGAATATTGTACTTGAAAGACAATTCAGAGACAGTTTTGGGCTTGCCTAAGTTGGCGGGCTTGACGCGCTTCCGCTCGTACTCCCGCAATGCCGCCGCTATATTTGCCTCCTTCCGTCGACTGTTCTCGTGGGCTTTGACCCGATCGGACTTTGCGTGGTAAGATAGGCGTCACGCCAATCCGGCACCCTTATATAAGCATTACGTTCAGCACAGCCACCCGCCAAATCTTGGAAGTTCAAAAAATCAACTTGTTCTCTTTGCGATTTTGAGTCCTTCGGAACCTCAAAGAGTTTTTCTTTTTGCAGATCCACTGACTCAAGTGGCCTTTCAAGTACCAGGCTTGAGGCCCTGGAGCCACTTTGTTGTGCTCACCATTCAAATGTATGTGAATGTCAATACACATCTGACCCTAAATTCCGTGTCTGAATTCTGTTTGTGTTAAGTTCCTGGAAATACATTGGATGTTTAAAGCGTAACGCTTTGCTAGCTCATTATGAGGCAATCACAACTTCCTAGCGTTAAAGTTTAAACAAGGTATTTTGATGCTAATTTGGCGCGTCGCGTCGCACGGATACATATATGACGTGTAGTGTGTACGTAAGCTTACATAATCTGCCAAATCTCCGCCTTATTTTTCGCAAGATGCGCTCAAACGCGTCGAAAATGAGTTTGGAACCTTTACATAATGGGTTGCCTTTTTTGGAAAGATCACCTTATATCTTTTCAACAAGGAAATATTGGCCAAATCTGCTCCATCGAATCATAGATATGCCTATTAGCTACAGTTTGGTGGTCTTACATTTGTCAATATGGTGTTGTGGCCAGACTTATAAGCATTTTGTTGACGTGATGTTTCGGCTTACATAACCAGGTGCCGGATCGGCGTGACGCCTATCTTACACCGTGGACATTGGACGGCAGGGATTGGCCAGAGAAGACGAAGAGTCTTCAAGCTTCAAGAGAGGTGATGGATAGACGCGTCAACGAACATGTGTCACGCTTCCACGTGCATGATCTTGTCCATTTCTTGGCAACCATTCCAAGGGTGATGGCAAATCGGCTGCGTCCTATGTCGCTTTCGGACGCAAGCCCGGATAGACATAGAACTTTAGGGGCTCGTCACGCGTCACCGGGTCCTCTGTCGAATCCCAAATTCGTCACGCCGAGCTGAAACTCCTCTGAAATGCGTAAAAAGAACAAAATTCGCGTCTGATTTTTTTTTTTTTTCGCCGAAAATTTCGGTCACGCAAAATTTCGGTCCAGTCGAATTGTCGAATCGGTTCGGGAGTGTCACGCGTCACACCCCCTGTCAATTTGAATGAAATTGTACGGTATGGCAAAAGAATCAAGATGAAATCAAGACGCCAAATCGTAAACTTCACTCGCGAGTCGCTACAGCAAAGGTGGAGCTCTGAAAACTGGGGACATTCATGCAGAGGTATAAGCCCGTCTTCTCTCTCTAGCATATCACCTCTGTGGTCGTCGTCGTCGCTCGCGCGGCGCGGAGCGCCGCGCTCGCTCCTCCTCCTCCCGCTCTGAAAACTGGGGACATTCATGCAGAGGTATTTACTAATCACTCCTCTTTCTCCCTCTTTTTCTCTCTTTTTGTGCAACTTGAAAACTTGATTAGTACATAAGCCCGGATACCCTCCGCCCTGGTTCTGGGGATCAATGGCATCTCCGGCATCTCATCAACAATCCCCGGGAAGGTGACTCCTTGTCACAAAATGTAACAATAATTGTTTGACCAATAGCGAATGCTTCATTGAGTCTCCCGACTCAATTCGACTTGTCACAGATGCTCGTATTCAGTACCTGTCATCTAGATATGTCTATAGAGAGCCTTGTGTGCCTAGTAATCCCCCAATTTTGATTCAAGATGGTTAGGAAAGGCAATCGCGATAGGTTTGATTTGGATTTATATCTCAGAGACCGTACAGGAGATCATCAAAGACCAACTGAAGCGAACATATCATATTATGCGCAAGGTAAAGGACTCATGTCTTGTCCTTGTAATGATCTATTTAGCTCTGCGACAGGTGCGCAGACCATCTAAATTGAATGAATTCATGGCTGGCCAAATCACAGGCTTATCAGCGCTCCGGTCAACATCGCGCCATTGCTTACCACGTCCTATAAGTTCATTTTGACAACTCTTGCTAGGAATCAAACCTCAAGTGCATGGCGGCGACAAGAAGAGCGCGGGAGGGAGGTAGTACAAGTGGCGGATATGCATGTATATATGTAGCTGTAATATATCAATTCTGCACGCTCAGGTTGAGTGGGTTAACTCTCTCGGGTTGAATGGGTAATCTGATGAGTTTTGCGGGCGACAAAGGACTGGCATCCTTTTACTGCTCACACTCTTGAAACACCTACTTCTTTAACCACTTATGCAAGCAAGACTGGTCCAAAACATGTGTCACACAATTCACCATCAAGTAGCTATGCCGCTTGCTGTCGTGAACCATAAAATTACAATAGCAATAGGATAATTCATTGTGTATCCGAGGACGCCTTTGACGGGTTCCGTCTCCCTGAACTGGATAACCTGCCCACTTAAAGCGTTCATGGCCCATTAATCAACATGGCCGGCTCCTTGCAGTAGGTCGTGCTCCCCAACAACGAGCACTCGCTGACCAGCTTTGACAGCGCAAATTACAAGGTCATTATAGTTTTGGGATGTGGGATGCTCCTCGCCACTGTCACTCTTGCTCTTTTCATATGCTTGCGTCGCCGTCAAATTGCTAGAGGCATCAATTTCAGGTTTCGTCCAGACATCACACGTGTGGAGCCCTTGTGGTCATCATCGAAAATGCTCATTTTTTCTTCCCGATGTGTTTTTTGCGCTCTTTCAACCAAATCTAGCCATTTTCTCGACGGGTTTCAAGAATTTCGCTTTTCCCTCGACATTCGGCTTGTCTTCGGCAGACTCAACCCACTGCGACAGCCGAATCTTTGTCCGAACCGGATCTAGGTACCTGGGATCCGTCCCCCCAAATTTTGTCCGACCGGCATCTAGCTTTCGCGGCCCAAACCTGTGATTTTTGTCCGAACCGGGATCTGGCATTTGGGGGGATAAACCGGGGTCCTCCTGTCACAGACAGGCCTGGCTTCCCACGCCTCTCCATGCTGTAAACACCAATAAACAAGTGGCGGCATCGTCGTCCATCATCAAGACAAGAGACCAAACCAGCCGAGACGAGAGACGCAAAGAAGTCAGGACTCCCTGCTCACCAGCACCCACAAACTCAACTAAGAGCTGGGCATACCTTCGGTAAGATGAAGGCTTGGGGAGCGCAACAGGAGATACCCATAAGAATGATAAAATAAAAACACTAGAGTACATGACTCATGAGTGGAGGTAGAGCTAAATACATACTTATGAGTACCTTCCCAGTCATAACTAGAATGAGTCATGGCTAAGAATAGAATAACAATAAGAATGAGTCATATCTAGAAATAGAATCTAAAAATTGAAGAACAGCAGAGAGCACAGCCGTAAAGGCTGTAGAGAGCTGTTTTTCCTTTCCTTTTCTTTTCATTTTTTCCGCTCCGACATGGGTCATGGGCAAGTCATGGGCCTTGATTGGGGCTTGATGCATGTGCAGATCATGTGCAGATCAGAGTGTGTCAGATTCAGAGATCTGACACCTCTTGGTTGATTGCCCTGACGGTTTGATTCCCAGTGAAAACCCAGGCGCGGCAGGTATCACTGGGTATTGGTTGAGTGCGGCGGACTCGGGCAGTATCGCGCAGGCTCAGAGGAAAAATCGTGACGTCATGTAAAAGGCGTCTATTTCCGTTCACTTCAGTCGGACTTGGTGAAAAATCTCAAAGTCTTCTCTGGAGTCTGGACACTGGCGGCACTGTTGTGAGGCAATGTGAGTGACCTGAGTGTAGGCTCGCCGACGCGCGTCATCGATGTTGTCACTGTGCTGTGACACCGCCGCTCTCCTTCCCTCCTCGTGGGAGAGTAGGCACATTGCACAGCCATCCACTTTCCGGGAGCCTCAGACAAAAGGGGGGAGCAAGCTCCTCCAATCAATCAATCAATCTGGCACTTGGGCTCCGCTCAAGTTTTTTGGGGCTCGTTCGTTTGTGCTTACGTTTGTTGACCATTCTGTCATCGGCAAAGCCGGGAGCACCACTCTGTGGGGCGTTGCCGTACCGCATCAATTGCCGTTGGTCCCTTGTTTTTGCCCTTGCTCGCAAGTCATGGCCGCGTCGAGCTCTGGGCAAGTAGCAGCTGAGTCTTAATCCTCAGTTCTGTTAACCCCCTGTTTTTTCCCGGTGTTCTCTGGGTGGCGGAAGCAAAGACTCAAATTCGGCTGAAGTGGAGGGAAGCAAAACAAAGGTAAGCACAAACGAACGAGCACCACTCAATCAAAACCCGTATATTGTTTTCAAAACGGCTGTAGTGGGCGTTTCTGACCAGTTGGAGTGTGTGAGCCAGTGGGGCTCGGTTATGGTGTTTGTGGGCGGCCGGAAGGAGAAGAAAAAAATCGCCCAAAAAGGAAAGAGGAAAGCGAGAAAAAGAGGGATTTAGAATTTATATATCGGTATATTACCAGCTCACTTTCTGCTCCAGCATTTGCCTAAAATAATCCGATGTTTATCATGAATGATGTTGGCACACAACTTTGACAGCTGTCAAACTGATGAGATTCCGACAACATCGATAGGAGTCTTTGCTCTTTACCTTCACAATGGATCGCCCCCAAACCCCAGACTATTGGGCTGGCCTCACAGAATTCGATGGAGAGACACTAAATCAATTATCACCACTCAGATCAACCCATAATCCAAGACCTGAGGCTGGGATTGGCTTTATCAATACACAATCAGCAAGTACGTACAACTAAAAGCCTTGAAAGAGATTTGAATAAACTGGCTCAATAGATGCTGCTGCTCCTCTGCCTGATATACAACTATGTGAGTTAAGCACCCTTTTGTGCATCTTGATTAGAGAATTTACATAATCTAAATGAGATGATGATATGCAAATCTCAAGCTCCTCTATGAACACTGAGACTGCAACAGCTCAGACACAATTCAGTATGCTCAATTCAGTCTATTCTGATTCTTGATGTCATTATGTTGACTTTACAGTTGAATATCAACCAGCATACCAAATTTCTGATCCCAATGGTGTGTGCTGTTATTCAACTTGATAACCCAAGCTTTGACAATGATTGTATAGATACACATTTCTCTGGTGTCTCTGGTCCGCAATCATTCATTTTTGTTGACAAGGATTCCGGTGAGAATTTTATCAGACGATAAAAATATAATTTGAAATTTAGAATCAACCTTCACACGTAGCCGTGGCCGTCCACGGAATGAAGACCTACCAGTAGCGCAGAATTCACAGACATCTGGATCCAACAAAGGAATTTATAAACCGGTACCCCACCGTCCATATGCAGGCCCTCGA
Organism: Favolaschia claudopus; assembly: GCA_037176885.1. Taxonomy (NCBI): domain Eukaryota; kingdom Fungi; phylum Basidiomycota; class Agaricomycetes; order Agaricales; family Mycenaceae; genus Favolaschia; species Favolaschia claudopus. The sequence goes on from JAWWNJ010000190.1 coordinate 274,312, forward strand.
GTCAGTCCCTTCATTGAACTAATCAGAATTGGAATCCTGTATTCATTTATCTAGACTCTTTACACAGGATCGTCAGGCGCAGATGTGGTTTTACAGACAAGCTCAGCAGGTCCTATCCGCCAAGCTAAATTAACAGACTGGGTGCCTCGGAATTCACTCGCTCACGATCACACTTTAAATCCTGTGAACTCTACCAAAACAACAGCATCTTCTAGCTCTGCTCCAAGAGTTGAATATGTTATTCCTCCAGAAGACCCTGATCGCCCGATTGTATTTGACAATGAGCTTGACGACAATCTCTTTAGCCTTTTAGGTACAGGAGAAGGCACAGAGGAAAAAGAAGAAGATGATGATCCTGATACCGAGGCCTCTGACTTTCAGAGAAAAATTCCTAGTGCAGTTACAGAAGCATACAATCGGCTGAAAAGCTCTCTGAATTCTACTTCTGGCAATTGGCCAAGGCAGTATGAACAAGGGACTTTCTGGGTACCTCAAAAGAATCCTGTTTTCTTAAGAGCCAAGCCTAGTGCTCAACAGATGTACACTGCAAGACTGTTTTACTGGGATCCAGATTACTTGGTCAGCGGTGGACTCTGTTGCCCCGACTGCAGTGTCAAGCTAGAGAGACACGGTCTTACAAGACCTCGACGGGTTGTTGATCTAAATAATTGCTTTTATCTGGTTGGCCAGAGACATAGATGCAAGAACTGCAGAAACAAGGAGTCAAATAAAGCTACAGTGACTTTTAATAGTTGGGATCCAAAAATCATTGCCCGGCTTCCACAATCTCTGGCAGCAGAATTCCCAGCTCATCTCAGCCATAGAGGGGCAATGTCAAAGCCTGTTTTTGACTTGATGCGGACATGCTTTCAGTATGGATATGGGTCAAAACAGTTTTCAAACACCCTTCAAGTGTTGCACAGGCTGACCTTTGACCGGCTTCATATGCAGTATTTGCAATTGGTTCTTCAGTGGGCCCAAAACCATAAAGATGAAATAGATCTTGAATTTACTGAATTCAGTGCCTTCGATGATCCTAATGGGTACAGTGGATTTGTTCCAAGCAGTGCTTGGCTTCGGATGATGTATGATCAATATATGGAGAAGCATGGTGCAGCTATGGATCAACAAGCTGCAATGAAGAGCGCCAGACTTGCTGCTGTGGACCACAGTTATAAAACAACAAAGCAGATCATGAAACTCAATGGTGAATCTATCTTTGCGGCGACCTTGACTATGACAAATGAGTTCGGTGAAATTCGCATTCTGGCCTTCGTTGCAACAAGTTCACACTCTGAATTTGAGGATGCTCTGTCTAAAATGCAGTCAAACCTCGCTTTGTATGGGTTGGAGCAACCGGAAGTCATCTTCACAGACAATCCAGCTGCAGACAAGCAATTTCTGGAGAGGATTTTTCCTTCCCTCACCAAAAATGTTGTGCCAGTGGAAAAATATTCTCATCTGGATCCAGTTGCTCTCCCTGATGATTTTGATGTGCGGACTATGAGCACGGCTGCTGCAATTGAAGAAGCACTCGCAACTATCTATCAAGATATAGATCTTAATGATGAATCATCCAAGCTTGTTGTTGGCCTTGATACTGAGTGGAATGTAGACCAAGGCAGAGGTGGTGGCTCACACCCTACAGCAATCATTCAGATAGCATACAAAACAAGTGTATTCATTTTTCAAGTGCGACACTTCAATGGCAACCTGCCTGCAGCCTTGACAGCATTTCTTTCCAATCCTCAGATCTTGAAAGCAGGTCGTTCTGTTACTGGCGATTTGACACGTCTGGCTACAGAGAGTAAATGTGGCCCCTTTCAAGGAGGGGTTGAGTTAGCGAAACTTGCAAAAGAGCTGAATGTTATTAAAGATGCTCGTCTGGGACTCGCAGAATTATGTGCTCAGGTCTTAAAACTCAGACTTGAGAAACCTGCAGATCTTCGAATGAATAATGAATGGGATCTTTCAAAACTCTCTCAGCGTCATATAGAATATGCTGCACTTGATGCTTTTGTGTCGCTTCGGATCTATGAGCAATTATCTGCAAAAACAGTCCCAGGGAAGATATCTGAAAATACTAGGACAGGTGCTTCAGTTGAACTCCATCAGACTGATCATCAAGTCATTGCCTATGGCATCATATCTCCTGATACAACCCCTCTCCCTGGATGCCTGAATTGCACCCCAACACGAGTTCGAATCAAAGTGACAGATGTACTGGTACCTGGCGCAACAATCAAAATGGTCTCAGCCCAAGGCACCAAAGCATTGTCAGCCTTTGGTTCACCACCGTTTGATATAGTTGTTCAACGAAACACAGTCTATACAAGGAATGTTGATCAGTCTCAGATATCTGAAGATGTAGCGAATGAAAATGAGGCAGAAATGAATGAAGCTCTAGCTGCTTTAGAAAAGGCAATCCGCGAGGATTCTTCATTCCAGGAATTTCTAGCTCGCTCAGAAGATGATACCGAAGGCCTAGATTGGATTGATGATTCCCATGATTCTCATAATTCTGGAAACGACATCTCTCTAGACGATGTTGATGAGGCTGCTCTAGCTGAAGGATTCAAACTGCTCAATGATCCTGAATTCTCAACATGGCCAACAGTGATCCGAAGCCGTGTCATTATGGATATTTGGCATGCTATGGCCCGAGTTAAAGTTCCAAAAGAGCATGGCTTGAGACGAGCTTTTGGTTTTGCTCTCAGAGATGCTATTCTGATCCCAAATGCTGAAGACAAGCAGAGGATTGAAAAATTCTTGTTACAGAAAGGCACATCTTGGGATGAGAGACTTCGCTTCAATCCAAGGTGGTTGTGGCGGCGTTGCCGGAGATCTGTTCCACCTCCTGAGCAACTCTATGAAGCTGTCAGTGAGGTATTCTATGCATACGGCCCAATTAAAGATACCAAGACCAAGCTTCCCCTATTCAATCCTACCGCATGGAAGGATGCACGCAATGTTTTAAAGGCTATTCATTTGGGGCTTATGTCTGATCCCCCTGGAGTTCAACTATATTTTCAGATTGGTATTGACAGTAAAAATGGAAATCTACCAATCTACCGCTGTTGCCGAGGAACCAACAACCCAGAAGGTGGTGTACATCATTCTACGCGTGTGCGAATGCCGAAGTCTGGAGTGTCTGTCCGTCATGCAAGTGCACGAGTCAAAGATTATGTGTTTATTCATAATCTGGTTGTGGGTACACTCAATCGAACAGGAACTGCATATAAGGGACATTACAATATTGAAGTCCTTGATGCTTTGCAACTCTTGATAGAGGAAACCAGATATCTTGTCCCTGGATCTGTCATACGAAAAGGTTGGATAAATAGCGGTTTATATACTTCTGCTGGTGAAACTATTGGCATCCTTCCTATTCCGGAGAAAACCAGACTGGAATCTGGCATGCTTGAATATAATGATACTGTAGACTCTCAGTTCACACATTCCTTCCTTGCAAAAATGCAGGGAACAAAATTTGCAGTCATCAATATATCGTCAGTGCCAGAAAAAGTCCGGTTTGGAGACTGGTTGAGAAGTTCTGGGTCTAATGAGGAAAATTGGAGGCAACGCACAAAGAATTGGAATGGAAGTGCAGATGGCGCTTTCTATTTCTACAAGGTATGTGTTGATTTCGGATAAGAGACCTTGATATCAAACCATTATCTAGGTTCCTGAACATATGAAAGCATATCATACAAAATGGCTCCGTAAAGCAAATGAGAAAAGCTCTATGTCACAGGACCTTGTCAAACTGAAAGCCCTGGAGCGTAAACATCAGAGTACTGCACGAAGCCAGTTATCAGCTAATGTTCCTCCGGTCATGCTACCAATACACTCAGTAGCGCAAACACAATCTCGTGTTTTAATTTCTGAGTCGTTTGCTGAACCCTCTCCTATGGACATCGATGAACCTGTGGCAACAGGAATGCCAAGCAGTGCACAGTTAGACAGCTTGCTTGAATTCGCTACAAGCTTCACAGACTTCTCAGGCACACATATGGCGCCAATTGAGTACAATCCCCAAGCTTCCTTTGCATCAAGCACTCAGATAATGCCAATGGATGACACATCCCAACCTTCTTTTGCATCTAGCAGCACAGGTCAATGGCACAATAATTTTGCTTTTACTACGGACACACTGGGAGAATCAATATCACAAGTAGAATTTGTTGACGGATATTCAGCCAACAAAAGGAAACGGACATGTATCAAATGTGGTAAATCCAACTGTGAGGGTGCCAGCCGTCGAGAATACTGCAAAAATGCATGCAGGGATTGTGGAGAAACCAATTGTCCAGGTCGCGCCACCTCTAAACGCAAAAGTTGTACAGATAGTGGGGGAAGTAAGGGTAAACAAAGGGCTTAAAAATCTTGTAGCTATTTAGACGGATATAGTAGTGCATAATCAGATTCACCTGCTTGATTCTCCATAGTAAGAAGCCATATGTTTGTTCACAAAGGTGAGGGAAGATTTCATGAATTTTTGCGGAATTCTGAGAGCACATACCTAATTGGGTGTAGTATTTGATGCAATCAAGGTTCATACACCCTTTTCGGAAGCATCATCAATTACATACCCAGCATACACCTTTTTTGGATGCATCATCAAGGCATACACCTTTTTGGGACACGATCAAAAGCATACACCCTTTTCGGACGGCATACACCATATAGGGTGTATGCCATCACCACAAACACCATTAACGAGCCGCCAGTGGCTCGGTTATGGTGTTTGTGGGCGGCCGGAAGGAGAAGAAAAAAATCGCCCAAAAAGGAAAGAGGAAAGCGAGAAAAAGAGGGATTTAGAATTTATATATCGGTATATTACCAGCTCACTTTCTGCTCCAGCATTTGCCTAAAATAATCCGATGTTTATCATGAATGATGTTGGCACACAACTTTGACAGCTGTCAAACTGATGAGATTCCGACAACATCGATAGGAGTCTTTGCTCTTTACCTTCACAATGGATCGCCCCCAAACCCCAGACTATTGGGCTGGCCTCACAGAATTCGATGGAGAGACACTAAATCAATTATCACCACTCAGATCAACCCATAATCCAAGACCTGAGGCTGGGATTGGCTTTATCAATACACAATCAGCAAGTACGTACAACTAAAAGCCTTGAAAGAGATTTGAATAAACTGGCTCAATAGATGCTGCTGCTCCTCTGCCTGATATACAACTATGTGAGTTAAGCACCCTTTTGTGCATCTTGATTAGAGAATTTACATAATCTAAATGAGATGATGATATGCAAATCTCAAGCTCCTCTATGAACACTGAGACTGCAACAGCTCAGACACAATTCAGTATGCTCAATTCAGTCTATTCTGATTCTTGATGTCATTATGTTGACTTTACAGTTGAATATCAACCAGCATACCAAATTTCTGATCCCAATGGTGTGTGCTGTTATTCAACTTGATAACCCAAGCTTTGACAATGATTGTATAGATACACATTTCTCTGGTGTCTCTGGTCCGCAATCATTCATTTTTGTTGACAAGGATTCCGGTGAGAATTTTATCAGACGATAAAAATATAATTTGAAATTTAGAATCAACCTTCACACGTAGCCGTGGCCGTCCACGGAATGAAGACCTACCAGTAGCGCAGAATTCACAGACATCTGGATCCAACAAAGGAATTTATAAACCGGTACCCCACCGTCCATATGCAGGCCCTCGAGTCAGTCCCTTCATTGAACTAATCAGAATTGGAATCCTGTATTCATTTATCTAGACTCTTTACACAGGATCGTCAGGCGCAGATGTGGTTTTACAGACAAGCTCAGCAGGTCCTATCCGCCAAGCTAAATTAACAGACTGGGTGCCTCGGAATTCACTCGCTCACGATCACACTTTAAATCCTGTGAACTCTACCAAAACAACAGCATCTTCTAGCTCTGCTCCAAGAGTTGAATATGTTATTCCTCCAGAAGACCCTGATCGCCCGATTGTATTTGACAATGAGCTTGACGACAATCTCTTTAGCCTTTTAGGTACAGGAGAAGGCACAGAGGAAAAAGAAGAAGATGATGATCCTGATACCGAGGCCTCTGACTTTCAGAGAAAAATTCCTAGTGCAGTTACAGAAGCATACAATCGGCTGAAAAGCTCTCTGAATTCTACTTCTGGCAATTGGCCAAGGCAGTATGAACAAGGGACTTTCTGGGTACCTCAAAAGAATCCTGTTTTCTTAAGAGCCAAGCCTAGTGCTCAACAGATGTACACTGCAAGACTGTTTTACTGGGATCCAGATTACTTGGTCAGCGGTGGACTCTGTTGCCCCGACTGCAGTGTCAAGCTAGAGAGACACGGTCTTACAAGACCTCGACGGGTTGTTGATCTAAATAATTGCTTTTATCTGGTTGGCCAGAGACATAGATGCAAGAACTGCAGAAACAAGGAGTCAAATAAAGCTACAGTGACTTTTAATAGTTGGGATCCAAAAATCATTGCCCGGCTTCCACAATCTCTGGCAGCAGAATTCCCAGCTCATCTCAGCCATAGAGGGGCAATGTCAAAGCCTGTTTTTGACTTGATGCGGACATGCTTTCAGTATGGATATGGGTCAAAACAGTTTTCAAACACCCTTCAAGTGTTGCACAGGCTGACCTTTGACCGGCTTCATATGCAGTATTTGCAATTGGTTCTTCAGTGGGCCCAAAACCATAAAGATGAAATAGATCTTGAATTTACTGAATTCAGTGCCTTCGATGATCCTAATGGGTACAGTGGATTTGTTCCAAGCAGTGCTTGGCTTCGGATGATGTATGATCAATATATGGAGAAGCATGGTGCAGCTATGGATCAACAAGCTGCAATGAAGAGCGCCAGACTTGCTGCTGTGGACCACAGTTATAAAACAACAAAGCAGATCATGAAACTCAATGGTGAATCTATCTTTGCGGCGACCTTGACTATGACAAATGAGTTCGGTGAAATTCGCATTCTGGCCTTCGTTGCAACAAGTTCACACTCTGAATTTGAGGATGCTCTGTCTAAAATGCAGTCAAACCTCGCTTTGTATGGGTTGGAGCAACCGGAAGTCATCTTCACAGACAATCCAGCTGCAGACAAGCAATTTCTGGAGAGGATTTTTCCTTCCCTCACCAAAAATGTTGTGCCAGTGGAAAAATATTCTCATCTGGATCCAGTTGCTCTCCCTGATGATTTTGATGTGCGGACTATGAGCACGGCTGCTGCAATTGAAGAAGCACTCGCAACTATCTATCAAGATATAGATCTTAATGATGAATCATCCAAGCTTGTTGTTGGCCTTGATACTGAGTGGAATGTAGACCAAGGCAGAGGTGGTGGCTCACACCCTACAGCAATCATTCAGATAGCATACAAAACAAGTGTATTCATTTTTCAAGTGCGACACTTCAATGGCAACCTGCCTGCAGCCTTGACAGCATTTCTTTCCAATCCTCAGATCTTGAAAGCAGGTCGTTCTGTTACTGGCGATTTGACACGTCTGGCTACAGAGAGTAAATGTGGCCCCTTTCAAGGAGGGGTTGAGTTAGCGAAACTTGCAAAAGAGCTGAATGTTATTAAAGATGCTCGTCTGGGACTCGCAGAATTATGTGCTCAGGTCTTAAAACTCAGACTTGAGAAACCTGCAGATCTTCGAATGAATAATGAATGGGATCTTTCAAAACTCTCTCAGCGTCATATAGAATATGCTGCACTTGATGCTTTTGTGTCGCTTCGGATCTATGAGCAATTATCTGCAAAAACAGTCCCAGGGAAGATATCTGAAAATACTAGGACAGGTGCTTCAGTTGAACTCCATCAGACTGATCATCAAGTCATTGCCTATGGCATCATATCTCCTGATACAACCCCTCTCCCTGGATGCCTGAATTGCACCCCAACACGAGTTCGAATCAAAGTGACAGATGTACTGGTACCTGGCGCAACAATCAAAATGGTCTCAGCCCAAGGCACCAAAGCATTGTCAGCCTTTGGTTCACCACCGTTTGATATAGTTGTTCAACGAAACACAGTCTATACAAGGAATGTTGATCAGTCTCAGATATCTGAAGATGTAGCGAATGAAAATGAGGCAGAAATGAATGAAGCTCTAGCTGCTTTAGAAAAGGCAATCCGCGAGGATTCTTCATTCCAGGAATTTCTAGCTCGCTCAGAAGATGATACCGAAGGCCTAGATTGGATTGATGATTCCCATGATTCTCATAATTCTGGAAACGACATCTCTCTAGACGATGTTGATGAGGCTGCTCTAGCTGAAGGATTCAAACTGCTCAATGATCCTGAATTCTCAACATGGCCAACAGTGATCCGAAGCCGTGTCATTATGGATATTTGGCATGCTATGGCCCGAGTTAAAGTTCCAAAAGAGCATGGCTTGAGACGAGCTTTTGGTTTTGCTCTCAGAGATGCTATTCTGATCCCAAATGCTGAAGACAAGCAGAGGATTGAAAAATTCTTGTTACAGAAAGGCACATCTTGGGATGAGAGACTTCGCTTCAATCCAAGGTGGTTGTGGCGGCGTTGCCGGAGATCTGTTCCACCTCCTGAGCAACTCTATGAAGCTGTCAGTGAGGTATTCTATGCATACGGCCCAATTAAAGATACCAAGACCAAGCTTCCCCTATTCAATCCTACCGCATGGAAGGATGCACGCAATGTTTTAAAGGCTATTCATTTGGGGCTTATGTCTGATCCCCCTGGAGTTCAACTATATTTTCAGATTGGTATTGACAGTAAAAATGGAAATCTACCAATCTACCGCTGTTGCCGAGGAACCAACAACCCAGAAGGTGGTGTACATCATTCTACGCGTGTGCGAATGCCGAAGTCTGGAGTGTCTGTCCGTCATGCAAGTGCACGAGTCAAAGATTATGTGTTTATTCATAATCTGGTTGTGGGTACACTCAATCGAACAGGAACTGCATATAAGGGACATTACAATATTGAAGTCCTTGATGCTTTGCAACTCTTGATAGAGGAAACCAGATATCTTGTCCCTGGATCTGTCATACGAAAAGGTTGGATAAATAGCGGTTTATATACTTCTGCTGGTGAAACTATTGGCATCCTTCCTATTCCGGAGAAAACCAGACTGGAATCTGGCATGCTTGAATATAATGATACTGTAGACTCTCAGTTCACACATTCCTTCCTTGCAAAAATGCAGGGAACAAAATTTGCAGTCATCAATATATCGTCAGTGCCAGAAAAAGTCCGGTTTGGAGACTGGTTGAGAAGTTCTGGGTCTAATGAGGAAAATTGGAGGCAACGCACAAAGAATTGGAATGGAAGTGCAGATGGCGCTTTCTATTTCTACAAGGTATGTGTTGATTTCGGATAAGAGACCTTGATATCAAACCATTATCTAGGTTCCTGAACATATGAAAGCATATCATACAAAATGGCTCCGTAAAGCAAATGAGAAAAGCTCTATGTCACAGGACCTTGTCAAACTGAAAGCCCTGGAGCGTAAACATCAGAGTACTGCACGAAGCCAGTTATCAGCTAATGTTCCTCCGGTCATGCTACCAATACACTCAGTAGCGCAAACACAATCTCGTGTTTTAATTTCTGAGTCGTTTGCTGAACCCTCTCCTATGGACATCGATGAACCTGTGGCAACAGGAATGCCAAGCAGTGCACAGTTAGACAGCTTGCTTGAATTCGCTACAAGCTTCACAGACTTCTCAGGCACACATATGGCGCCAATTGAGTACAATCCCCAAGCTTCCTTTGCATCAAGCACTCAGATAATGCCAATGGATGACACATCCCAACCTTCTTTTGCATCTAGCAGCACAGGTCAATGGCACAATAATTTTGCTTTTACTACGGACACACTGGGAGAATCAATATCACAAGTAGAATTTGTTGACGGATATTCAGCCAACAAAAGGAAACGGACATGTATCAAATGTGGTAAATCCAACTGTGAGGGTGCCAGCCGTCGAGAATACTGCAAAAATGCATGCAGGGATTGTGGAGAAACCAATTGTCCAGGTCGCGCCACCTCTAAACGCAAAAGTTGTACAGATAGTGGGGGAAGTAAGGGTAAACAAAGGGCTTAAAAATCTTGTAGCTATTTAGACGGATATAGTAGTGCATAATCAGATTCACCTGCTTGATTCTCCATAGTAAGAAGCCATATGTTTGTTCACAAAGGTGAGGGAAGATTTCATGAATTTTTGCGGAATTCTGAGAGCACATACCTAATTGGGTGTAGCATTTGATGCAATCAAGGTTCATACACCCTTTTCGGAAGCATCATCAATTACATACCCAGCATACACCTTTTTTGGATGCATCATCAAGGCATACACCTTTTTGGGACACGATCAAAAGCATACACCCTTTTCGGACGGCATACACCATATAGGGTGTATGCCATCACCACAAACACCATTAACGAGCCGCCAGTGGCTCGGTTATGGTGTTTGTGGGCGGCCGGAAGGAGAAGAAAAAAATCGCCCAAAAAGGAAAGAGGAAAGCGAGAAAAAGAGGGATTTAGAATTTATATATCGGTATATTACCAGCTCACTTTCTGCTCCAGCATTTGCCTAAAATAATCCGATGTTTATCATGAATGATGTTGGCACACAACTTTGACAGCTGTCAAACTGATGAGATTCCGACAACATCGATAGGAGTCTTTGCTCTTTACCTTCACAATGGATCGCCCCCAAACCCCAGACTATTGGGCTGGCCTCACAGAATTCGATGGAGAGACACTAAATCAATTATCACCACTCAGATCAACCCATAATCCAAGACCTGAGGCTGGGATTGGCTTTATCAATACACAATCAGCAAGTACGTACAACTAAAAGCCTTGAAAGAGATTTGAATAAACTGGCTCAATAGATGCTGCTGCTCCTCTGCCTGATATACAACTATGTGAGTTAAGCACCCTTTTGTGCATCTTGATTAGAGAATTTACATAATCTAAATGAGATGATGATATGCAAATCTCAAGCTCCTCTATGAACACTGAGACTGCAACAGCTCAGACACAATTCAGTATGCTCAATTCAGTCTATTCTGATTCTTGATGTCATTATGTTGACTTTACAGTTGAATATCAACCAGCATACCAAATTTCTGATCCCAATGGTGTGTGCTGTTATTCAACTTGATAACCCAAGCTTTGACAATGATTGTATAGATACACATTTCTCTGGTGTCTCTGGTCCGCAATCATTCATTTTTGTTGACAAGGATTCCGGTGAGAATTTTATCAGACGATAAAAATATAATTTGAAATTTAGAATCAACCTTCACACGTAGCCGTGGCCGTCCACGGAATGAAGACCTACCAGTAGCGCAGAATTCACAGACATCTGGATCCAACAAAGGAATTTATAAACCGGTACCCCACCGTCCATATGCAGGCCCTCGAGTCAGTCCCTTCATTGAACTAATCAGAATTGGAATCCTGTATTCATTTATCTAGACTCTTTACACAGGATCGTCAGGCGCAGATGTGGTTTTACAGACAAGCTCAGCAGGTCCTATCCGCCAAGCTAAATTAACAGACTGGGTGCCTCGGAATTCACTCGCTCACGATCACACTTTAAATCCTGTGAACTCTACCAAAACAACAGCATCTTCTAGCTCTGCTCCAAGAGTTGAATATGTTATTCCTCCAGAAGACCCTGATCGCCCGATTGTATTTGACAATGAGCTTGACGACAATCTCTTTAGCCTTTTAGGTACAGGAGAAGGCACAGAGGAAAAAGAAGAAGATGATGATCCTGATACCGAGGCCTCTGACTTTCAGAGAAAAATTCCTAGTGCAGTTACAGAAGCATACAATCGGCTGAAAAGCTCTCTGAATTCTACTTCTGGCAATTGGCCAAGGCAGTATGAACAAGGGACTTTCTGGGTACCTCAAAAGAATCCTGTTTTCTTAAGAGCCAAGCCTAGTGCTCAACAGATGTACACTGCAAGACTGTTTTACTGGGATCCAGATTACTTGGTCAGCGGTGGACTCTGTTGCCCCGACTGCAGTGTCAAGCTAGAGAGACACGGTCTTACAAGACCTCGACGGGTTGTTGATCTAAATAATTGCTTTTATCTGGTTGGCCAGAGACATAGATGCAAGAACTGCAGAAACAAGGAGTCAAATAAAGCTACAGTGACTTTTAATAGTTGGGATCCAAAAATCATTGCCCGGCTTCCACAATCTCTGGCAGCAGAATTCCCAGCTCATCTCAGCCATAGAGGGGCAATGTCAAAGCCTGTTTTTGACTTGATGCGGACATGCTTTCAGTATGGATATGGGTCAAAACAGTTTTCAAACACCCTTCAAGTGTTGCACAGGCTGACCTTTGACCGGCTTCATATGCAGTATTTGCAATTGGTTCTTCAGTGGGCCCAAAACCATAAAGATGAAATAGATCTTGAATTTACTGAATTCAGTGCCTTCGATGATCCTAATGGGTACAGTGGATTTGTTCCAAGCAGTGCTTGGCTTCGGATGATGTATGATCAATATATGGAGAAGCATGGTGCAGCTATGGATCAACAAGCTGCAATGAAGAGCGCCAGACTTGCTGCTGTGGACCACAGTTATAAAACAACAAAGCAGATCATGAAACTCAATGGTGAATCTATCTTTGCGGCGACCTTGACTATGACAAATGAGTTCGGTGAAATTCGCATTCTGGCCTTCGTTGCAACAAGTTCACACTCTGAATTTGAGGATGCTCTGTCTAAAATGCAGTCAAACCTCGCTTTGTATGGGTTGGAGCAACCGGAAGTCATCTTCACAGACAATCCAGCTGCAGACAAGCAATTTCTGGAGAGGATTTTTCCTTCCCTCACCAAAAATGTTGTGCCAGTGGAAAAATATTCTCATCTGGATCCAGTTGCTCTCCCTGATGATTTTGATGTGCGGACTATGAGCACGGCTGCTGCAATTGAAGAAGCACTCGCAACTATCTATCAAGATATAGATCTTAATGATGAATCATCCAAGCTTGTTGTTGGCCTTGATACTGAGTGGAATGTAGACCAAGGCAGAGGTGGTGGCTCACACCCTACAGCAATCATTCAGATAGCATACAAAACAAGTGTATTCATTTTTCAAGTGCGACACTTCAATGGCAACCTGCCTGCAGCCTTGACAGCATTTCTTTCCAATCCTCAGATCTTGAAAGCAGGTCGTTCTGTTACTGGCGATTTGACACGTCTGGCTACAGAGAGTAAATGTGGCCCCTTTCAAGGAGGGGTTGAGTTAGCGAAACTTGCAAAAGAGCTGAATGTTATTAAAGATGCTCGTCTGGGACTCGCAGAATTATGTGCTCAGGTCTTAAAACTCAGACTTGAGAAACCTGCAGATCTTCGAATGAATAATGAATGGGATCTTTCAAAACTCTCTCAGCGTCATATAGAATATGCTGCACTTGATGCTTTTGTGTCGCTTCGGATCTATGAGCAATTATCTGCAAAAACAGTCCCAGGGAAGATATCTGAAAATACTAGGACAGGTGCTTCAGTTGAACTCCATCAGACTGATCATCAAGTCATTGCCTATGGCATCATATCTCCTGATACAACCCCTCTCCCTGGATGCCTGAATTGCACCCCAACACGAGTTCGAATCAAAGTGACAGATGTACTGGTACCTGGCGCAACAATCAAAATGGTCTCAGCCCAAGGCACCAAAGCATTGTCAGCCTTTGGTTCACCACCGTTTGATATAGTTGTTCAACGAAACACAGTCTATACAAGGAATGTTGATCAGTCTCAGATATCTGAAGATGTAGCGAATGAAAATGAGGCAGAAATGAATGAAGCTCTAGCTGCTTTAGAAAAGGCAATCCGCGAGGATTCTTCATTCCAGGAATTTCTAGCTCGCTCAGAAGATGATACCGAAGGCCTAGATTGGATTGATGATTCCCATGATTCTCATAATTCTGGAAACGACATCTCTCTAGACGATGTTGATGAGGCTGCTCTAGCTGAAGGATTCAAACTGCTCAATGATCCTGAATTCTCAACATGGCCAACAGTGATCCGAAGCCGTGTCATTATGGATATTTGGCATGCTATGGCCCGAGTTAAAGTTCCAAAAGAGCATGGCTTGAGACGAGCTTTTGGTTTTGCTCTCAGAGATGCTATTCTGATCCCAAATGCTGAAGACAAGCAGAGGATTGAAAAATTCTTGTTACAGAAAGGCACATCTTGGGATGAGAGACTTCGCTTCAATCCAAGGTGGTTGTGGCGGCGTTGCCGGAGATCTGTTCCACCTCCTGAGCAACTCTATGAAGCTGTCAGTGAGGTATTCTATGCATACGGCCCAATTAAAGATACCAAGACCAAGCTTCCCCTATTCAATCCTACCGCATGGAAGGATGCACGCAATGTTTTAAAGGCTATTCATTTGGGGCTTATGTCTGATCCCCCTGGAGTTCAACTATATTTTCAGATTGGTATTGACAGTAAAAATGGAAATCTACCAATCTACCGCTGTTGCCGAGGAACCAACAACCCAGAAGGTGGTGTACATCATTCTACGCGTGTGCGAATGCCGAAGTCTGGAGTGTCTGTCCGTCATGCAAGTGCACGAGTCAAAGATTATGTGTTTATTCATAATCTGGTTGTGGGTACACTCAATCGAACAGGAACTGCATATAAGGGACATTACAATATTGAAGTCCTTGATGCTTTGCAACTCTTGATAGAGGAAACCAGATATCTTGTCCCTGGATCTGTCATACGAAAAGGTTGGATAAATAGCGGTTTATATACTTCTGCTGGTGAAACTATTGGCATCCTTCCTATTCCGGAGAAAACCAGACTGGAATCTGGCATGCTTGAATATAATGATACTGTAGACTCTCAGTTCACACATTCCTTCCTTGCAAAAATGCAGGGAACAAAATTTGCAGTCATCAATATATCGTCAGTGCCAGAAAAAGTCCGGTTTGGAGACTGGTTGAGAAGTTCTGGGTCTAATGAGGAAAATTGGAGGCAACGCACAAAGAATTGGAATGGAAGTGCAGATGGCGCTTTCTATTTCTACAAGGTATGTGTTGATTTCGGATAAGAGACCTTGATATCAAACCATTATCTAGGTTCCTGAACATATGAAAGCATATCATACAAAATGGCTCCGTAAAGCAAATGAGAAAAGCTCTATGTCACAGGACCTTGTCAAACTGAAAGCCCTGGAGCGTAAACATCAGAGTACTGCACGAAGCCAGTTATCAGCTAATGTTCCTCCGGTCATGCTACCAATACACTCAGTAGCGCAAACACAATCTCGTGTTTTAATTTCTGAGTCGTTTGCTGAACCCTCTCCTATGGACATCGATGAACCTGTGGCAACAGGAATGCCAAGCAGTGCACAGTTAGACAGCTTGCTTGAATTCGCTACAAGCTTCACAGACTTCTCAGGCACACATATGGCGCCAATTGAGTACAATCCCCAAGCTTCCTTTGCATCAAGCACTCAGATAATGCCAATGGATGACACATCCCAACCTTCTTTTGCATCTAGCAGCACAGGTCAATGGCACAATAATTTTGCTTTTACTACGGACACACTGGGAGAATCAATATCACAAGTAGAATTTGTTGACGGATATTCAGCCAACAAAAGGAAACGGACATGTATCAAATGTGGTAAATCCAACTGTGAGGGTGCCAGCCGTCGAGAATACTGCAAAAATGCATGCAGGGATTGTGGAGAAACCAATTGTCCAGGTCGCGCCACCTCTAAACGCAAAAGTTGTACAGATAGTGGGGGAAGTAAGGGTAAACAAAGGGCTTAAAAATCTTGTAGCTATTTAGACGGATATAGTAGTGCATAATCAGATTCACCTGCTTGATTCTCCATAGTAAGAAGCCATATGTTTGTTCACAAAGGTGAGGGAAGATTTCATGAATTTTTGCGGAATTCTGAGAGCACATACCTAATTGGGTGTAGCATTTGATGCAATCAAGGTTCATACACCCTTTTCGGAAGCATCATCAATTACATACCCAGCATACACCTTTTTTGGATGCATCATCAAGGCATACACCTTTTTGGGACACGATCAAAAGCATACACCCTTTTCGGACGGCATACACCATATAGGGTGTATGCCATCACCACAAACACCATTAACGAGCCGCCAGTGGCTCGGTTATGGTGTTTGTGGGCGGCCGGAAGGAGAAGAAAAAAATCGCCCAAAAAGGAAAGAGGAAAGCGAGAAAAAGAGGGATTTAGAATTTATATATCGGTATATTACCAGCTCACTTTCTGCTCCAGCATTTGCCTAAAATAATCCGATGTTTATCATGAATGATGTTGGCACACAACTTTGACAGCTGTCAAACTGATGAGATTCCGACAACATCGATAGGAGTCTTTGCTCTTTACCTTCACAATGGATCGCCCCCAAACCCCAGACTATTGGGCTGGCCTCACAGAATTCGATGGAGAGACACTAAATCAATTATCACCACTCAGATCAACCCATAATCCAAGACCTGAGGCTGGGATTGGCTTTATCAATACACAATCAGCAAGTACGTACAACTAAAAGCCTTGAAAGAGATTTGAATAAACTGGCTCAATAGATGCTGCTGCTCCTCTGCCTGATATACAACTATGTGAGTTAAGCACCCTTTTGTGCATCTTGATTAGAGAATTTACATAATCTAAATGAGATGATGATATGCAAATCTCAAGCTCCTCTATGAACACTGAGACTGCAACAGCTCAGACACAATTCAGTATGCTCAATTCAGTCTATTCTGATTCTTGATGTCATTATGTTGACTTTACAGTTGAATATCAACCAGCATACCAAATTTCTGATCCCAATGGTGTGTGCTGTTATTCAACTTGATAACCCAAGCTTTGACAATGATTGTATAGATACACATTTCTCTGGTGTCTCTGGTCCGCAATCATTCATTTTTGTTGACAAGGATTCCGGTGAGAATTTTATCAGACGATAAAAATATAATTTGAAATTTAGAATCAACCTTCACACGTAGCCGTGGCCGTCCACGGAATGAAGACCTACCAGTAGCGCAGAATTCACAGACATCTGGATCCAACAAAGGAATTTATAAACCGGTACCCCACCGTCCATATGCAGGCCCTCGAGTCAGTCCCTTCATTGAACTAATCAGAATTGGAATCCTGTATTCATTTATCTAGACTCTTTACACAGGATCGTCAGGCGCAGATGTGGTTTTACAGACAAGCTCAGCAGGTCCTATCCGCCAAGCTAAATTAACAGACTGGGTGCCTCGGAATTCACTCGCTCACGATCACACTTTAAATCCTGTGAACTCTACCAAAACAACAGCATCTTCTAGCTCTGCTCCAAGAGTTGAATATGTTATTCCTCCAGAAGACCCTGATCGCCCGATTGTATTTGACAATGAGCTTGACGACAATCTCTTTAGCCTTTTAGGTACAGGAGAAGGCACAGAGGAAAAAGAAGAAGATGATGATCCTGATACCGAGGCCTCTGACTTTCAGAGAAAAATTCCTAGTGCAGTTACAGAAGCATACAATCGGCTGAAAAGCTCTCTGAATTCTACTTCTGGCAATTGGCCAAGGCAGTATGAACAAGGGACTTTCTGGGTACCTCAAAAGAATCCTGTTTTCTTAAGAGCCAAGCCTAGTGCTCAACAGATGTACACTGCAAGACTGTTTTACTGGGATCCAGATTACTTGGTCAGCGGTGGACTCTGTTGCCCCGACTGCAGTGTCAAGCTAGAGAGACACGGTCTTACAAGACCTCGACGGGTTGTTGATCTAAATAATTGCTTTTATCTGGTTGGCCAGAGACATAGATGCAAGAACTGCAGAAACAAGGAGTCAAATAAAGCTACAGTGACTTTTAATAGTTGGGATCCAAAAATCATTGCCCGGCTTCCACAATCTCTGGCAGCAGAATTCCCAGCTCATCTCAGCCATAGAGGGGCAATGTCAAAGCCTGTTTTTGACTTGATGCGGACATGCTTTCAGTATGGATATGGGTCAAAACAGTTTTCAAACACCCTTCAAGTGTTGCACAGGCTGACCTTTGACCGGCTTCATATGCAGTATTTGCAATTGGTTCTTCAGTGGGCCCAAAACCATAAAGATGAAATAGATCTTGAATTTACTGAATTCAGTGCCTTCGATGATCCTAATGGGTACAGTGGATTTGTTCCAAGCAGTGCTTGGCTTCGGATGATGTATGATCAATATATGGAGAAGCATGGTGCAGCTATGGATCAACAAGCTGCAATGAAGAGCGCCAGACTTGCTGCTGTGGACCACAGTTATAAAACAACAAAGCAGATCATGAAACTCAATGGTGAATCTATCTTTGCGGCGACCTTGACTATGACAAATGAGTTCGGTGAAATTCGCATTCTGGCCTTCGTTGCAACAAGTTCACACTCTGAATTTGAGGATGCTCTGTCTAAAATGCAGTCAAACCTCGCTTTGTATGGGTTGGAGCAACCGGAAGTCATCTTCACAGACAATCCAGCTGCAGACAAGCAATTTCTGGAGAGGATTTTTCCTTCCCTCACCAAAAATGTTGTGCCAGTGGAAAAATATTCTCATCTGGATCCAGTTGCTCTCCCTGATGATTTTGATGTGCGGACTATGAGCACGGCTGCTGCAATTGAAGAAGCACTCGCAACTATCTATCAAGATATAGATCTTAATGATGAATCATCCAAGCTTGTTGTTGGCCTTGATACTGAGTGGAATGTAGACCAAGGCAGAGGTGGTGGCTCACACCCTACAGCAATCATTCAGATAGCATACAAAACAAGTGTATTCATTTTTCAAGTGCGACACTTCAATGGCAACCTGCCTGCAGCCTTGACAGCATTTCTTTCCAATCCTCAGATCTTGAAAGCAGGTCGTTCTGTTACTGGCGATTTGACACGTCTGGCTACAGAGAGTAAATGTGGCCCCTTTCAAGGAGGGGTTGAGTTAGCGAAACTTGCAAAAGAGCTGAATGTTATTAAAGATGCTCGTCTGGGACTCGCAGAATTATGTGCTCAGGTCTTAAAACTCAGACTTGAGAAACCTGCAGATCTTCGAATGAATAATGAATGGGATCTTTCAAAACTCTCTCAGCGTCATATAGAATATGCTGCACTTGATGCTTTTGTGTCGCTTCGGATCTATGAGCAATTATCTGCAAAAACAGTCCCAGGGAAGATATCTGAAAATACTAGGACAGGTGCTTCAGTTGAACTCCATCAGACTGATCATCAAGTCATTGCCTATGGCATCATATCTCCTGATACAACCCCTCTCCCTGGATGCCTGAATTGCACCCCAACACGAGTTCGAATCAAAGTGACAGATGTACTGGTACCTGGCGCAACAATCAAAATGGTCTCAGCCCAAGGCACCAAAGCATTGTCAGCCTTTGGTTCACCACCGTTTGATATAGTTGTTCAACGAAACACAGTCTATACAAGGAATGTTGATCAGTCTCAGATATCTGAAGATGTAGCGAATGAAAATGAGGCAGAAATGAATGAAGCTCTAGCTGCTTTAGAAAAGGCAATCCGCGAGGATTCTTCATTCCAGGAATTTCTAGCTCGCTCAGAAGATGATACCGAAGGCCTAGATTGGATTGATGATTCCCATGATTCTCATAATTCTGGAAACGACATCTCTCTAGACGATGTTGATGAGGCTGCTCTAGCTGAAGGATTCAAACTGCTCAATGATCCTGAATTCTCAACATGGCCAACAGTGATCCGAAGCCGTGTCATTATGGATATTTGGCATGCTATGGCCCGAGTTAAAGTTCCAAAAGAGCATGGCTTGAGACGAGCTTTTGGTTTTGCTCTCAGAGATGCTATTCTGATCCCAAATGCTGAAGACAAGCAGAGGATTGAAAAATTCTTGTTACAGAAAGGCACATCTTGGGATGAGAGACTTCGCTTCAATCCAAGGTGGTTGTGGCGGCGTTGCCGGAGATCTGTTCCACCTCCTGAGCAACTCTATGAAGCTGTCAGTGAGGTATTCTATGCATACGGCCCAATTAAAGATACCAAGACCAAGCTTCCCCTATTCAATCCTACCGCATGGAAGGATGCACGCAATGTTTTAAAGGCTATTCATTTGGGGCTTATGTCTGATCCCCCTGGAGTTCAACTATATTTTCAGATTGGTATTGACAGTAAAAATGGAAATCTACCAATCTACCGCTGTTGCCGAGGAACCAACAACCCAGAAGGTGGTGTACATCATTCTACGCGTGTGCGAATGCCGAAGTCTGGAGTGTCTGTCCGTCATGCAAGTGCACGAGTCAAAGATTATGTGTTTATTCATAATCTGGTTGTGGGTACACTCAATCGAACAGGAACTGCATATAAGGGACATTACAATATTGAAGTCCTTGATGCTTTGCAACTCTTGATAGAGGAAACCAGATATCTTGTCCCTGGATCTGTCATACGAAAAGGTTGGATAAATAGCGGTTTATATACTTCTGCTGGTGAAACTATTGGCATCCTTCCTATTCCGGAGAAAACCAGACTGGAATCTGGCATGCTTGAATATAATGATACTGTAGACTCTCAGTTCACACATTCCTTCCTTGCAAAAATGCAGGGAACAAAATTTGCAGTCATCAATATATCGTCAGTGCCAGAAAAAGTCCGGTTTGGAGACTGGTTGAGAAGTTCTGGGTCTAATGAGGAAAATTGGAGGCAACGCACAAAGAATTGGAATGGAAGTGCAGATGGCGCTTTCTATTTCTACAAGGTATGTGTTGATTTCGGATAAGAGACCTTGATATCAAACCATTATCTAGGTTCCTGAACATATGAAAGCATATCATACAAAATGGCTCCGTAAAGCAAATGAGAAAAGCTCTATGTCACAGGACCTTGTCAAACTGAAAGCCCTGGAGCGTAAACATCAGAGTACTGCACGAAGCCAGTTATCAGCTAATGTTCCTCCGGTCATGCTACCAATACACTCAGTAGCGCAAACACAATCTCGTGTTTTAATTTCTGAGTCGTTTGCTGAACCCTCTCCTATGGACATCGATGAACCTGTGGCAACAGGAATGCCAAGCAGTGCACAGTTAGACAGCTTGCTTGAATTCGCTACAAGCTTCACAGACTTCTCAGGCACACATATGGCGCCAATTGAGTACAATCCCCAAGCTTCCTTTGCATCAAGCACTCAGATAATGCCAATGGATGACACATCCCAACCTTCTTTTGCATCTAGCAGCACAGGTCAATGGCACAATAATTTTGCTTTTACTACGGACACACTGGGAGAATCAATATCACAAGTAGAATTTGTTGACGGATATTCAGCCAACAAAAGGAAACGGACATGTATCAAATGTGGTAAATCCAACTGTGAGGGTGCCAGCCGTCGAGAATACTGCAAAAATGCATGCAGGGATTGTGGAGAAACCAATTGTCCAGGTCGCGCCACCTCTAAACGCAAAAGTTGTACAGATAGTGGGGGAAGTAAGGGTAAACAAAGGGCTTAAAAATCTTGTAGCTATTTAGACGGATATAGTAGTGCATAATCAGATTCACCTGCTTGATTCTCCATAGTAAGAAGCCATATGTTTGTTCACAAAGGTGAGGGAAGATTTCATGAATTTTTGCGGAATTCTGAGAGCACATACCTAATTGGGTGTAGCATTTGATGCAATCAAGGTTCATACACCCTTTTCGGAAGCATCATCAATTACATACCCAGCATACACCTTTTTTGGATGCATCATCAAGGCATACACCTTTTTGGGACACGATCAAAAGCATACACCCTTTTCGGACGGCATACACCATATAGGGTGTATGCCATCACCACAAACACCATTAACGAGCCGCCAGTGGTGCCTCGGAAAGATCATGAACGGCTCCAAGAGCCTTCATTTCCTCCCGAGAAATTGAAATATTGAGAGCCATATCTGCGGCAAGATTTGTCGGACGGCTCCACAACTCATCCCAATGGTGCGGGTGAGCCCGCTGTATGTGGGAATAAATTGAGTACTTCCAGAACACCGGAGGCGATTTTCTGGGGGGTGTAGTTGGACATAACAAGCAAAAGACAGTCTTTTCGCAAAGAGTTTGGGTAGGAGACGCGATAATGAAAGCAGCTGTTTCTGCAAAAGGATGAGAGAATAAATATATCGAGTGTCAAAAAGCTTACGATTGGAATTCAAGTAAGGAAACTGCGTAGATTTTCCGTGCTTTAGAAGAGACTTCACAACGCTCGGACCGTCAAGATTGTCGTACATCGTAGACGGTAGAGACAACTGCAAGTAGATCTTCTTGCTGGACAGCCCAGACATGCAGTACGTGTTTGGCGCGAAGAGATTGGTATTCGTCGTACTGTAGATGTTTTGATTCTTCGATCTCGGCGTCCAATGGGTGGACAAAAGCTCCAGGAATTTGAAACTCGAGATTGATGAGAGTTTGGCCGAGTTTTACTGAGAGACATGATGCGCATTCAGGCTGTAATATTCCGCGTGAGCCAGTGCAGTTGACGGATCGCGCGCAGAGCTGATTTCCATCATCCGAGAATCGTTGCAGACGATATGGAATATTCATGCGGCTATTTGGGGCATAGATTCCCCACGGATAGCTCTCGGGAGCAGCCCATTCGAGAATAAATCCGGGACAAGGGTCGGTGAGAGAGGGTGCAGCAATTTCCTCGTCTCCAGTCTCTTGGGTAAAAGGACTGAATAAAGTGTCGGCAGGAAGAGACGAGGATCGAGGCCCATGAGCGAGTGAGTGCGAGCGAGAATTAGAACGGGCACGACGTTGAGACCGTGCCAATTCCCATCCTCGCAGAACACAAATATCCGAAGAAGACCGTGGAGTAGTCGACGGAGTATGCTCCGTTGACTGCAACGAAGACACTATTGCTTCTCTAGCAGCAGCAGCCGCGGTCTGTTCACGTTCCCGTTGTGCCTTTTTCACGCGCCTTTTGCAGTCGTTAGAATTTCGATGTGTACGAAGCGGACCGATGGATGCTTTTGGGCAGTGGATGACCCTCCCGCAAAGGTCGCATGGTATTTCCCGATAAGGCCGAGGCTCATTAAAATCCCAAGGAGCAATTTGGGTAGATATCGATGGTGATTCGGGAGATGCGGTTTGCTGGGGCAACAGTGTAGTGCCGAGTGCCGCCCAAGCAGCTCCGTGGCCGAATGATGGGGAGTCCAGGCTGGCTGAGAGAGATGTATACGCGGGTGTTGATAACGATGATGCCGAGAGAGGTGTGCTCGACGCGAAGTCAAAGCTGCTGGGGACTGACATGAAGTCAAGCCAATAGTAAGGGAGGGAGGCCGACGCGTAGTCGAAGCCCGGGTACGGTTGATACGGGGTAGGAGGCGGAGAGGATGGAGCAGGAGGAGGGCTCGAGGGCGGCAAGCCGTCCGCTTCTTCCATGCCGCGTGGGATGGACGCGTCGAGAAGTCGTCGCTTTGGGAAGGAGAGACGTGTTGTTGACACTTGTTGTATTTGAGATCAAAATTGATCCCGTCTTGCGCAAGCAATAATTCGGGATCCACGACATCTCTCTGTATAATTTTTTGATAATGAGGATACTATGGGGAGTTTACACGTCTATGTACCGCAAGAACGGCCAACACCAGCTCAAATGAGAAACGAGAAACCTCGCTGAAATGGCCGTAAAAACTGATTTCCCAGGACCCCGGACACTTGATTGGGTATCACCACCACCTAGTCGATATCCATCATTCAGCGTTTGAACACCCCTTGGCTGTTTTACGGTTTTTGTCCGGTTTCTGATGGAGTGGGGCATTTCGTTTCTTGTTTACACCTGTGTGCCTCCGAGTCGCCGTATGGCTCCACTCTGACCTCAAATTGGGCTATTTTCGGCATTTTGCTCCACCAGTAAATGCAATGGAGCTGCGGTGGAGCGGTTGAACTTCCGCCGGCTCCTCGGTGAGGGCACGCACAAGCAATCAGAGGTAAACAACTTCTGAAGAACCCCACCCCATCAGAAACCGGACAAAAACCGTAAAACAGCTGGAATATTGATCGATTGATTTGCTGGGGCAGGTACATTACAGCCGTTTTGGAAACAATATACGGGTTTTGATTGAGTGGTGCTCGTTCATTTGTGCTTACGTTTGTTGACGATTCTGTCATCGGCAAAGCTGGGGGCACCACTTTGTGGGGCGTTGCCGTACTACATCAAGTGCCGCTGGTCTCTTGTTTTGGCCCTTGCCCGCAAGTCATGTCCCTGTCGAGCTCTGGGCAAGCAGCAGTTGAGTCTTGATCCTCAGTTCTGTTAACCCCCTGTTTTTTCCTGGTGTTCTCTGGGTGGCGGAAGCAAAACTCAGATTCGGCTGAAGTGGAGCTGGTGACAGCAAAACTGCGCAGCATGATGCAAAGGGACTTGGGCACTTCTGCCCAAGTCCCATTACAGCCCAAGTCCCATTACATCATTCCTGTGGAGCTCCATCAAACTATGACAGAGTTCTATTTTTGGGTACACAAGATCCCAGTCCAACTACGTCATCAAGGTGGCACTTAGCATGTGATCGGGCGGACTATTGCCGGTTGACCCGGCCTTGTGGGAATTAGTTAAGTAAGGTACAAGCTGATTTTGGCGATTTTCGGGAGGCCTCGAAAATTCGGATAAAACGCCGGCCTGGCTGAGGCCTGGGTCAAATTCGGATAAGAATACCCCGATTTGGGGTCCGGATAAAAACGCTCAAAACCCAGAATTTCGTGGGCAGGCCTCATAGCTGGTTGCCCAGGGTCCTCTGAGGGTGCGGAGTCAGAGGAAAGTAAGGTACATACTATAGGCCAAACATAGGCGTCAGTCACTCACAACGAGCGGTCACATGACGTGTCACGTCACGCGTAACGCGGCAAAAATTTCGACACGAAAACAAAACCTGCTGGATTTTGCTCAATTTCAACGATTTTGAGGTCGAAAAAACTTTGGTCATTATGTAATCATAACTGGAGATAGGATGAGATTTCTAGCCATTGTTGTATGATGCCCCAAGATGTTGCGCACTGCAGCCAATGTTCACGGTATAGCGTGTATGCTGTTGTGCTGGCGGGTTACCGGTAATTGATGGGATCCTACCCTATATGGTGCGTGGGAGCATTACATAAGCGGCAAAATTTCGCCCTCGTCCCAATCTCCCAAACCAAAATGGCTCCAATCGCTGAAAAACTCATTTCTGCATTCCAAAAAAATGGGTTGGAAGAATGGTCTACTGCTCCATCACAAGATAGTATTTCCAAATTCTGAGACCAGGGATGTCTTCCATTTGCTCAAATACACCATTTCTAGGTCCCACTTTTTACCGTAATGTTTTGTGGCTAGAGCTTAATGGCATTATGGCTGTCACACTTTGGTCATGTGACCGCTCGTTGTAAGTGACTGACGCCTACAGTGGCGGCAAAATCTGATGTCACCCCCAAAAAAGGAAATTCTTATGAATTCAACCCGTTTTCTTCTCTTTTCTGTAGTCGGACCTTTCAGAGTGCATTCAACATACTTTCGAAACACATGCACCTTTTTCCATCTTAGGATACCTCGAAAATTGACACTTTTTGGGCAAAACTTTCCAACCATCTTTGGCCCAGTTCTCCTCAATGAATGGACCTATCTTTCTCAATCGTGCTTCCGCAGGCAGTGTATTTGCCGTGCCAATGGATCTGTGCCCTTGTCGCCCCCAGACGGCGATGGCAAGGGCAGATTAGAGGCGGTTTGATGAAAATTTCCTTTTTTGGGGGTGACATCAGATTTTGCCGCCACTGTACCTTATATGTTTGCCACACCTAGCGTGGGAATCCTTAGCCTTTCTTCTGGTTAACCGACCGATCAACTGGGTCCACTCAACATGTTGAGTGCACAGCCACGTTTCACACACCGCAAGGCACCTCCGGTACGTACCGAGGCTGAGTGTGACGGGTCACAGGCGTAACACTCAGCAAGCACTTCGCTCGCACTCGCGATATCTCGGCTAGTGGCACCTGTACCTTCGGCTTTTCTTTGCAATCAGTGTATCCCTTGCTTCTCCCATCCAACTCTGTGCTTTTTTCCCGTTCAAAGCTCGAAATCCGTCAATTTAGAAATGTTGCCGATGAATCCGATCTCACCCTGCTGCCGCCACAATATGAGCATAATTTGTTGCTGCGAATGCTCTCAAAAATATCTTTAGACTATGCTTATGATTATGGAATGCTTTTTGGAGGCTGTGTCTACATGGGACTCTCATGCTTGCAGGGACTCGATCAATTTCTATGAAAAATTCTTCTGCAGCTTATTTTCCAGCTTTCAAGCGCGGCTGGGAAAGAGATTGGGGCCAGGTAAGTTTTGAAATGAAGATCAAACAATATCAAAGACTCAGATGTGCTCGAGAAGTGTCTTCGAACCCGCATTCCGGTGCTATTCTACTTATCTTATATATAATTACACTGCTCAACCTTTTCTTTGCTCCAGTGTGCCGCACTTGGAGGGTTTGTGCTGGCCGCTGCAACCCTTGCCTGGTATCTCTCATTTTCATGATCTAAACTCTCTGTATACTAAAATCTCTAGCATTCAGCAATGTCATGCTTTGCACACTGCACAAACAGGCAGTAGAATAATATTAAGAGGTCTCACTTCTTCGTTTAATGCAGGCAATCATTCAAGATACCCACAATTTAGCATTCTTGATGTTGCTTTGATGTTGCTCTGTAAAGGAGTGGTAATACTTGTATAATTCGTTCGAAAAGTAGACATATGTAATTCAAAATCATGCCGAAATGAAGCTGCTTGAACCCTCTGAGCATCTGTATGCTTGAAGCGAAGTTCTCTTGAAGTTCTCCTTTCTTTCTTTCTTTTTTCTTCTTTTTCGACGTTTTTGCACGTTTTTCCCCTTATGGACACCCAGTAGTATCATCGGAAAACCCACATATTTCGCTAGGTGCGCTGTAATGTATTCCTAGTTAGTGCTGGCCATAAATATGATACGAAAAAATATATTTTGAATATATTCAAATAAATATGAATACGATACGGTGCTCGAACCCTTCACTGAATATGAATACGGGTGAATATGAATATGCCAGAATATGGATACGAATACGATACGGCCATAGCATACTCGAATATATTTGAATACGTTTGAATACCACTGCGGCGTGATTTGGCCCCTCGGCGGTGGCTCCCGGCCGAAATTTTCAGGGTAATCATTGGTCTATATCAGCCCTGAACACGACAATCAGCCTCCCGTGGTCTTCCGAGGCATTCGGCATAGATCCGACCAGTCTCTCGGGCATCTCGGATAAACATTCCATACCGGCATCCTTGGTCTCCGAGCCGTCCCATGTTGAGGTTTGACCTTTTGTATGGTGCAGGTCATTCAGGACGCTGAATGGACGGAATATGAATGATAATCAAGCATGTTGAACACCTATTTGACATGCCTGCTATAGTAAGTTTCAGGTGAGAGAATATATTCAAATATATTCAAATATATTCATAATATATTCGTATTCAGCCGCTATGAACATGAATACGATACACTACAAATACGATACGCCGCTCGCGTATTCAGAATTTCGGAATACGTTTGAATATGAATACGATACGGAAAATTCGTATCGTATCGTATTTATGGCCAGCACTACCGCCGATATGTCAATCTTGCATGGAGGGCAAGATGACTCTTGCCTCTTTTACTCCTTCGGAAGAGGAAAATGCCGAACATATTCTCGATCACGTTCATTGAGATCTTTGGACTGCTCCAGTCCGTACTCTGAACGGATCGAAATATGCCCTCGCTTTCACCGATGACTGCTCTCGCTGGATTTGGATGTTTTACCTGCGTCACAAGAGTGATGCAGTAGCTGCATTCAAGGAGTGGTTGGAGATGGTCGAGCGTGAGACAGGTCGCAAGCTTAAGGTCTGGCACGTCGATAATGGGGGTGAATTTATCAACGAAGACCTGAAGCGGTTCTTGAAGGCACGTGGTATTCAGCTCAAAACCAGCGCTCCACGTACTCCTGAACAGAACGGTGTTGCCGAACGCCAGTTTAGGTCTATTTTTGACCGCGTTCGCACCGTCCTCATCGACTCCGACCTGCCGCTCAGCATGTGGGCTGAGGCCAGCAATTACATGGTCTACTCGGTATGACCAAAAGTAACCGGAATCACAAATTGCCTATATATGGCAAAGCTAGCACACAGAACCGCTGGGAGGATTGGTACTGTAATTATGGTAGAAGTATATGCTGTTGCATATGAAGTAGTTTGGGCCCACTGTGCCCTTGTTGTGCGTCTATTTGAATTGCAATTATTTATGTTATGATGGTTGAACATTATGCCCAGTTTTTAACGTCTCACAAGAGGTGGAGACTGGGATGCTAAATTCTGACATTTCATGTACATTATCATAAGACCTAAATCCCATTTTTCAAGTACTCATTGACCCCATATCTGTCCAATTGCTATTTTAAAAACGCAGATATTGCCAAATTGGGAAATTTCTGAATTTCGAATATTTCTCTGGCTGTCCGATGTTCCAATCGGTGTTTATGTCATGCAAGTCAGAGAAAACATGCTATAGGTAAGAGCTGGACCCATCAAAGCTGGTTGACCATTGAAATTCCTATATAAATTCTACAATTCCGGTTACTTTTGGTCATGCCGAGTATGTCAAAAAACCGTAACCCACACAGCGCTCTCGACCTTCGTACCCCTTTCTCCATCCGCTTCCCAAACCGCAAACAGCCGAAGTACAGGTCTTTTCACCGTTTCGGTTGCAGGGCTTACCTCTATAATGACAATCCTAATCGCAAAAAGTTCGACCATCGCGGCGAATCGGTTATTTTTGTTGGGTACCCGGATGATCGCAAGGCTTGGAAGGTTTATCGCCCCTCAAAGCGTACCTTCGGGTCGTCGCCTCATATCAAATCCGACGACAACTCAAATTGTGGGGAATTTCGGGCTGAGGGGGAGATACACTCATACAAATATTCTTCTCTCAAATCGTCTTCGACCGAAGCTGATGATGATGATTACAGCCCTCCTTCCTCCACTTCTACGCCTCCAACTGCCAATCCGGTACCTCCTCGTGCACCATCCCCTCCTGCTCCGGCTGGACCTGCGGATGTCGTGTCACAACCTAAACCCCGGGCACCTCGTCAACCTCGTCCTCTACCACCTCCGCGCGACCCATCTACCCGTATCCGGGAAGCCGCTGAGCTCAATACTTGTATTCTATCAAGGTAGTTGACCCCTCCAAAGGTCAACCCCCAGCTTGACCCGACCTTGACCCGACCCTTGACCCGACCCTTGACCCCGGGTCAAGGTCAAGAGGTTGACCTACACTGATTTCGAGGGCTTTATTTCGCCGGAATGGCGGTGTGACACTGTGAGCGTGCGACGTGCACGTCACGTGCGATCGTCCTCCCTCAGTCTGTCATGGAGCATTCATACGTTGCGATTCCGCCCACTGCCTTTGTAGGCCTTTCCTGTATCTATTGCAACAAGATGGCCGAACCCCATGACTCCGGAACCCCTCGACTTTTGTCCAGGTGCCACCGTTGCCGAAGAGTTTGGTATTGCAACTCTGGTAATATGTTTTCATCCATATTCCATCTTCCACAATCAATCAGGGCTTAAATGTCACAGATTGCCAAAAGGTATGTGTACTTTGTTTTGGGTCGCCACGCTGATCTTTCCGTATAGGCCCACCACAGCGAACATAAGCTTTTCTGCAAAACAATACACTCCGTTGACGCCTCGAACGACCCTGAAGTCATTCAGCAACTACTGGGTCCTTTTCGTTCAACTTCAAATGCCACAACACGTTTGGATGAGATTAGCGTGCTTCACAGGTGTCAGATAATTGACCTCTACCAGAGGAAAAGGTAAATTAACCTGTTTATTTTTTTTGTGGACAAGACGACATTTCGCCAAACCCAGGCCCCTCAACAAAGCCGAACTCTATTTGCTTTCCTGCGAGCCTCGGTGTCTCGGCTGGTAAGCGTTGTTGAGACTTTCGACGCGTGCAGTTCACACTCGAGTCAGTGCAAAAACTGACAACGTCCTTCGAATGGAGGCCAATCTATCGGGGCAAGACAGAGTGCAAACGCTCAAGCCTTGTCCACGCTGCATGATGGTGTTCTTCTGTGACGGTCACCGCTCTTCCGAGGTTGATCTTCATCGTGACACTTCCTCTGATAATGGGTTTGCCTCTGAGTGCAATCTCAGTCGTCAGATACGTCTAGACTCCGAATTCCGCCTCCTAATGCCTTCCCCTCACTTACATATGTGGCGATTCATTCCTCGCCAAGATATTTGGATTTCCCTCAAAGGCTTATCGTGGGATGCCGCATTGAGTGCACCGATCAGAGCCGCATTGCCGACCGATACATCTGTGGAGCACCTCGCGGGATGCCTCAGGCTCGTGTCATGTCTTGCCAGCACAGTGATGACTGTGCTGTACGCCCTTGAGTTTTGCCTTGGCCCCACTGTCGCTTCTTGTTCAACTCTCACCATCCATGTGAGAGTTGTTACATCCTCAAAGCCGAATTTCTAACGTTATTCACATAGGTCCTTGGAGCAAGGGCGGAGTTTACATCGGCTGTCACTTATATGTATGAGGCCATACTCCACCGTCTACCCAACGTCAAGAACCTGCATGTGCGAGTACTCTGACACATCATCACCGGCGCTGACTTTTACCAGATCTTGTTCTGCGACAATTTGGGAGGCAGCCAAGGTCATGTGGTCAAAGATGTGGTGCTTTGCAAGTGAGTTCAACTCTCTATTCAAGGTGATAACATTCAACACCAGACGCAGGGACTGCCAAAACAGTTCTGCTCACATGATTCATGAGTACATTGATCAGTAAGTAACGTTCACTACAAGCATGATTTGCATACAATCTTTTCAATTCCATAGTGCATATGTGAAACACCTTTCTCGGGGGACTGATTTCAAGGCTCCAGACTTGTGTATTCTCATGAATGGATACATTGCCAATCATGAAACTGACTTGTGGTCTGAGACAATCCGCTTGCTCCTCGAAAGGGGGGTTCCAAGTCTGTTTACGGTACATCCCCACGGCCCTCTTTCTTTTGATGGTCGTTTCCTTATTGTTTACATAGGCCAACGATGCATTGTATGCCCGGCGAGATTGCGACCTTTTATGCGGTTTAGGGGCACGTCTGATCTCCGGACTCACTTTGGCAAGCAATCCATGGGGCTCACTGGCGAGTGACTTGAATTTGGATACACTTTACGGCTTTTGTTCTGCCAACAAGTGGCTAGTAGGCTGTTTTTCGTAGATGCCAGCATACAATCAGGGAATGTCGACAAAATTTCGGCTCGTTACTCGGCATGACCAAAAGTAACCGGAATTGTAGAATTTATATAGGAATTTCAATGGTCAACCAGCTTTGATGGGTCCAGATCTTACCTATAGCATGTTTTCTCTGACTTGCATGACATAAACACAGATTGGAACATCGGACAGCCAGAGAAATATTCGAAATTCAGAAATTTCCCAATTTGGCAATATCTGCGTTTTTAAAATAGCAATTGGACAGATATGGGGTCAATGAGTACTCGAAAAATGGGATTTAGGTCTTATGATAATGCAGATGAAATGCCAGAATTTAGCATCCTAGTCTCCACCTTTTGTGAGATGTTAAAAACTGGGCATAATGTTCAACCATCATAACATAAATAATTGCAATTCAAATAGACGCACACAAAGAGCACAGTGGACCCAAATTACTTCATATGCAACAGCATATACTTCTACCATGATTACAGTACCAATCCTCCCAGCGGTTCTGTGTGCTAGCTTGCCATATATAGGCAATTTGTGATTCCGGTTACTTTTGGTCATACCGAGTACATGTCCGTGGAGGATTATCTCTGAAAAAGGCATACTCGTGTGATCCGATGAGTTCCGGGTCGAAGTCGTCGAAATTCATATCTGTATTGGCGGTAAGGGGTCCAAAAGTCTGCGGCTCGACCTTCCCAGTTTTCTTTGGTTTGCCGCGCGCTGGTTTGGGAGGAATACCGCGAAGCCAGACAACGACCTCGAACTCGACCGCATCAGGCCCCGGGAAGCTCCCGCCAAGCCTGCTCCGGAAAATCCGCCCATTCCGGCCTCAAAGAGCCACTCGTTGCGACATTTTTGGGCTCAAAGAGCCACTTTTCGGAGAGGGTCCATCACGTGGATCAAATCGAAATAATTTTGTTCTGAGGCTGAAAAATCCCGGACCACCAGCGGCGCTATCTAAAATCTTGAAGAATACTTGCCGGGTTTCGTCAGTGCGAGCGAACGCCGAAGTTTGGCTCCAGCGTACGGCAGCACGAGATTGAAGAGGAGATGGGTCGCAAATTGGCCTCAAAGTTGCCTCAAAGAGCCACTTTATGGAGGACCTTGGACGGATTTTGGGCGTGAAAGAGCCACTTTTCGGAGAAGAAAATCGCAAAATTCTGGCCTGAAAGAGCCACTTTTTCGGAGCAGGCCTGGCTGGAGCTTCCCGGGGCCTACCGCATCCGGTATGACATTTGCAGGGGGAGCGACAGGATGTGCTGTGCAAGACACTGGTCGCTTCCCCGATACACTGAAGCTAGCAGTCGGTTGGCGGAACACGGCGGGGGCTCTTCATGGGTAGAACAATTGTGCGGGGTGCCCAAGGTGCCGTTTTCTGTCGGAGATACGAAGGTCTTTTGTGATTTTGAGATCGGCACTTACAAGAAAGGCCCTGATGTCGCTTCAAAGTCTGAACGAACCCAACGTCGAGCGAGCCAGCAGTCACTCACTCAATTCAAATTCACATTTAGTTCGCCGGCGAGATCGATGTCGACCATCTCTTCAGAAATCCGCTACTTCTTAATGTGCGTACATGTAACTTGTGTCTTGTTTCTATTTATTTCAACGTTACTCTCAGATTCACGCCTGCATCTTGCGCGGGGCTGACGGCCCTACGGACCTCTTCAAAGATAATCCCTATCGACCCCAGGCCCCATACATGGAGAAGATTCACAACATCACCCGCACCTCTACCGGCGCTATCGCCAACGCCGCTGTGCTTGTACGTGTTTCTCTTAGCCGCGCACCCTTGTCCTCATATGTATCAGGCAATATGGCTATACTCCGCCGACACGAAATTTCTCGAACGTGGGAACGAGACCAACATCAACTACCGCAAGCGATACAGGCAATACGTGGAAGAACTTCGTAAAGGCCTCACGGCTAAGAAGGCTTGGGTCGACGCCCTACTCAACTACTGGGACGGAGTCTCTTTCCCCGATGCCGACGACGACGACGGAGCCGCAAACCCCCCCTGCCGTATTTTCTTATGTTATTTGTGTGATTAGCTACTTACAGATGGCAGGACTCTGACCCTTCTAGCAACGGCAACGGCAACGATAACGGCCATCGTGAACATCGTGAACAGGACTCGGTGAGTGATGTCGAATAGTTTATATCTACAGCGGCGGTGACCTTCATCCCAGGGCAGCGCTACTCCTCTCCGCCCTCAGCGCGGTGACTCTGCGTCATCTCCCTCCACTAATCCGCCGGCCCGACGCACTCGTCGTCGCACAGAGGAGCCGGATTCGGACGCTGACGGCCCACCTCGCACTCGTCGTCGGACCACTGGGCCGGATCACACGCCTGAGCCGTCCTCTCGTGCCCCAAAGCGCCGTGTGGCTCCTCGTCGATAGAACAATGCAAACAATGTAGTCTGTATTTGTTGGCGCCTGTCAACCAGGACCTCGGTTTTTGATGTGACATGTCACATTTCTCACGTCCGGATTGGGACGCAAGGCTTCGTTTGGCCACCTTTTATGAGTCTGTGCGCATATGTGCAGTTTTGAGACAGTTGAATAGCCTAGGAAAGGTAGTGGCCGCTTACCCTGACAGTAGACATACAAAAACGACGGAGTTTTCAACGAGGTATCAAAATTGGTTGAATTCACACTTCCTATCAATATTCGAGTCCTGAGCCCATAAGAATTAGTGGTGCATGGTTTGATAGTGCCCCTGCAATGGTTTATGGATTTAAAATGCCTGTAGGCCTGGGGCAATAGCAAAATCGTCCGAATTTGGGCGTGGGACTATCTGCACGTGCCATCAAAATTGTCACAAAATCCGAGGTCCCATTTGACAGGTGCCAACAAAATCAGACTCTATATAAAAAGATATATCGACTATCATATCTCATAGAGTCTGACTGCGGGAGACTACAAACAATGTATAGTATGTAGCTCAAATAATAGCTTTTATCGCCTGAATTCGGCCGTAATTGCGAATACTGGCTTATACATGTATAAGCACTGCGGCTGATTATGAGGGATTATAGCTGCTTAAAAGGTTTACACCTATGCGCTATAATCCCCTTAAGTATTACGGGCTTATTGCGGCTTGTACCCGCTTATGGGCCGGCGTGAGCAGTTCAGGATTTTTCCGACAGATGTCTTTTGTCGATTTGGCTTTCCAAAAGAGCTTCGTGAAGAGACCCAATTTGTGCGGGCAGCCAATCGAGAGTTTGCCGAACTTCACACTCGGAGGAATGACGAGCTTCTAAACTCCTATAACCCTGGGGTGATCCTGAGCTGGCGTGCCAATATTGACTTTCGTCCTGTCATCAGCCGCGAGGCGGTCATTGCATATGTGGCCAAGTATGCCAGTGAAGCGGACTCTGCTTCCAAAGCTTATCCGGAAGTTCTACGAACAGCTATTTCCCATTTGAAGGACACAGATGCAGCTGGAATTGCGTACCAAAAATTGCTGTCTACATTTGCTGCTGAGCGCGACATTTCTGCTCAAGAAACCTGCCACATCCTCCTGAAGTGCCCTATGATTACATCCTCACGACCAGCAGTTCGAAACCTCTGCATTGATATAGCTTCTCGTTCTGGAGAGATAAACTTTCGAACTCGAACAGTAGAGCGGATGTCGGTTTTGGAACATTACGAGAAGTTTTCAGCATTGCACCCAGACAAGCTCAGCAATGTCAGCCTTCTTGAGTGGGCTACACATTGGGACTGGCGTGCCAGTGGACCATCTCGAAGAACCGGGAAGTTGTATCGGGGGGACGTGCTGTTTGGGAAGCTTTTGCAAAGTCATCCACCCTTCAGACTGTCTTCCGGCAGCAAGGCGATGATCCAGAGCAAATCAAATTCCGAGATGCTCTATTGCGGCTCCGGGAGTATAAAACTCTGGAAGAGGACTACCAGCTCTTTTCGACTCGCTTCTGGGAGCGACTTTCAGAAGCTGATCGTGCAGGTGTCAACGAGACTCTCCACCTCCTACCAACTCGAGATTCTGTAAAAAACCTCAACATTGTTCGCCTTGCAAATTTGCAAAAGGCTGTTGTTCGCTGCAAGGCAAAACATAACAGTACTGAGGCAAAAAAGGCATCAGAGGAGGATGCAGATGGCTTGGAGAAGGAGGTCCTTTTGGCTGAGGGTGCTAAGATCATGATTACTCGAAATGTGTGGACTTCCAAAGGTCAGCTAAATAGCCTCATTCTGTCTCGGAAGATTGAATTTTTGGGCAGGTTTGGTCAATGGTGCCCAAGGAGTTGTTCGCAAACTCTGGTATTACCCTGGATCTAACCCAAGAGATGTTCTTCCTGCTGTGGTTTCCGTTGAGTGTAATAGAGAGTTTGCGGTGAGCCGCCAGAAGCCACCTGGTGGCTCCAACGGCATGCGGATTGGAGCGGCTATGCTGTCTGGCGGCTCGTTTGACGGCTGGTAAGACTGGTTCAAATTTCGTTTTGCGAGTCTATTCTTAGAACTTAGTCATCTCTATATTGAACCATACACACGCGAAGAAAATTGGACCCGAAAATCTGACGCTATCGCACATTCGAGCTCAAGACTTCGGTTGACGCTGGAAATTGCTTCAATCCAAAACAATTATGCACGTTTGGACAACGAACTCTCATTGGCTGAAGGTATAATCAAGTATGCAAGGTACCCAACCTCAAAATTGTGCTAAGGAACGCGCGCGACGAGCCGTCAAACGAGCCGCCACATGACGTAGCCGCTCCAATCCGCATGCCGTTGGAGCCGCCAGGTGGCTTCTGGCGGCTCACCGCAAACTCTCTAATGAGGGTGTCTACTCCGGTCAGCATGAATTGTTTCAATTTTTGTGCTGACTCCTGACGATTTCAACAGGGCCTTCTCTGCCTGCTTGGCCAGGAATTGAGTGCACTTGGGTTCCAATTGTGCCAGTCACAGCTCGTTGGGAAAATAAATCGGGAACGTCACTCTCAAGGACACAACTGCCATTAAATACAGCCTGGGCTATCACCATACACAAAAGTCAAGGATTGACACTGAAGAAGGCTGTAGTTGACCTCGGAGACAAAGACTTTTCATTGGGACTTCCATTTGTGGCCATTTCACGTGTCAAGACTTTGGCTGGAATTGCATTTCGAACGAGTTTTCACTGGGGACGATTGAAAAGAGCTAATGTAACAGATTCAATGCGGATGCTTGAGACTGATACACAACGGAGAGCTCAACTTACATTTAATCTAGACAGTCAAGGAATGGACCTTAGTGAATATGTATTTCTCTAAAACCTAATCTACGTGAACATAGTTTATAATTGCTTGTTCAACTTAGTTTACTCCAATGTACATTGTAATATTGATACGGATTCGCGCAAGCTCCCCCTTCTGTAGGCCGGAACTCCGGCATACAAATCATATTTTGTGCTTACGTTTGTTGACGATTCTGTCATCGGCAAACCACTTTGTGGGGTGTTGCAGTG
The DNA here is from genome assembly GCA_037176885.1 of Favolaschia claudopus. Classification (NCBI taxonomy): domain Eukaryota; kingdom Fungi; phylum Basidiomycota; class Agaricomycetes; order Agaricales; family Mycenaceae; genus Favolaschia; species Favolaschia claudopus. The sequence continues at coordinate 311,072 of JAWWNJ010000190.1, forward strand.
TTCGCCCTTAAGCCTTAAATTCGGGTCTGGCCAACCCTTAAGGCTTATTAAGCCTTATCCCTTAATAACCCTTAAGACCTTGAAGCCTTAATTTCCTTTTTGGGTAGGTAGTTCCCACCCTCCAACAGGCGCGAATTTTCAGTGGAGTGTACATCTTTGTGCATAAAGCACTTCAATCTTCAGTCGTTTCATGTCGAGGTCAGTTCCTTTGGATGTTACCAAATTCCTGAGCATCCGGAGAGGATTGATGAATTTAATGACACTTCATCAATTATTTTATTTGGTATATTTCAGACGGCGCCGGCATGGCATCGATCTTGTTCCGAAGGAGGCCCAAGGCCGAGAAACCCGACAGCCACCATATGATCGGACGGTTACTTGGCACTGGGGCCGGAGATACCCGGGCTGTCGGCACGACACTCGGCATCACCCCTAAGGGCTCTTAAGCCCTGGATACCTCTGCGGCCAGTGCTTACAGCTGTTTTAGGTTCTATGCTTATGTTAAGGCCTTAATAAGCCTTAACCTTAATAAGGCCTTATCCCTTAGGGCGAACACTGGCCCGGTGTTGCCGTACCACATCAAGTGCCGCTGGTCTCTTGTTTTGGCCCTTGCTCGCAAGTCACGGCCCTGTCGAGCTCTGGGCAAGTAGCAGCTCAGTCTTGATCCTCAGTTCTGTTAACCCCCTGTTTTTTTCCTGGTGTTCTCTAGGTGGCGGAAGCAAACTCAGATTCGGCCGAAGTGGAGCTGGCGACGGGAAGCAAAACAAAGGTAAGCACAAACGAATGAGCACCACTCGATCAAAACCCGTATATTGTTTCCAAAACGGCTGTAATAACTCCACCAAAAAAACTTGAGAATTTGCGAGGAGGAAGGTACTCGGTGTGACCAAAAGTAACCGGCATCGGAAATTGCGTGTTTTCAACCAGATTTTGTGGGTGACTGCTGGGCAAATTAGCCCAATTGGCAGTGTATGAACATATACGATTGCATAAGAAGCAGGCAAAAGGTTGCATAGTCTCTTTGTCCTATTATTACACATTCTTTTTTGTATGCTTTGAGCTCAAAGCATACAAAGTCACAAAGTTCTCTAATTACAGTCGCATTGACTGTCTTTACCGTATGTGGAAATAATTTGTACTGATGACCAGAACCATGTACCTTGCTCGGACCACCTTTGACCCCATGAATTTCACGGGGTTGTTGGGTGAATTTCAAGGAATGGTCCCGGAGCTTGGAATGTCATTTTTTTGGGCCAATTTGAGGGTATATTACTTCACTTGATTCTTGAGGGAATTTCACAGAGTTCGGATACCAGTCCAGTAGCTCGGATTCACGCATTTCATTCACGATATGTTCAGGGGAAATTCACGTACTTGACAGGACCCATACAAGCTACGTGAATCATGTAAGTGAATGTTCAACTACGTGAATTCGAATTCCCTTGAAAATGCAGTGAATCATCAAATTCACACAACGGCTAAGGGAAATTCACGGGGTTCTACGTCCTCAGTGGAGGCGGGAAATTAGTGTGCCGAGTTGCCTCTCTCACTGAACAACGGGAAACACCTGGCAACCTTAGATATCGGATTTAGACTATTGGGATACTAAGCACTTTTTTGGGGTACTTACCGGCCTGAAATTCCGGCATCCCTCCTTCAGAGAACGCAAACATGTCCAAATTGGTCCAATTTTAAAGATTGATTCGCCAACTCAAAACAAAACATTGCATGTCATGCCCATACCATGGAAGTGGTAGAAAAAATAATTTAGAAGAGCCCTGTATTACTTCAAGCTGTTTGAGTTTCGAAAATCCCCTCTAAAAAGCCAAATTCCGGTTACTTTTGGTCACGTTGAGTATGAAAAAACGGTTACCGACATCACAGTGAACACCCCTTGCTCCGGGCTTAGACCGGTGAACGTCTGTCTATGGAGCAAGCTGTCGATAGACAGACCGGTCGATCTGAGTTTGAATTACCGCGCGAGATACCCCATATGGGATCTTTGTAAGCAGCATTTTGGCGGGGAGAGGGCAATGCCAAACAACGTCACGTCAAGTCAACAAAGGTTGTCTGGCCTGAATGATTTGTTTTGTATCAAATTCAGAGGTCCAGTCGACATTTTCCGTCTCATAATTGGTAGCCAAGCATTTATTTTTGCCAACTTTACAGAGGGAGGTAGGGAACGGACCTTGCTGACAAAGATTCCATAACGGGTATCCCGCGCGTCAAGGGAATTTAAACTCAGATCGACCACCTGTCCAACGAGTCTGGCCCGGCTAAAACTACCTCGTAAGTCACAGTCGGCTCAGTGAAACGGGAGAATGCGCTGCGGGTGTTGATGTAATTGGAGCCTTCCTCCAACAAGTCCCGGACCGGACCTTTAGAAAACTGTATCGACGGGTAGAGTCAGCAAGCATAAACATTTCACTTCGAGTCTCCAAGGCGGTTCTTTTGAAGCCCACATCCGCAGGAAAATAAAAAGACGAGACAAATAGTGTTGCCGCGAGGTCGAGGTCCTCGGTACCTCGCCTCGACTCGACCTCGGGTCATTACCGCTTCAAGAACTCGAGGTGATGGCACCTCGACGGCTGCTCGGCGCCTTGTCACCCGGTCACCACTGTCACTGCTATGTGACCACGACGCGTCCTGGCGCTCTCCACCTCTTGCTCATCGTTCCGGACGTTCTGCAGCCCATCCGCCCTTGGATTCGGCTTGTCTTAGCTTCTTCTTGGCGTTTCAAACCCTAGCAACGCGTCATACTCCGCAATATCGGCCACAGCAACGACAATACTTTGGGGAGTGTGGAGGGCATTATCGAGCACGTTTGGGACATTGGGGCCTCAGGTACGCGAGCCTTTTTGAAATTGAGCCGTATATATGTGGTAGATACCCTTGCAATGCATCCCCGCTCTCTCATCTCCCTCTTGTGCATGGACTCGTCATACTGCACCTGCGGCAATCCACCGCCCAATTGCTCTTGCGGCAAGCAGCTTCCGCCCGTCAACCCTCATCCATACTCCTCTGCATTCCCCTCCCCCTCGGCTCATGCTTATTGGCACCCGGCCTATGCCCCACCGGCGCCTGAGAACTATGCGCCGCCTACTCAGTGGTATAACAACATGCCAAATACTGTCGTCTTCCAAAATCAGTATCCAGCTTCGTTCGCGATGGCGGCCCCTCCGGCGACTCCTGCTCGTCAACCCTTCATCGATGCCTCCAATTTTGTCAACGCTGGTGTGACATTACCCGGCGAATCGCAGTCTAAGCGCAAGAAACGGAAGCGGGCACCAAACACAACGGATGCGCGTCCGACTGTCCGCCGGCGTATGGATGAGAATGCGGGGGTCATTCCTACTCCCGCAGTTTCCAATCCTGCGGTTTTCGGTGTTGGACCATCAAATGCCGCTGCTGTTGCCGCCGCCGCCGCCGCTTCTGCAAATGTCTCGCATCCCTGTCTCCCTGTCCCTCCTATCAACCGCGGCTCTCTCACGGAACAGGACAGAGTCAGCAAGAGCAAGATCGATGCAGACGATGTTTGGTTTTTTGTCCACGGTGTTAATTCAACTGTCCCCCCTACAAATCCGCCTCGCCTCAAACAATCTCACAAACGGCCCGATCCTAAAACATTCTCGCACATTGCTTGTAATCTTTGCCCGTCAGTCTCATTTTATACTCTATCCTTCTTTCCAGCTTCTCATGTTCTTCTAGCCTCGACAAATATACAACGTGGAAGAATGCCGAGTCAATGACAGGTGTATATCGCAACCACTTGAAGAAAGAACATGCCGATGTTTGGCATGATCTCGTAGTTCTGCATCGACTCAAAGGCTGGGAACGTCTCGGGACTTCGCGCAAAGACAGCTCTACAAGCGATCGCGAAGAATTTACCTTGGAAGGATTTTATGAGCGCCTCATTCGCTGGGTAACTGTCTCCGATCAGGTATGTCATTCTCTTATTTTTACAGTCATTCGCTAACAGTGCTCTAGTCCATAGAGTGTGTTGACTCCCCTGAGCTCCGTGATCTCTTTCTTTATATCGGCGCGCAGCTCCGCGATGCGGATATTCCGCATCGTACGAAGCTCGCGGAGATGATCGCACAGGGGTTTAAAGTGAAGTACGATGAGATGATCGAAGAGATGCAGGCAAGTTCCTCTGTGATCTTCAATTCCATTTTAATCAATTCGCTTTCAGAACTCGATCGCCCGAATTTCATACACCAAAGATGTCTGGTCGCGTGAAAACTTAGAGTCGTATCTCGCTATCACGGCCCATTACATCGTGCGAGGCGCAGATGGGAATTTGTTTCTCAAATCACGCCTTGTGGCGTTTCGTATCCTCCACGGCAGCCACACCGGTGACAACATTGGTGGTATTTTTGTTCAAGTTGTGAAAGAACTTGGCTGTCTGCACAAGGTCACTTTCAATCTCAGTGCGCGGTGGCTTGACAATTTGATCTCAAGGTATCTTCAGATCTCCGTGATAACCTGCGACAACGCGTCCAATAATGACACCGCAATGAGATCTATTGGTGAGCGGTTGAATGCACTGGGAATTGCCTTTGATATAGAAGGGAATCGAATTCGGTAAGTCTTTGTCTCGTCTTTTGAGCTTTGTAACCGCCACTTATTTTACTTCTTAGTTGCTTTCCTCATGTCATCAATCTCGCCGTCAAAGCTGGCTTGAAAGAGCTTACGCAGATGTCAGCGTTCGATACGGAGGTTGACTGGGATGCCCCGGAAAATCCTATTCCCCAGGCTCTTAAAGAATACTGGGCGGCACTTCGTGAAGATCCTGTTGCGAAGGCACGTAGTCTTGTAACAGCTTGCCGAGCCTCAGGGCAGCGCCGCGAAGATTTCTCGCTCAAGATTGGAGAAGGGAATGCTTCGGGAGGGTGGGGCGAACCACCTAAAATCCTTCGCGATGTTACGCTCTTACGAGATGTTGACACACGGTGGTCTGCAACGTACTTGATGGTTGACCGAGTTCTCGAACTGTATCTTGTGAGTCTTTTCGAATTGTGAGCATGAAGCATATTCTCATCCTGACTTCTTTACTGTAGCCCGTCGACGCTTTCCTTTGCGATGAGAAGCAAGCGGATATTGAGTATCATCGACTCGACGCCAAGACACTTGAAGTTCTCGCCGACATCCGAGAATTTCTCCATGTTCCTCATCTTGTACAGGAAATTGTTTCGGCTGACAAGACCCCCACACTCTCCCTCGTTCTTCCCCTCTATGAGCAATTGATCGACATGCTCAAGGCCCTGGCTCAAAAACTCGTCAAAATCAGTCACGCAATCAATGCATCGATCATGAAATTGGAAGAATATCTCGTCAAGTCTCGCAAAACTCGAATGTACTCACTCGCAATGGGTAAGTCAATCTCAGATTCGAATAAATATATATGAATGACGGCTCGTAGCACTCGACCCGACCGTCAAGCTTGAGTGGCTCCGCACCAACTGGTCAGCAGCAGATTATACAGCTGCAAAACGATCTTTGCGCGCTGCGGTGCGTCTTCTCCGTTCATGGCAGCACTCTACTGAATACACTCACATTTAGATGTTAGAATATAGAACCAAAACACGACAGGCGGGAGCAGTACCAGCTTCAAATACTGCTCCAACTCGGCGTGTGGTCAATTTGCCAACGGCGTCGAGTGCCGCATCTGCGCAGGCTTCGGGAAGGGCCCGGCTCAGTCAGTTGAAGCGATCCCTTTCAGATCCTGATGCCGGCGCCGGCGCTTCCCCACGGCCTGTAGCAGAGGGTTCGCTGTCTGAGGCAGAGCAGGCAGAGCGGGAAGCTCGATCTCTTGCTGAGGATGCCGAGATTGTCGAGAGGGAGTTGCAAGAATATGAGGCACAAGGTGTCCTTGACGAGGGACACCCGGAGTATGCTGATTTCGATATTGTTCGGTACTGGCAGGTGGGTTTTATGCATCTTCTCATATTCTTTTCTGACACTCAGTCTTCACAGCGCCGTGAACGCATCTTTCCCAACATGTACTCTGTTGCGTTGGATGTCCTCTCTGCCCAGGCATCAGCAGTACCCTGTGAACGAATCTTCTCTTCCAGCAAGGAGACAGATTCAAGTCGCCGTTCAAATCTCTCACCCGACATGATGGAGACACTTCAAATGCTCAAGTTCTCGTTCCGACAAGAACGCGTTGGTTTTTGTGATCATATGATCGTGAAGGAGCAAGAACTCGAGCGAGAACTCACGGTGATTGATGGTGTGAGTGTGGAGTATTTGACGGAGCTGATGCTCACCGGGAGGACGAGAGAACTTCATGATCTGGTCAAAGCTTTGTACTACAGCGGCGCTGGCGGGGAGAATTCAGATGATTCCGAGGGTGAAGACGACTAATTGATTCATTTTACTTATTCAATAGATTCTCTAGATACATCCCTAACTAATTCTCTATAATCTGTAGCTTTCTGTTACTCTATCTTACTTTTATTGGCCATTTTTACAGTCAAAACGGTGGGCGGGGATGCGTGAGACTAAAGGTTTCCTTTTACGGTGGCAACCTCGAGGTTAGCTCGCATCAACTCGAGGTGACACCGAGGTTGATGGCGCATCACCTCGAGTTCCCTCGGCCTCGCCTCGCGGCAACACTAGAGACAAATGTCTCCATTGGGAGGGTTTTGATGGCAGGAATGATGCCAAGTATTGTACTCGAAACCAGAGGAAATTCAAAAATCTGAAAACATAAGATTGTAGCGACTGAAAATGCGGTCCTGCACGTACAAAAATCATGCCTTTACGATAAGTTTGAATTTTGGCCATTCGCGTTAAGTCAAAACAACCTCGGCAACTTCCGCCTCCTGTCAAAATGTCCGGATTATCTTCCACTTCCAGTCGCTATCGCCGGTTGTAACTTGTCCCCCGTGATTGATCACCAACCAACCTGGCGAAGTGGCTGTGTCGAGTCTACAATACTTACTCTGAGCTTGCTCTGAGATCTTGTTTTCACGTATTAGAGGCAAAACTGACGCAGAATGATGAAAATTTCCTTATATAGTAATGCATTTAATTTCGCCGCAACTGTAGGTAGTAAGCGAGATATTATCTGGGATCAAGTATAGAGGGAAGGGAGCAAGCTCGGTCGAATTTCTGCATCCTCGAAGTGTGAGGTTTCCTTGTGCATCTTGTAGAGTCCAAAATTACGGTCGACGAAGCAAGTCAAGTTCATCGTCAGAATCGTCTGATTTCTCCATTGACACAACACGCATAAGCCACCTCAACATCAATCGGAGATGCCGATCTCGCCACACAGCCGCTTTCTCTCTGCGCTTTTGCATCTCCGCCGTCACTATCAGGTCAAACAAGATCGAGCCCATAGCTTCGGCTTCCTGAATTGTCAAGTCGGACCGGCCAAATAGAGCCACACAGTGCTGCCCATGACCTTCGTCCAGGGCTTCAAGTAGAGCATGTGAAAAGGTGTGAGAGCTTCTAAGATACGGGCTATTCTGGAAGATCAACAGAAATGCGAGGGAGTATGAAGAGCAATCAATGGAGATAAGAGAGAGTGTGCGTAATGCTGCACGATGGCAGTTCGTATTGGTGATTATTTCCGAAAATATGACCTCGGATCCGAAAAGCAGGAGCCCGAGTCTGTGTACGGTTGAATGAAGTCACCGAAGGACAGGTAAGTCTTACCTGTGGTAGTGTGTAGGCACAACATGAAAAATTTCGCATATCTCATCGTCGGTGAATTCATCCGTATTTCCCATAGCCTGGGCTAACAGAAACAGACAGATGGATGTAAGGGGAGGAACCACGGTCGACCGAGCAGAAGAACGAGGGTTGTCGACCAACACTTCCCCAGCGACACAGGAGAAGAACGAGCTGACAAGCTGCAGCTGGGAGCGTGAATCTTGGTGCGCATCCTCCCTCGTGCGTCTGTTTCGTTGATGCCGAGAATACGTCAAAGGTCCTCCACCTCTCGTTCGACCGCGATCTACCAAAGCATCTGTTTTGTCGCAGTTTAGGAGGGTCTGAGTCAGGTTTAGCAGACGCGTGAGCATCGGCATCGGCGAGCGGCGGAAACGAGCGAAACTTCACGTGACATACTGTCCCCCCCCCCTTCTTTGTATCAGCATTTCTATACCGCAACAAGTAAACCAAGACGCGGTACCCGGAGGGCAATAGATTCGACCGTGGTTGGTAGAGTATAGTCTTGGAGTATGTGGGTGAGCGCTTCCATTGTAGTGATGGGAAAGTTCGGTTCGGTTCAGGTTCGGGGCACTTTGCCTCGAACGCTGAACCTGAACGCGGTGTCGCGTTCAGCGATTCGCTGAACCTGAACCTGAACGCGGCGTTCAGGTTCGGTTTCGGCGTTCGAACGCCGCGCGCGTTCGAACCTTTCTGATGTCGGCCGTCTCGGATAGTCACAAAAAAATTCTAGGAATGATAACTTACCTTTTCCCCTGCCCTTGAGAGGTTCCTGAGGTGTGGGTGAGCAGTTTTAACTTGGGTTTGGCTCCGAAAGAAACATAAAGATGAACAAATTTGACTTACCTCATCGTTTTCCAGAGTTTAACCCGCATCGGCAAGTCCCAATTATATTGATGCCGCTGCTGGACCGTGATCCATGGGCAGCCGAGCATGCCCGTAACCATCCCTAATGTTCCGAAACATGATTTGCGTGTGGTTCGGTAAAGATAAAGGTCAATTTCACTCACTTTGACAGGTTTTCGCGTTCGGCGTTCGAACGCGTTCGGACGCGACATATTCTGTTTGAACGCAGAACCGAACCTCGGTTCAGGGTTTTGCTGAACCTGAACGCTGAACGCGCGTCCGGTTCAGTTCGGTTCGGCGTTCGGACCGATTTCCGAACCGAACTTTCCCAACACTATTCCATTGACGGTGAGAACGATAACTCGACATCCATAGGTGAAGAAAAAATGGGGCATAAGTGGCAGTCAGCCATTACCTCGGGGGGCGCCGTCCGCTTGAAGCCTATGAACCGGAGCCCCTTTGTAAAGCTGTCAATAATGTCGGAAGAATTTCAAGCCTCGGCATTACCAAAGTGTAACACTATCATTTTTCTCTTTTATCTCGTGACCGCGTTTGTCTCAGACTTATTCTCCACTTCCCGCTCCGTACATTACTTTGCGCTCATGTATGACTTCATTCCGCATTGTCTTGATTATTAGATTACTTTAAATACTGTTTTGTACTTTACTAGCAGTTACCAGTGCTACGCTACGGTGTGACTCATCACGCAAACTACAGCGAGAAAAAGTTGTATTACAGAGTGAATATACATTAATAAAGTTCATTTTAGTGTCTGTTACTGGAACCCCCTGCGCGACGACCGGTGGAAGTCCTTTCACCCCGGTCTTGACTCTTCCGGCCCATTTGATACATCGAGCTTGCGTTTCTTGGGGTTCGGCTCGGATGCGTCGCGAGGAGATGTCTGTTCTCCGAAAAACCCAGTAAATTTGGGGCGCGCAGAAGTATGTACTGTTGTTGACTATCCACAGCCTGCGCATCATTCCCAACGAAGAAACGATGCAGAGGCTCTGGCGGCTCTTTGAGTCGCTGCAACGCGACCTTGCCATGATTACAGCACATCCCGTATTAACAGACCCTCGAGCGTGACTGGAAACGCTACGCATGGAAACCAGAAACGGCCTCAGTGTATGCGTGACATCATACAATTTTGGAAACGGGCGGGCAAACACCGATAAAATCTATTTCCAAACGTTGAACGGATTCTGGGCAATTTTTAGCTCTCGTTTATGCGTTCTTTGTATCCATAGCCCTTTGTGATTGTTACGGGCTCCGTGATAGACCTATTTTTTTTTTTTTTCATGAACACTGCGCCGTGGCGCACGCTCAGACACCTAAACCAGCGACGGGTCCACCACAAGCCCTCTTCGAGCGACTAGTTAAACTACCTCGGCCAGCTTCTGGTACACCTTCCCAGCACCTTGCCCGTGGGCTCCAATGCACCGTACCGGTTCTGTCTTGACGAAGATTGTAGAGAGTGATTGAGTGCAGTGAGGAGGAGGAGGGTTATAGCAGTAGATTCAGCTATTTCTTACAGCCACAAACATGATAATTTGACATCTTTGTATGTCACGCAGTCCTCAGGGAAACCACCCGACCGTTATGCGTTACCGTTGAAACGAAACAGGGCGGGCGTTACGCGTTACGTTTCACCCATACAAAGTGCTACAGTAGTCCCTGGCCCGATCACATGCTACCACCTTGATGACGTAGTTGGACTGGGATCTTGTGTACCCAAAAGTGGAACTCTGTCATAGTTTGATGGAGCTCCACAGGAATAATGTAATGGGACTTGGGCCCCTTTGTGTCATGCTGCGCAGAACAGGGGTTCCCCTGACATCACCCCCCCCCCCCCCCCCCCGATCGATGAGGCGAAGATCAAGAATATGATGGTAGGTCCAAAATTTTCAATAACGTGCGCTATGAGCGACATCGACGCGTCGTATTTTGATGATTAGGTAATAACCGGACCCTCCAGCCGGGAGTTGACAGACCACAACACACCGCAGGTACGAGGACCCATGTGTTGTTCCGTCTGTTTACAAGAGACTACACCTCGACGAGCGCTCACGGAAGGGAAGGGAATCGAAGGCAGCAACAGCAATGGAGCGAGTTTTGGAAGGGTATTTGCGTTAGAAAGCAGCGACAGCGTCCGGGGCAAAGACATTAGAGTGCTTCACCCATTCATCATGGGACGGGTCATAACCCTACAGATCCGGCACATTTGTGTACGAAGATCGACTGATATGGTCGAGTATCGAGTATATACCAGTGACCGCCCGAAAGGCCTATAATGCTATAGCCCTATGGCAGGGCTGTAATGAGGCCTATAGCGTTTGTCGGACGGGGTTGGAGGGCTTAAGGAGGGCTATAAAGTCACATGTCCTTGTCCTCGTCTGCGGGGGAATTTTTGGCATCGATATCCAGGTTTTGAGGGCAATGAAGAGTAATTTACCTCAATATTTGCACGGTTTTTGACGGTTTCAGAGGCCCCAGTACTGACACGTGATATTTATAGGTCTATAAAGCCCTATGGCTATAGGCCTTTGCCCTTCAGAAGGCCTATAGGGTCCGCCGAGAGGACGGTCACTGGTATATACCATGTATGGAGTTTGTGCGAGAATATTTCTTCGAGCTAAATTATTGAAAGGCTTTTGATCTTTAACGCTTGCCCGGCTTTCAATTATACACTGCAGGGTCCAAAAAGTCTGACAACTTCTCAGAGGCGTCCTTCATCATATGAGACGGGATCTTGGTATTTATCTCCCCCATTAATAGCCTGTTTGCGATGCAGCCATTGAATGGCTAATGGCTACGCAAGTGCCCGAATTCCGGCGTATTGATGAAAGCTACCCCCGGTCTGAGCATCCAATTTTCATTCTAAATAGCTCTTCTTGACTTCGACATAAAAGTTTAGCCCATCAAACTTTCCTAATACGGAAATCGGTAGCCATTCAATGGCTCCAATGGCTCTTCGCAAACCCTCTAATAACAGCCAGATATTATCTGGCCTGATTCGGAAATTTCGTCACAAATGTCACGCACACGTTACACTCACAAACAAAGTCATATTTCTCTTAGTGGTATGGTTCCGCTCTCTTCTGATATGAGCTGACCTAGGCTGATATGCGCTGACCAGCCTCCCAAAAGCTGATCAGGCCTGATACCTCGGTCAGGCTCCGTCAGCCACTGATCAGGTGATTTGCGATTTTCCGACAAGGCTTGTTTCATACACTCAGTACTTTATATCATCTCAAAATATGGGGTAGTCGTCAAGAGAGTTTGCGCAAAAGCCGAGTGAGCCGTCCTCGGCTTTTGGCGATTGCGCAGAGTCCCAGCGATTTCTACTGCCTTTTGGCGGTCTACTCGAGGTGGATAGTGTGCTTTATCGACAATCAAGCAATTTGGGCCGTGTCAATGGGCATGTATGGAGCGAGCGTTTATTGCCTTCTTTTTTGCTCCCACCGTCCAACATTTCTGCTAGATCCATGGAGCTTCGATCTGGATCGGCATAGACATAGCGTATGTAGGTAGCCACAGAGGTATGGTTGCAGCCAACACTTCATGACAAGCCGTAATTTTGGTCGAATCCAGATTGCAGATTCAGAACCGCAGAATGTGGTTTTATTAGTAAAATTTTCGTTTCGAGGGGAGTTGTACCGTGGGAAAACAAAACGCGAAATTTGGTCGAGGTTCAGAAAAAAAAAAATGGGCTTGGAAGTGTTGTGAGTGGTGTATGACTTTATAAGAAGGTGCAAAAAAATCCCCGAGCTGACATTTGGTGCAAAATGCGGGTTTTCTTGTGCTGGAGGACCAAAACAGAAAGGTGATTGACATACACAGCCACCGGATAGAGCCCGGCCAGGGATCAAAAGCGCGAAATCTGTGTGTGAAAAATATTTTTTGCAGTTTTCAAACTTTTGGTCCAGTAGGTGTCTAGGTACATCTCTTCTGATGCTTTCTGCACAGTTTCAGGAAAATCCACGTTAAACTGGGGCAATAGTAGCGATTTCCAAATCGGGTAAAAAGTTTGTCACGAAGTGTTGGCCGCAACCATACAGAAGGTATACTGGGGTCGATTTTGACCCGCAGTTTTGTCTGTACTCGAATCTGAGCAAAGCCAAGGGGGCCCAGAGATAACGATTGATTACATCATGTAAGGGAGGGGCTCTCGGATAAGTAAAGGCGCTACAAACTGTCAACCGAGCACACACAAATTCCAGGGGTTAGATCACACAAGGAAAAATCGACTTTCACCTCTCCTTCATTCTCACAAGTCATTTAATAATAGAGGGTTTGCGAAGAGCCATTGGAGCTATTGAATGGCTACCGATTTCCGCATTAGGAAAGTTTGATGGGCTACACTTACATGTCGAAGTCAAGAAAAGCTACTTGGAATGAAATTTGGATACTCAGACCGGGCGTAGCTACTGTCAGTACGCCGGATGGAGGCAACGTTTGAGATCACAACTTTCCAAGGTGACAACTGCGAAATGTCAGGTTGACCGTTCAAGACTTTAGTGCTGTGTAAAATTGCTCCCCGGCCATGTAATTTACTGTAAGTTCAAAGCGGGCCCAGAGAACATATGTAATTTACATGTAAATTACATGTAAAATTCAAAATTCCCACGCTCCTAGGGTCTAAAATAATCTCGTTTTCGCTTGCCGAAAATTGTGCCGATCGGTGCCGAACGATTGATCTGTAACAAATGCACTGGAATTGGATTTAAAGTTGCTCTTGAACCTGTTTTTGAAATCCTGAAGGCTGATTCCAGCCGTTTTTGAGCGCTTTTGAGCTCTTGCCTCATTCAGTATTTTACGCTATTTTACATGGAGGTTGAGACCCTGGATGTAAATTACGTATTTTACAATGTAAATTACATGTAAAAAACCCGTGATGTAATTTACATCGGGCAATTTTACCCAGCACTAGGTCACCGTTGACAACATTGGAAGGGCAGACAAGGCCCCCGGTCACTACCTATTAGGCGGGTCGGATCCGCGACCAGATTTTGGGCTGATTTACTCTATGATTTTGGGTCCATTTGCCGCTGATTTACTCTATTTCCGACTCACATTAGGGTTAAAATCTGGGTTTTTCGCCCAATTTTCGTGTATTTCGGCCCATTTCCCGCCAAATTGGTTTCCTCGTTGTCATCTGTTCCTCTCCGACTTGATTTCTGCTCGGAAACTTCAGCCGATGCGTTGAAAAGTCAGTGTCTTACACCCGCTTATCAGGTACTAACCTCAAAATTTCTCTCGCGCTGCGCGCGATTTGCTCTATTTCTGACCAGCCTTGGGTGTTTTCAGCTCGATTTACTCTATTTTCCTGACCCAGGTAAGCCGTTTTTGAGACGTTGTTTTACTCTATGGCCGACCCGGGGAATAGGTAGTGACCGGGGGCCTGGCAGACAAGCAACTACAACCTAGGTAGTAACTAAATTAGGTATCAGTTTCCGGACTACAACTCTAGCCAGCAACAACGTTTTGAGCTGACAACGCTAAATGTAAGTAACCAACTGCTCAACGACGGCAACTTGTTCGGACCGGGTGCCGTAACTTGATTGACAGCGCGAATCCACACGTGATGTTTTTTTTTTTTTTTTTTGTCCCTGCATTTTTATACCGCAACAAGTACACGATCTACTAAGACGCGGTGCCCGGAGGCGATAAATAAAGGTGTTGTTAGTGCGATGGAAGTGTCCGAAGGATGTGTACTCGGTATTGACAAAAGTAACCGGTAATTTGCTATTTGAGGCAAAATCATGTAGTATTTTTTGGGTCCAAACACATAGGAATGTTAATGGAGACATTCCCTCCTCATCTGTTTCAGTATTTGAGAAAAACAGCCCTTTGAATGCATCACACCAGTCAGTTTAATCTTTTAGCCAAAAAATTGCTTCTTTGGTCAGAAGTCACTTCATTCTTGGTTGGTTGTGTTCACAAAATCGGTTTTCAGACTTCTGAGCTGTTAATAAGATACGGTTCTATCACTTGGTCCAATTCAATCTCCAAAAAGTAGGTCATTGAAGTTGTTTTCAGCCTTCAAACTTCACAATCCAATACTGTTGCCAGCCCTTGTTGCGGGAAAAAGAATGAGAATAGCGCACAGGTTTGAACGGATCTTGTGCCCATAGTATCTGACAGATACCTCCGACTCATTCCGGCCCCTATCTTACTATTATCTGCACTCTGAATTCATGGCCGTGGCCAATAGGAGCGAATCGCGTGTGATCGCCGTTTGGCTCATTTGTACATATTTTCCTGCCCGTTTCATCTACTATTTTCTGTGTAAGGATACTATGGAGTCTCATGTATAAGATATACTTCAAAGACCAGGTGAGTGGGTCGGGTTTTGCTGACAGGTTTTGAGATCTTGTATCCTTCGTGCCAGCAACCCGCAAAAATTTGACGACCACCGGTTTCTTGATGGATTCTGACAGCCTCACACAAGGAATTTCATAGATCTTTTTATGTATACTGTAGAGAATAGCTAGGCGTGTATATAAGTTGCAACACTTTGAAAAATACCACATGACCGCGAAGGAATGACCACATTACCGGTTACTTTTGTCAATACCGAGTAGTATAGTCGTGTGAGGGTGGGAGTCAAGTTTGGGGTTTCGAGGGTATTAGCGGAAACATAAACCATAAGACCATAGCGCATGAGTGAAAGGAAATGTACATGAAAGGGAAGGGTATAGGGTGGGACGGGTGTGCCGAAATGATGTTTGTTGCTCTCTTCATCGTCGCCGCTGCTCGTCGTCGAATGCCCGAGGCCAGAGAAGCCAAATGCTCATTCATTATCTGTGACGGATACTTTGGGCCTATTCTCGTCAAAGATGGTGCTTTACCGCTAGAACGGATCGACATCGACGCCACGGAGAAGGAGCAGATCTCCCAGTCAAAAGTCCACGGGATTGAGTGAGATGAAATGAGATAAAATGCGAAATCTTCAAACCATCTCATCCATGCTCAAACCATCTGGAAAAGTGGCAGAGTTTTTGGCATAGCATGAGATGAATTGTGATAGTCTGAATCCTTGTACAATTTATCTCAATTCATTGCAAGTAGTCGAGTGAGGCATTGTGGTGTCAACAGAATACATAGAATGCTTTGAGATGCTGTAGAGCATCGAAACATACAATAGTACACTAGATAATACTGTATATAGACTCGGAACGTGCAAGCATCGAGACAAGCCTCCGGCAAGCTGCCTGACCACAAGGTAAACCCAGATATAAGGAAAGAAAGGGAAGCTCGAGGATTGACGAAGGCAAGCGCAGCAGGACGGCTTCTAGACACTGGAGTCTATGGTTTCCAAGCTAGAGCAAGAGCGGAGCACTGGGAGCTGGGTAGGAACTGGTAAGAGGGGGATAGAAAGAAAAATGGGCAAAAACATACCTTCGCCCTCAACAAAAGATCTCGATCATGATCACAACGCGCCGTGGATACTAGACGAGACTGGAGAGTAGATGTGGAGAGCAGGAGACGACAATTGGCTGGGCTTCGAAGGCCAGACACAGAGGAGGGAGTGGCGCGGCGGAGGAGGCAAGCCGACTCGAACGAGGTAGAAGAAGGCAAGAGAGAGCGGATGACGTGGCGGAAGGTGGTGCCACTTTATATTGCCGTTGTAAGGTAACAAGGTAACCGAGTGATGCGGTCGACTTGTAAGAAATTCACAGAAGTTCGCCGTTGCCAGACGCTGTGATGAGACGAAATGTTTTGAACACCATTGACGAACGATCTCAACTCATTACTTTTGGTTGCTGCTTTACTCATTCCATCCCAGATCATTTCAAACTATCCGACCCACTTTTGACTGGGGAGCAGAAACGGTTCCCAAAGTCTCATCCCGCTCATCAAGGCCTTCCCTATGCCATCGACTCCTCGTGCACGGCCAAGCGCGGCACCAACAAGTCTCAGGGCTCTGTCTACCCGTCCATGTGGCGCACCACTGGGAAGAAGAAGGCTACAAATCGTCTCCGGGAGTTGGCTGTGGTCGGGATGGAATACACTTATAGAGGGATAATCTTGAATTAGGGGGTCTGTTCTTAATGGTGATTCGTCTCTCTTTTCTTCTTGTCTTCCTTCCCATTGCTTTCAGATTCAATTCTTGACCCACACTTCGACGCATCCGATGTCTCGGGCCGCATACGAATCATCGATTAAGGTGGTGAATAAAGAGATAAATATGGTCTTGTTCATCACTTTCATGGACTCAATCTTCGCTCTAGCTGCGCAAATTTTGTGTCGGAATGGCCCTCGTATTCAAGGACCATGTCCTAGTCTTCCATAGTCACGACCTTGTCTTTCAGGTAAGGAATTACGTTTGCAACAGACATCGGTTTTGACACCAATACACAGCCTACTTGGGCATGTTCACGCGACGAACTTCCCGCTGCTGCATCCGACTTCCGTAGTCCTTCCTGGGACTTCCCATCTGCTTTGGCGACCTGGATGCTCGGTAGACGTGATCAGGACCGCAATGGGCTCGCCTGTGAAGCAATACGAGCTGCCAATGACGTCTTTTTTGGCATCGGAGTTTATACAGTGATTGAAACTTCTTCCTCGCTGGTGAGTTGACCAGTTCATCTATTCGTTCCGGCGGTGACTTTTTGGACCAGGGCTCTCGCCGTTCCTGACCGAAGCTGAGCTATTTGACTGTCCCTCTCGTACAGCGCGCTTTGGTGGCGGTTATGTCACATTTCTGGACAAGTCTGAGAAGGATCTTCAGATGGTAGGGACATTTGATTTTGCCGCAACTGTATGTAGTTCGAGCGCTCGATCCAAATTGAGTGCATAGCGCGGTCGCCCAGGACCAGAAGGCGGAACCGTCGCAGTGCCGATGTTATGAGGAGGAGGAGGACTGTTCACGAATGTTTCCAAGGAGGAGCCAATACCGAGCACAAGCTCAATGAGTCCATCTATTTCTTCCTGAGAAAGCCGAGGATCATCGAGATTTAGGAGCACAATATGGACGCCGTGAAGCTGCCGCAGTGAACGTTCGGCCGCGAAAACCTCGGCATTCGGGAGGGCTTCGACGAGGCGAGCATCTTGCATAATTCGCTGAGCGTGGGCGAGAAAATTGTGAACAGGATCGTCGCGATCGGGGCGAGGCATCGTGGTGGTGATGAAGAAAGATAGGGATGGTGCAATGTATCTGGTAACGTCCGCAATCACAAACAACGGCACCAAACAGAATCTCAGCACAGACGACGCTTCAGAATTATAAACAAAGACTCGGACAGGCAAACAGAATTTCAGTGGGACGAGGCTTCAGCCCGAAGACCATGACATCTATTACCTAGATTAAGGCGACATAGATTATGTACGCGACGACGCGGTATCTAATTCTACTGAGGAAATTCGGAAAATTTACTGTTGAGGCCTTTTGTAATCGCATCACAAATATCCCGCCATTCTTGCGGCATGTCGGGGTGGTAAATCTATTTACGTGTAAGAAAAACCGAGAGAAGAGTTGTATCAATTTTGCGCACCATTGAGACCTTGAGCCAGTACTTGCGAGGATTCCCACCGGTAGAGTTCAGGATCTCAATCCAGGTCCGGCGACGTTCAGGGACAGGGTGTGGAAGGCGGGTAAGAATTTCCGGCATCCAGCGTGTTGCGTTTAGTCGCCAGATAGAGTCAAGGTTCGGGTTTGATGAGGGTTCTGCCGGTGCAGGTGGTGGCGGCGGGGTTGGAACAGTGTTTGACGCATGAGATGTTGAACCTCGGTAGGTGAGTTCCGGTTGTGGGCGACTGGGAGAAGGCTGGGGGCCACCGCTCGAACCGCTAGACGAGGCAGTAGGGGGGCTAAACGCCCGGGGACTATTGAATGGCTACTCGCGTTGCGTGTGAGCCTCGGGGTACGGAAATTTCTCGCGAGGAGGGAACGGATAGGGCTTGTGGAATTGCTCGCGATCGCTATCCGCTAAAACAGCAACAAGGAAGGAAAGATTTGAGTAAGCAGCTAGCTAATGCAAAAGACGGGACGTACTTGGATCGAATTCATACAAAGAAGGGTCGTTGTCGGTGTCCATAGCATCGCTCCCGTCGTCGTCGGTCTCAGTCTCGGAGGAGTCCGACGATTGCGTCTCGGAAGACTCCTCCGATTCAGATAGGTAGAACAAAGGTTCTCCAGAACGTGTATAGCTATTTGATGACATCAGTATCTAATTTGCGCTATCAAATCGTGAATGAGACAAGCTTGGGACTCGACTTTACAGTCTTTGATAACGGCTCGCCTGGAGGTCATGGAGCAGTCGGGGCTGCGGCAAGGCCCGAGGGACGACCAAGAAAACATCGCCTGACAATGTAGTGAGGGGCTGGAAATAAAGCAAGCGACTAGAGCAGTAGACTCACCATGGAGAAAGGTATATTGACGACGAGAATGAAGAGGAGAGAGGACAGAAGAGGCAGGAGAGAGAAGGAATGAGAAAATAATAGAAGAGAATCAGGCTATGAATATGGCCAGACGCAGGAAAAAGGGATGCTTCATCAGAAATGTTTGTGACGGCAATAGAGCTTATTAGCAGCGACCTGAAAACATATTTCAGAGCCCCGAAATTTAGATTGAACCTGTAATTCACCTTCTTTAATCAAGCGAAAAATTGATGGACGCGGTGGGGCCGTTTGCCCACGTCCCAAATTGGCGCGTCTCGGCTAACTCTGACATAGCCCGCTCACTCTGCTCTTCACTCTCAACGATGACCTCGCCCAATGCTCCTCATCGCGTATCATGGCTCCGGTGGCCCCGCCCCACATAAATACGCAATGGTCTCGGGGGGTGAATCTGTGCGTCATCGACCGCGTAGAAAGGTTTATTGAAAAGCCAGACAACGCGACCTCGTTCTCCCCAAATATCCGGCTGTATATCCGAGACTCATCAAAAAGTGAAGCATCGACTCTAAGCGAAAATAGTTTAACGAATTATTTTCTTTGATTAGGAAAGTGGGTTTCTGGCGGTTGCTAATAAGCTCTAATGAAGAACGGCTGGAATTACCTCATAAAGGGAAAAAAAAATTGAAATGGGTAAGGACAGGTATATCGAAGAGCGGAGGCAGTAGAAGGCGTGGAAGGGCTGGATGCAAAAATAAAGGAGGGATGTCGTTCTGGTGAAAGAGAGATGCTTGGTGATGGGCTGATGTATCACCTGTGTGCTGTGCAGCGGCTGAGATAAGGCTGATTGCGAGAGAGAGGCGGCCAGGGCAATCCAAATAAAGTATGACGATCTGCGTATGACGCCGATCGACTGGGAGCCCAAAGTCGTAATAAGGCGCGACCAGCGGCCCCGGTAAAATCATGCGAGGTAAATCAGCGGCATGGCTCATAAATAGCATGCCCTCAATCGTTGAAAAGAGATTTTTGGCATTTTCCGCATATAGTTTAGTGAGGAGAGATCAAACTAAGAGTCCGAAACAGAAACCAAAACTATTCCTAAGTCAAAAGTTGCCACCAGACAAAGTTGTCGCCAGATTCAGTTGTAGCCAGACGATTGTTGCAATCCCAAGTTGTATACAAAAGAAGTTGCCTCCAGAAAGAGTTGTAGCCGGAGTTCCATTGCGGACAAAAAGTTGTTGTCGACACTGTTGGCAGAGTGAAAGTTGTTGATGCCGGCATAGAATCACAATCGGTTGTCACATCACAAACTTGTCACTCCTCAAAGTTGTCGTCTGCGAGGTTGTATACTAATTACCATTCAGCTCGAAGTTGCCGACGGTACAACAAAGTTGTAGCTAAAAGTGTAAGTTGTACCCTAACTAGCAGTGAGCCGTGCTTCGCTACGGGATACACGGTTTTTGAATTAAGGCTGAGCACGGCATCTTCGCGGCGTTGATAATCTTAGCTTGCAATACGCTGGCTGTCGACCTCGCGGCTTCCTACTGATAGGTTGCAGGGTTGCGGAGGTCAGATCAACTACTTGACCTGACCCGAGGGTCAAGGGTCAGGTCAAGGGGCCACTGTGCAGAGGGAAGGTTTTGAAATTCATGATGTTGTTCAGGACCTTGTGTTAGGTATTTCATCGTCATTTGTGTTGAATTTCATGATCTTTTGTCGGATTTCATGACGAAACGTTATGATCCGGGGTCCTGAAATTCCTAACGACTGTGGGCCCGTTCCTAACGTTTTTTCATGACATTTTGTCATGATCTTAGCAATGATTCGTCCGGAAGTACCACCAAGCTAGCCAGCTATCCCGACACCTTACTCCTTATCAAACTCCATGGAAGAGGTATAAAACAGGATATATTTCAAGTACTGGACAATACAGTTGCAGTACTACGAGTATAATAATACACCTTCAAAATTTCGCCACCGTCACGATCAGCCGTACTTTATCAGCTTGCGTGGCTCCGAAACAGACTACGGAGAATGAAAAAGAGGTAGAGAAGGGAAGCAACTCACCGGGTTAGGCAGATCACTGAATGCTCTGTCGTCATCAAAGAGCTAAATCACCACGACAGGGAAAGAGCACATTAATGGAAGACCAAACCCACGCCGCGAACTGTGACTGTCACGCCGTCACATTCGCGAACTCCATTTCCCTCTACTTACCCCGGGCCCGCCTTTTTTTGCTGGAATTGCCCTTCCGCTAATGCATGCCTGTTATCTTACATACACGTGCTGTTTTCCCTCAATTTTTCCACTGCTTCCGGTCAGTCAACACAAAAATTGTCATCCCCGCCGACATTTGCGGCGCACCACTGCGTGGAGCTGCCGCGCGGCGTGTATGACAATTTTCTTGTTGACTGACCGGAAGCAGTTCCAAAATTTCGGAGTAGTTGCCGCTGTATTTTCGTGTTGAATAGATTTCTTCTTTGTTTGTGAGTGGTATTGTGTTGCGGGCGCCGGCCCGGACGGCTGGGGTTTTCCACCCCAGACCCCGACCGCTGCGCGGCGCTTTCCGCTCGCCGCGGAGGCCCCCTGCGTGGAGCTAGCGCTCGCCGCGCGGCTCGAATTAAATATGTGCTACAGTTGTTTGGTGACGATTGGGTGACGAAATAAAAATACAAGGGTGAGGATCGAACTTGCGACCACGCGCAAAACATAATATGGATCCAATCACACACGCTACCCATAGGAGAACGAAGAGACACCCGTGTACAATTCAATAAACATAACACAGGGGAACCACACTGTCACACCGTCACTGTGACAGTTCGCGGCGTGAGTTCAAATTTCACATTAATGAGCTGCAATGCACTCTCGCAGTATCACTCACCATAATACCCTGCCCAACCACTTCATCCCGGCTCATCCTTCGCCACCCCTTAATCCTTTGAGAGTCTTGCGCACTGCAGAGAGATGTAGTTCGGTTCAAGTTCGGTTACGGCGGTGTGGATTGATCCTAGAGGGCGGTGACGTAGGGAAGGAGGCGTGGTCCGTTACACCAGAGTGTGTTGGCGAGAGTGACGGCGGCGGCGGCGCTCTACGATGGTGACTTGGAGGGAGGTCATGGTGGGGGGACACAAGAGGCGTCGTGAGCGGCCGCAGCATATGTGTGCTGCGGATGTGGAGCAATGCTGTAAGTGACGTCATTGACTCGGCAGCTCGGCCGCAGGACTTGAACAAAAATTTGCTGGTTTTTCGAGGCCGAAATTCGTGATGTTTCGTCGTGAATGTAGGTTCAAGATTGTTATGTCACTTTTTGAAAGAGAATTATATGCATTATCCTGTAATGTGGTCCCACAGTTGAATATGAGTGCGGTATCACACCTTGTAACTTTTAGAAGTTTTGGAGCATCATGAAACCAGTCTTGAAATTCATGACGTGTATTCTAACGAAACGTCATGAATCTTGAATTTCAAGACGATGATCTTGAATTTCATGACAAATACTTCTCACAGTGCCCCGGGGGGTTGACGGTTTGACCTTCTTGACCTTGGGCCTATTAATTATTTAATTATGTAATTAGTAATGGCTTGAGGCATGAATGTTCAAGTGGCCTGTCTCCGAGGTCTTTTCCTGCACGGTCCACCGCCAGCAGGGCCAATGATAATCCCCATAAAGGCCTGTTTTTTTTGGGAGGCAGAAAGTCAGGAATTTTTTTGGCTCGAAAAGTCAGGATTTACACAGGCCTGAACCCAAAATTTTGTCGGACCGGTCAGGATTTTCCGATCAGGCCTACTTTTCGGCCCAAATTCTGCCATTTCGGCGTCATTTTCCGAAAATTTCTTCGGCTGCCGCCGTTTTCGTCAGGATTCAGACCAGCCCTTCCCACCAAACCGGGTCGAAAAGTCAGGATTTTGAACAGCCCAAATCGTCAAAATTTCCGATTCCCGTCAGGATTTTCATCAGGCCTTTGGGGACATTATCATTGGCCCTCCGCCAGCACACAATCGAGCTTGAGAACTGATGTGATGTCCGCTTATTGGGGGAGCTTGCTCCCCCCTTTTGTCTGAGGTTCCCGTAAAGTGGATGGCTGTGCAATGTGCCTACTCTCCCATGGGTACGCCATCAGCTGTGATCTCCCACGGGTACGCCATCAATACGTGACGTTAAACAGAGCCTTAGAGACAAGTGGCCTACTGTACAGCGGCGCAATCAGGGGAAAGTGCAATAAAGAAATACTCTCAGCCAAGGGCTCGCATCAATAGGAAATTACTCCCGACTTTCGAAGAAACCACAAAGGCAGGAATACAGTTGCGGCAAAATCAATTTACTTACCAAATAAGGAAATTCTCATCGAACCCGCTCTACCGCACAGCAAAAGCACCACAAGCACGTTGAAATGGCACAAAGGGCCTGTACTCTTGGAGTTGAGCCGGTCTACGCACAAAAAACAACCGCATTCGTTATGTTTCTTTCTCACTGCTTTTGGCTGCACTTTATGAGACAAAGTTGCTGGTTATCCCGGCGAAACCAATACAAAGACGCCAGTTTTTCTACATCAGGAATACAGGCCAGCAGTTCTTAGTATTCATATCAACTTACCTCTCAAAAAAAAACGAGCAAAAGGAGCGAATTGACGAGAATTTCCTTATTTAGTAAGTAAATTGATTTTGCCGCAACTGTATGGTTGCGGCCAAAACTTCATGACCAGTCCCAATTTTGCTCAAAATCCTTCGGGATTCGAGATTTAGCAGGAACTAGGGTATGGTTTATAGGTGAAATTTTTGTTTCAGAGGAATCGGAGGTACTCCTAACTTAGGGTTACAAAACACGAAATTTGAACAGCGAAAAACCAAAATTGTGTGTACTAAACTCACGAATTTGAGGCAGCTAATCAAGTTTTTCTCTGCCATTCTGCCTCTGCAACCCCGAACCCTGCTTCCGGACCCCACAGTGAAATTAACCAAGAAATCGGCAATGACCAGGCGACATTGATGCTGCTACACAGCCACCGGTCCGAGTGATCCACAATCAAAAGCGCGAAATTGCCGTGCAAAACACAGAAAACTGATTTTTCGAAGTTTTGCTCCAGTACGTTTGTAGATTACCTTCTTGCAATGCTATTTACACAATCCCAGGATGTCTCAATGAAAACTGACGTGACAGTACTGTATCAATTACCAAATTGGGACTGCGACTTGTCACGAAGTTCGGTCCGCAACCATACCATCAACTTCAGTTCACACCCATCAATTCCATTCCCCCCCAAAAAAAATCAGAACCATTAGCCTGGGCAGCAGTCAAAATTGCACAAATTCCTGAATTCAGCTCTATGGTAGCAGGTTTTACCTGGACTTCGGCACTAAGACAAGAAGTATGGCTTGAGTTGTGTATGTAAGGCTGATTTAACGAAACTTTGCCTCTCACAAGATCATTTCTGTTCAGGCTGGACGGAATTAGCGCAAGCTCCCCCTTTTCTGTAAGCCGGGCACCGGCATTGAAATACATAGTTGGAAGAGGGCCTCAACAAATTGATCTGACCCCCGCTGACCCGGGGTCATGGCAAGACTACAGCCTGGTTGACCGTTGGCTCTTGACCCAAGGTCAAGACCCGGGTCAACCGCAACACTGTATTAGGTTGTATCTAAACTTTTGAGTTGGACGACTTTCCCGGTAATTTCTATCATCTTGCCTTGTCTGCCATCCAAGCGACAATTCACGGTGTACTTCCTGACTATACATCCCGCTACGAAGTTCCCCTTCATATCTCAGGAACTTACTGCGATGTCGATCTTCGCGTGGTGGTTGATTGAGCTTCCATTCATTATCAAGTGCTTCGTCTACAGTGACACCCGACTGTGATCTGTTGAAGGAGACAAATCTCCCCATCATGATACAATATATGACTGAAGTACAACATACCACAATGCGGGAATGCTTTCGACCTCCGTTCACCCTGTTCTACTTTCCGTCTCAGCTTCTAGACCGGTGACCGATCTCTCGTGTGAAGACAAATCGTTCACAGAGAGACCGGTCGATCTGAGTTTGAATTCCCTTGAGGAGCCATCAAAATGAAAATGGCGTCATTTGACGTGTGCAAGTCACGTTTGATGCCCCGGACATTGCCGGACTCGCCACAAAAACACCTCGAACACCGCAAATTCTACGCATGTAAAGAGTTTGAATAAATAGAATGATCTTTCCTACATTTCTGAACACTATCCAGGCCTCTTTTGAAAATTCTGACCATCAAACAGGCATAATGTTCATGTTTTGGGATGCAAACAAAGGTTCGAGGTGGAGAAAAGCATGGAATCAGAGTAAACAGACCCACCGCGATCAAAGATATTCATGAGTCGGTGGTTCATGATTATTTTTTGACTGTATGGTGCAGATTGGGTGCAGAGAGCAAGGTTTTGCTGCCTCCGATGGTGTTGTTTGGGCCCTGATGGGGCATCAAACGTGACTTGCACACGTCAAATGACGCCATTTTCATTTTGATGGCTCCTCAAGGGAATTCAAACTCAGATCGACCGGTCTCTCTGTGAACGATTTGTCTTCACACGAGAGATCGGTCACCGGTCTACTCAGCTTCTGCGCTCGCGACTGTTGACTATTCTTTGATATCCAACAACAATTTTGGCGGCGAGTTCACGTGAGCGACAGAACGACGTGGGGCTGGACATACTCTACGGGTTCGTTGTCAAGGAGACAGAAGGCCATCACCTTTGGTTGAATTCTCCTTTGCTTCCCTCTGCCTTCTCTTTCTTTGGCCAGCTGAACGACGCTGGAATTCAGATCGAGGTTGTTTTTTGAAATGGTCAAATTGCTGAAGCTGCGCTTCATTTGAGTTTGAAACCTGAGCCGAATTCCTGTTGACATTTGCGTCGGACTCGAGATTCCTCTTTTGTTTACCGAGAAAGGTTCAGGTCGAGTCATGGACGGTGTTGCAGGTAACAGTGAGCGTAAATGGTGTCCAGTCGAGGGCATGGTGGTACAGTAGTTAGAATGCAAGGAGCTCATGGGTGGAGTCTGGTGGAGCGGTGGGCAAGAACTCAACCAAGAACTCAACATCTCAAGATCCTGACGACATAGTGGGGCGGTTGACGGCATTGTGGGGCCTTTGGCCAATACGAATGAAGGGAAGACAAATTGTGTTGGCTGGTTTGTCTGGCAGGGACCGGGGGTCCTCAATTGTAATATAGATTTACCACACATGTCGCAAATAATAAATGTACAGTATATCGTCCATATTTTTTTGAGTAAATTGACATTTTTAAGACAAAATATTGGCAACTCAACGGGCCAACTATCAGCGAGGGGTTAGTCGGCCACCCCCCCTTAGTCGGCCATTTGTGTTTTATGTGGGCTACTGGGTGTTTTGGTGTATGGTTCGGGTTCAGGGACACAATAGCGACCTAGACGATGGTGCAGGACAAGTTGTGGGAGAACAGTTATGACATCGGCGTCGTCGTTCCGGGACGTCCGACGTGTGAACCCGGTTTTCTTGGCATTACCCGACACCCACGCCAGCCCACGCCTTGCGTCCTTGCTAGTGATGGTGGGCACCTGCACAAATCCCCGCCAAAAGCCCTGGCTTTTGCCAAAGCCAAGCCAAAGCCAGTGAAGCCAGGCCAAAGCCGTTTGGCCCGGCTTCGTATTTTTGAAAGCCAAAGCCACGGCTTTCAGGCCAAGCCAAGGCCGGAAAAACACTAAGATCAATACACTTAGCCAAGTTCGCGCAGTGTTGCGACTTGCACGGCGTCTGTTATGGATACTTCCATTATGTACCCAATATAGCTTGTTGAACCGACGAGAACTCTTCCGTCTAAGTTGTGAGACTTGATGCCGAGCTCTGCCGACTTTTGACAAGTCTTGCTACAGCAAGACCACGAGCAAGAGGTGGGCGGCCGAAAAATCCCGGATATCAACCTCCCCTCGGCCGAAGGTGCGGACCTCGGTCCGACCTATTTTGGATTACAACTCAACTTTCCTTTCTCGACTGCAGTTCAGACGCTAACGCAAAACTCAAAACCAAGACCCCCCCATTTATATATTATGCGAGTCGACTGGGTCAGTTTTTGTGATATTCTGTGGGGCACGCATTGCATAAAGCAATTTTCAAGGGAAAGTGTTTGGCTCCCAAACAATGATTTGATCTGACCTGCGTCTGACGTCACTGGAGAATTTGGCTGCGGTGTTCGGTCCGACTTCCTTCGGTCCGACTTCCAGGGGGTGGGGGGGGGTGGTCTTGGATTTGGGAGGTTGATATCCGCGGATTTTGACCCGCCCACCTCTTGAAGAGGATTCGAAGAATCGAAGGAGGAGGTTGGTCCGAGGTCGCCGGATTGACAGCGTGGCCGCGCAATCATATCTTACCAGAGATAAGATTGAACGTTTGATTTTCATTGGATGGGGGGCTTGGGTCCTTAGGCTATCGGAGGCAAATGCTCCGTTTGGGATTTGGGAGGACCCCCGACAACCACCTATGATGCCTGCCCGCGAAATTTTCAATTCGGATAAAACATGCCCAAAATTCGCGCGCACCCTGCCCGAATTCGGATGAGAAATCAACTTTTTGGCGGCCAAGCCTGGTCAAAAATTCGGATAAAGCATGGGTGGTTGCCGACAGGCCTGGCCGAGGTTCGGATAACCTGGGCTGCCGACGGCTTGGATGAGGATCTGCGGCTGGCCATTGACGAAATTCGGGTCAGTTGTCAACCAAATCATGGTAAATCAGTGAAATCTCATAATCTTAAAGTATCGACCTTTTCAGGCAGTTTCGGGAATATATGAGACAACGCTTCGGCAGGGCCAATGCCTGGCGGAGCTGATACCCGAGTTAAAGGAAGCATTTTCGCCGTCACCGAGAACCGAAGGAGCATCTGCAAGGCCGTCCCAGCCGTAGGAGCAAAATTTCGATTTTTACTTGATTTTAGGTGATTTTCTGATGCCTGGTCAACGGTTCGGATAAAACTTCGACCTCCTGGGACGCCTGGTGCCAATTCGGATAAGAAATGCCCAATTTGGGGTCCGGATAAGATGTCCCAAATTCCGGATTTTCCGGGGCAGGCATCATAGGTGGTTGTCGGGGGTCCTGATTTGATAGCGTTTAGGAAAAATCGGTCATTCCGAGGCTTTTCTGGGTGCCGAAAACGCGTTTTCCCGGCCGAGGGATTTCCCCTTGGAGAAGGGAAAACAATGACCCACCGTGGAAATCCCGACCGTTTTGCCATCGGAATGGGTTCCCGGTTCCTCGAGCTTTTTGATCGCAAAATAGTCGAGATTCCCACGGTGGGTCATTTTGTTTTCGGCGTTTTCGGCACCTCGGAATGACCCGATTTTCCCGAAACTGGAACACGTTCTGATCACGTGTCGCAACACAAAGTATGTCCGAGCGTCCAAGCGCTATCTTGCGATGCAGGCTTCAGCCTCAGCGTATCGCGATCTCGAATCTTCCTTCACGGAATACAGGATTCACCGGCATCAGCGAAGGCCAGATTGTGCAAGCCGAACAGCTTTCCGTTCCCAGCCGCTGGTCGATGGCACCGGATATGAGCGCCAACCTGATTGCGTCGCTTGAGGACGACCTCGACCTTCTTCTTCCTCAACATCCCACCCTCCAAGCCGCCCTCACCCGCGCCACGCATGCGTTGGCCGACAACTGGAGTGTCCATTTCGGTGACCAAGCCGATATCGAATACGACCAGCAGGAGACGGCAACTGGAGACGCATCGCGCTTCCTACTCCACACATTTGCGACAGTTGCATTTCGCGCTATTCAAACGGCTGCCGCCCCAATTGGTTCCACAGCTGCTTTGAAGTTTCGCCCGAAGCTAGCGGCCCCAACGGCCAGTTCTTTCATTATCGATAACGCCATATGCCTCAACTCCGCCTCTGACCATCTAATGGGAATGGAAGACAAGCGTGCCAGTGTGCTGCCCTGGGCAGTGAAGGAGCTTTCGAGGCGAGGACTCAGCTGCGGCGTCGTCGATGTTGAAACCGAAGCGCCTAAACACCAACCAAACTGGTGGATCATCGCGAATAAGGTGCACTATCATCCGCGACTATGCTGGAAACGCTTGCTAACATCGATTTAAAGGGCGCACTGTATTCCGCGGCATATAACATGGACTGGGTTATCTATGGCGGCATGACAGTTTATTGTGTCGGGCATCGCGTTGGCCGCCACATGCTTTGGTCCTCTTTCTATAACCGGCGCGACATCGGGGATGAAGTTACCCCCCACACGGCGGAAAATGTGGCCAAAGTCTTCGGTCATGAGTTGCCTGCACCCGGCGTCCAGACAGGCCTTCCCCTGCTGGCGATGGCCGTGATCTTGAAGGGAATTTTGAGCAGCGGCAGCTGCCCTTGGCTCTCGCAGATGTTCCCGCTCCTTTCAGCACTTGTTTTTGCTCTCCCGTCTGGTAACCCCGATGTCGAAGAATTCACTAATTACGGTCGCGACCACGGGGACTCTTCCGATGAACCCAGCTCAGACAGTGGCAACGATGGCGATCCCAGTGGCGACATCGCGAAACACAAGTTCACAGGGAATTGGCTTGGAGAGCTTGGGGAATCCAGTGGCCAATCCATTGAGATAATTAGCCGTCTTTCTGAGGGGCGTCACGGCATTGTGTACACTGGGATATTGACCCGACACAGTAGAGTGGTTGCCAAGGTCGCGGTCAAAGCTTCCGATGACAAACTCCGTCTGCTCGCCGAGTTCTCAAGGTATAAAGAGCTCCAGGATCTCATGGGATCGTACCTGCCGCGATGCCACGGCATCTGCATTACCTCCAGGTCGGCTTTTCTGATAACTAGCTTTGTCCAGGATCAAGGTCAGAAAAGCAAATTGACAAAAGCCGAACGGTGCACAGCTATTTATATATGCCTTACTTTTCAATGACAATCTTGACAGTGGGGCGGTGTATGCAGCTTTGACTAAGTTGCATGGAGGAGGATGGACCCACAACGATATCGTAGATCCGGTCACCAAAGTTATGCATAACGCTGCTGTGGACTGCCGGACGTCCTGTCTTCATTGACCTGGTGACGGTTGCACGACACGATTGTGACGGGAACTGTGCTGAGTTGACCAGTGCACAGCAGGCGTTGCGATTGAGCCCTTATGAGATTGCTATCTGGGCGAGGTGATACAGCGACCGGGCTCGTGTACATGAATGGATAAAGCTGTCATAACCCATAAGTACAGTCGACGAGCTCATAATGCCTAACGTCCGTGGACCCTCAAACCGATGACCCCATGGCACGACTGCGGCACGAGCCAAATCAGGGCGTCAACAAACCCATTATAACTCGTTCCACAAAAGCATATTGACAATTGTAAGCACCCCTAAACTGAGGGTGAGGTTAGGTCACCGAGGGTGAGTTCGTGTGTATGGTTGCGGCCAAAACTTCATGACCAGTCCCAATTTTGCTCAAAATCCTTCGGGATTCGAGATTTAGCCGGAACTAGGGTATGGTTTATAGGTGAAATTTTTATTTCAGAGGAATCGGAGGTACTCCTAACTTAGGGTTACAAAACGCGAAATTTGAACAGCGAAAAATCAAAATTGTGTGTACTAAACTCGCGAGTTTGAGGCAGGTAATCAAGTCTTTTTCTGCCATTCTGCCTCTGCAACCCCAGACTCCTTCTTCCGGACCCCACAGTGAAAGTGAAATCTCCTAACCAGGAAAACGGCAATGGCCAGGCGACATTGATGCTGCTGCACAGCCACCGGTCCGAGTGATCCGCAATCAAAAGCGCGAAATTGTCGTGCAAAACACGGAAAACCCGTTTTTTCGAAGTTTTGCTCCAGTACGTTTGTAGATTACCTTCTTGCAATGCTATTTACGCAATCCCAGGATGTCTCAATGAAAACTGACGTGACAGTATCAATTACCAAATTGGGACCGCGACTTGTCACGAAGTTCGGTCCGCAACCATATGCTGTTGTGCTAGCGGGTTGTCGGTAATTGATGGGATCCTACCCTATATGGGGCGTGAGAACATTACATAAGCGGCAAATTTCGCCATCGACCCGAACCAAGATGGCTCCAGTCGCCGTAAAACTCATTTCTGCATTCAAAAAAAATGGGTCGGAAGAATGGTCTACTGCTCCATCCCAAGACAGTATTTTTGAATTCTGAGACCAGGGATGTCTTGCATTTGCTCAAATACACCATTTCTAGGTCCCACTTTTTTACCGGAGCTTTGTATTCGTGGGGTACCTCACGTTTGGCCTGTCAAGTCACGTGCTGATTGATCTGCGTGCCCCGGGGCGCGCAATCATTCCCTTCGCGATCGGGCCTCCCGCCACCCTCTCCTCTGTGACATTCACGATCGAACTGTATTTTACGAGCAATCAAAACACATTTCTGGACCCACAAAACACAACATTCATGGTATCAAGCCATTACTTTGAGGGCCCCGCCGTTCCGGCTGCTGGTGGGAAAATTAGAAGCTGCTATAGCCACTGATTTGACAGCTTCCTTCCGGCTATGAATAAACTGTCCATTAAAACGCGTCCGTTGACCGCGACGCGACGCGCCGATGCGTGTTTCCGACGCGTGTTTTGCTCATCGCAGTGTCCCATCCATCACCGTGCCTTCCTTGCGTTTGGCTTTTGTTTGCGCGTTTCAGATTTTGACTCAGGGGATTCTTTTTCCTTTCATTTTCTGCCGCCGCTCTCGTCTACCTACTGATGTCCTCTGAAGTCTCCCCGCGTACTCCGCCAGAGGGATTGAATGTTGCGGCTCTTATCTCTGCCAAGGGAGCGCAACTGAGGTTCTGGATTATCAAGACAAATGAAGCCTCGGAGAAGAAAGTCCTGGGACAGTAGATCAGCAACGCACCAGACTTGCCGACTATTACGGCTTTGACTTGACTGTCATACCACGCGGAGATGCAGTGACAGCTCCGACAGTGGATGAATCCATCCGGGACCGACAATGGGCAGATTTTGTAAAATTAGGTGTCGAATGGAAGGAGACCGTTGCTGCTGGCAGAGTTATCAGTTTATTAACCACTCCAAGTGAGCATATAGTGTTATTCTTACGGCTCATACTCAACCTGAATAGAGTCGAAAGCTGTTGAAGATGTCTCTATTTTATTGGCGGCGGAATCTCATACACTCGCAACCGAAAATCATGAATCTGTAAGTTTATATGAAATTAAAGGTGGTAACTCTTACGCTTCAATGATCCCTTGATTTGATAGACCTCCCAAATAAACCCTCTACCTTCTCATCCTGCCGCTTCGGTCATCGAGAAAGAACCATCCATTACTGTTCATGCCGACAATCTGTCCATCAACTCTACCGCTTCTAAAATTTCAACAACAAACCGCGATATGCCTCACCACCCGACACTGCCCGCGGATGCATTGCTGGACGACCTGTCCAAGGAAATTGAGGGCTTGGCTAGATGCGAGGGGCTACGGGATATCATACAACAGGTTGAGTCCGGGGCGGTAGCAAAAATTCGCGCTCGCTACGGTCCTTCCGACGGGCGACGCGGAACTGCTGATCCGTCCTGGCCCAAATACAAGAATATCGTTTCTAAACGCGAACGGCTGTATCGCATTCTTTCGGAGGACTTTGCGGGAGATAAACAAAGGTTTTTCACATTCTTCACTGTCCCGCAGATACCAAAAAAACGGAAGCGCGCCAAAGAAGAACCCGAGTCGCTCGAGGACTCGGAGCACTTTCGATCGTTTCGCAAAATCGTTGAGGCTGCACCGTGGTGCGAAGCCGATTTACTGGCTGAACGCGAGAAGGAGCAGTATCACGGCTCCAACGGCCGATTCTGTGATCTGCAATGGGCTGGAAAATGGGGTACTATGAACAGTTGGGAGATTTGGCGCGAGCTTGGAGATGAACGTTATGAAAAGACAAAAAGTTCGACTTCATTTTAAATAACATCCATTCAAGAATTAGTAGTTTCTATCATAGTCGTGCATGTACTCATGATTATCGTTCGGAGAATAGAAGTAACGGAACATTGTAACCGCTTCAACTTGTGACCAACCACCCCACGCTGCAACCATATCTGCTGACCATCGTTTAACCTTGATTCGGTATTGGCAACCACCGCGACGGAATGAATGAGTGCCATATAAGGCCCAGGATGAGTAACCGAGACCTTGGAGATCCCGAGAAAGCGCGCGGCTCAAAGTACTTGCTGTCTGAATGTTTTCTATCAGCGCTGTAAACAATCGAGGCAATGTAAATTACCAAAGGCTGAGTCTGCATCACTGCACCTTGCGCTGTAACATGAAGAAAGAGTGGGCCAGACTTCTTGATTTCCGGTCCATACAGTGACGCAAGGAGAATGAATGCGCGAACCGGGCAGATACTTGGATCATCGTCGTTTGCGTGCAATCTCCATGAGTGTAGTAGTCCAGTTTGATTTTGTTTTCGAGTATTAAGGCTGACGTCTACAAATTTTCCTATAATAAGTATCAGAGCGATTCAATTACTAGATACTAGATGAATACATACTCTCCCCTGGAATTTTATCAATGTTCTCAAAGCGCAGCTTGATCACTTCATCTATCCGTAATAGCATCAACCATGCTAGCAGATATGCAACCTTGAATTGCATTAACCTCAGAAACAAGCAAGTATCTTGTGAATGGATGTGACTTACATATCGTACAATTCCCAGACGTCTCTGAGCTGGAGTAAGGCTCGAGTTTATACAGTGTGCATAGAGCCTTTGAATATCTTCCAATGCGAGAGCTCGTGCAGATGAAGATACCTCCCCTGATTTCGCTTTGGTCTTCTCCAGACCAACCATAAATTGCGAAACTTGCCGCGAACGAGTCGGAAGTCCACGCCTAACATAGGGACCGTCATTGAGTCATTCCGTGACAATCTAAAAACATAAGAGTACCAACCATATGTTTGAGACAGAATCAAGCCGCCATTCAGTCAGACTTTCATTTGGGCGAAGGTTTTTATACCACATTGTGAGAGCCGCACGTGTTGAGACAGCCGTAGAATACTAGTAATGTTAGTTGAGCACGGCCCTACTGATTTCGTGAATTGAACCAACCTTTCGGCCTTCAAAACCTTGTTCGACTGGGCCACATTTCTGGGTGATGAACGTCGTGATATCGTGCGGAGTTTTCTCATCAACGCGTTTCGCGTCCCACTTCTTATTGCGTCGTAAATGGAAGGTAATATAGTGTTTAATTATCCTTACAAACATCGTTAGAAAAAATTTGCTTCTGCTCAATTCAACGACTCTTACCGTAAGTGTCCATCGCGTGTTCCATCCGTGATACTGGCCTTGGTCATTTGAGCGGCATATCTAGCTGCATCATCGTCAATCTGATCCTCTGGAAACTCGTCTAGATGCTGCGAGACAAGATCTTGAACATGCAACAGCAACGAGTCTGCATCCTCAAGGTCCAGAAGACAAAGTTCTTCTTCAACCTTTTAATTGAATTACTCCGCTGATAACATGAAATAAATTGAGGAAGGGAAACATACTTGTTCATCCGAAGGTAATATATTCTCCTGGGATGGGGGTGGGGTATTCTTGGTTGACATCACGGACGCTGGTCAAGAGAGGTGAGACTTGGGACACAGGAGAGGATAAATGTCTCAAGAGGGAAAAACCGACCTGGTACACGTGTTCTTAACGCGCCAAAACCTCGTACGAGGGTCAGAAAGAGTTCATGATGTAAAGATACCGCGTATAACGCGAAGTTTCTTTCAGAATGAATTTTTTGATGCTTAGTTTATCAATTATAGACACAAAAAACACACCTGGAGCCGGATACTTTGCTCACGACAACAACAACCATTCAGAGAACGAATACTTGGAGGTATATCATAATTCTCGATGCAGATGTAATACCTCTCTGTGCTCTTCATCGCCGAAGGGCTGACCGAATCATTCTCGTGACCGCGTCGAGCTTCAACTACGTAAATGCTGAGCTATGGTGGCGGCAAGCTTTGAATCGGAGATTAAACAGTAGAGTAAAGACCTGAAGAGTGTGAGTCCGAATATTTACGAGCCGCTGCAACACTCACAATTGTTAGTTACTTCTCGAGAGGGCTCAGCTGCACAATGCCAACAATTCGGAATTCGAAGAAGCGGCGCAAGGTGAACACAGCGTATAATTACGCGCGTTGACAGAGCGCGGCTTCAGACGGCATTCCTCGAAATGAAAATCAAGCCGAATGTTTTTCTCGGTGCTTCCCGCTCTCAGAGTATGTTTGCGGCCGGCGCTACGCACCGGCAGTTGCTCCGTACCGTTTCGAGTCAACTTTGTTCGCAGTTTCCCGAGAAAGGCGGCACTTCTCGAGACGTCAACGCAACAACGAAATGAAAGTGCTCACAACAAAATTTGGTCCGGCGCTACAGGTAGCGCCGGTATTTCGCTGGATGTTGCAGCTGCACAGAGAGCTGACTTACTGCACATATACACTGTAGAATTTAGTTAGAAGCAAGAGATGACAAGCGATTGAAGACGCACCCAGATAACGACGCGCTAAATATTTTTTTCTCGGCGCTACGCGGCGTGATTGGGTCTGGCAACGGTGTGTAGCGCTGTGAGTGTGCAAAGGCACGCAATTGTATGAGACGTACGCGCTTTACATGGTGCTTGATTCCCGGAACCTGTCTGCGATTTGATACGGGTAATTAGCAAAATCTAGCAGCCAAACCGAGCGAAGGCGCACCAACAGCTGTCATTACGTTGCGAGGCGCTACATGGCGAGTCCGAAGTAACGAAGTAAGGCGGCGTTGAGGCGCGGTTGAGGCGTCAACGTCGGCGGGCGTGTCATCCAGAGCATCGAGACGCTAATCGAAGTCTTCTCTTAGGAACGACGGCCACCAAGGGCGGATGTCGGTCGTCCGCGGCGAGTCCGAGAAGGTTGGTGAATCTAATCTACCCTGTAATCTAGCGTGCCCCATGGTAAGTATTAGCTTAAATGTGCATGGGGCACCTTATGGCTGGCTGGTCCCTTGGGTTTTTGCGTGCCCCATGGGCGGCTAAGGCTCGTTCTCTATCGTGGGGTACGCAGGCAAGGCGGTCCGCCGGCCCTGCCTCGAGCGAACCCGTCCGTGGCGGCAGCTTGAGGTAAAATAGTGTCCCCTTGAATTGTGTCGAGAAATCGCAGACCAGAAGACTTGTAGCTTATTGATTGTTCAATATTCGAGAAGCGCAGCCTTGTAGCTTTCCTGCAGTACCAAGATCTCCTCCAGAGGTTCAGGAAAACAAGAGATATATGTCGCGCTATGTTGGCAAGAAGTCACACGTGTCTGGGGGCTTCGGCCGAAAGAAGTACGATGACAGCACATCTATTTGTCAATGTACCTCAGGTCTATCTAAGGGTTGCTTAATGGGTGTCACACTTTGGTCATGTGACCGCTCGTTGTAAGTGACTGTCGCCTAAGATAGAGAGCGTGGGATCCCCGCACCCTTATGTCAGCATCACACTGTGACATTGTCACGCTCGACGTCGATGTTCTCCCTTAAGGCCTTATTAAGGGCGTCCTCATTAAGGCCTAATTAAGGCCTGCAATTTAAGGCCTTAAGAACAAAAAAATCGATTTTTTTTTCGGCCGGCCTAGTAGCAAATTCGCAAATTTTACTCGTTCCCGCCATTGTACTCGTCTCCGGAACCTTCAAGTTCACCATCGTCAGGTTCTTCGTCCGAATGTTCAGCTGCCAGCAATTCCATCAACCGCTCCTCTTGTGTGAATGCCTGACGCCGGCGTGAAGGAGGCTTCTTCACCGTGCCCCCGAATACTTAGCTTTGAAAGTGGGCACGGAAGTTGCACGGAAGCAATTTCTTGCTGTGGTCCTCTGGTTGCAAGAGACGACGTCGAAGGTAGTCTGTTAGTAACCGCGTCACTGTGACAGCTGCTCGACCTTATTACCAATCGTCAGAGTTTGAATTTATTCCCACACACTATGCTGCCTCCCGCATCGCCGCACATTTATTGAGGGTAAACTTTAGCTGGGTAAGTTCACTATATACATGCCTTAGAACGCTCTGTCTACTCAGAATATGAAATTTGCCTTGGGATGGGGTGAGCGAAGAATTCATGATTTGTCAGGATTTGTCAGCGAGTTTTCCTATCTCACCTTTGCGCGCATATTTTGCTTAGTGTTGGCTGACAGAATTGTCAAGGAGGAGTCCCAATAGGTGTTTCCGAAACAAATTTCTACCAAAGACGCGTTAAGGGTTGCAAAAAGAGTCTCGAGAAATTTGTGATTATATAATAAGGTCGGGCAACGATCGGCCGATGGACCTTTTTGACAGACTACAACATACCGCAGGTACGAGGACCTTTATGTTGTAGCGTCTGTTTACAAGAGACTACGTCGAAGGAGCGAAAATTTAGCCGAAGTGTGCCGTAAGTCCATCAGCCATCAATTAAGCCTTAATTAAGGGTTAGATTGCGGCTTGGCCCAAGTTAAGCCCTAACATTAACTTGTTATTAAGGCTTAATCCATTCTAAGTCTTAACCCTTAGGAGGAACACTGAGGGCTTATAGCACGATGCTAAGGTCCAGATTGGGAATTTTGCCTAATACAAGTCTTAGATAGAGGTTCAATGAAGGGTTCTTATTGGGCTGATTTGCCAAAATGTCCCTCGGTCTTTTGCTATATGACCCACAAAAAATTCAGACCACTTTTTTTTTCTGAGTGTTTCTATGTGGTTTTCTCACCAAATGGGACACTTTTCAAAGATTTCGGAGGAAAATTTGGCCAGCACAGCCACATGATAGTCATCTCGGCATGCTTCGGCAGCTCGCTTAAGGGTGGGACCTGTCAAACCTTTGCGGCGCAATGAGTGACAGAACACTGACAGAACCTCCTTGCAGTGTGGAAGGTGCTTTTCAAACCAAAAACCAAAATTTCAGAGCCGAAACAGCGAGAATGTCTTCTAAGTCTGTAGGTCAGCCCTTCCGCAGGCCGGAAAGAGCACGAAATTTTTTTGTGCGACTGGGGATTTGGCCGTGGGAACGATTAATAAGCGTTACATAACGTGCTTAAGTAAGGTGCGGGGATCCCACGCTCTCTATCTTACCTTACCTTAGGTCGGGTTCGAACGCACGACCTTTGCAATACCAGTACCAAGGGGGTCCAACGATAAGAATTGATGACATCACGTAGGGGAGGGGGGGGGGGTCCCTCGGGGTTCGAAAAAAAACTTTTGTAGGTCAAAAGTTTTTCGACTTCAGGCTTGCTGGAAAGAGTAGGGGAAGATTCCTGCGTGTTAAATACGCCAGCCCCAGCTGTTTTAGCTATTTCATACTGTACTCAAACCATTTTCTAGTCCAATCTGGGTGGTGTTGCCCGTTTCGGAGTCAGCTTTGGCCATGCTTACCACACCGATCAAATCAATTCGATCAAGCCGAGCATTCGGCAGACTGCTACAACATCGAGACCTTGGATAATGGTGTTTGTGGTGATGGAATACACCCTATATGGTGTATGGTGTGCGAAAAGGGTGTATGAGTTTGATCTCGTCCCAAAAAGGTGTATGCGCTGATGGTACGTCCGAAAAGGGTGTATCGACGTGATACCATCACAAAATACACTAAATGGGGCAAGCCGGGAAATGCCGCGGTAGATCAGATTACTTTTGGTTCGTTGTTGGTTTAAATTCTCCTCCAACCTCACCGCGAAAGATATGAAAGCATCTAAGTTTTTTGCAGTTAAGTCGGAAGAACAAGTTCCGCCAGTAGCAGGATGAGTGATATTCCATCTTTTCCTGCAAATGACGGAGTTTGCGTCACAATCATTGGAATAATGTGCTGTTGATTGAGACCCATTTTAATTGTTGGAAGACACAACCGTGTGCATTGAGTATCGGGAAACATGGATGAACAATTCGTACTGTCATAAATTTGGCTTTGATTGCTGACAACAAAATAACATTGAATTTGTTCCTTTTATCTGTTGTTGTCCATTGAATGGCAGCAGTGAACGCGAGTGAAGATCATCATAGGTTAGAAGTACTACAGGTGCTCAATTTGCAGTATCACTGTGTCCAAGACAAAAAGCAACCGGAGGGCAAAGTTTGAGACTTCTGGTTGAATCTGGATGTTTGTTCAAATATCATTCATTCCATGCCCACCAGAAAGATAGGCTCCGGGCAAACTCATTACTCAAATCTGAGCAGCTTCTGAACTGTCTCAAGCCCTGACTTTCGTCTGTGGCTAAGCCGTCACCTCAATTTGCGTGAAATCATTGCAAACAGGCGGAAATCAGCACCGGCCGGGAATTCCCGAGAAGCGCCCGCGCAGCGGAGAAAAAATTGGATTTTTCCGTCACAGAATGGCCGTGAATCCCCTCTAATTCTCCCTTTTCCCTCCCCTTCCTCTTTCCTTTTTCGGCGCTTTTTTCTTATTTCTCTTGGGCTCCCACAAACACCATAACCGAGCCCGTGGATGTCTTCCACACTGTAAATCTGTGAACTGGGGTAGTCATTGTTTCTGTTCATGTGTGACGCAATTGAACAATTTGTACTCTGTCAAAAATTAATGAGTGTTAACAGGGACTAAACTTTGATAACCAAATTGTGTTGAACAGAATATAAGCCCCGCGACGACTGTAGCGGGTGGACAAGTCAATTCTGACGGCCGTGCTAAAGGTCTACACGACAGGTGCTTAGCGGAGCAGCGAGAGCAAAAGCCGAAGAGCGTTGCCGACGGCGGAAGTTTCGGCCCACCTGGATCGTGCGAATCTCCTTCCCGATATAGAAGGAGGGGGGGAGGGGGGGGTCCAGCGGACGGCCAGAAAATAACTTTTGTAGGTGATATCTTTTTCTCTTATCTTTGGATCCCCTTGACCAGTACTCAAAACAATGTTCAACTGCGGCGCAACTCCGGCACTCGACCTGCTATCTAGGTCAGTATGGACTGCAGGCACTGCTCCAGGGAATGCCCCGTGCCGATTTTTTTTGTTTTTGCAGTTGGGAACGGGCCCACAGTCGTTAGGAATTTCAGGACCCCGGATCATAACGTTTCGTCATGGAATCCGACAAAAGATCATGAAATTCAACACAAATGACGATGAAATACCTAACACAAGGTCCTGAACAACATCATGAATTTCAAAACCTTCCCTCTGCACAGTGATTCCTTGACGATCACAGTGGCTTCGATTGGGTACTCTATCTCAAGAAGAAGAGTGACGTGCATGCCGCCTTCAAACAATGGAAGGCAGACGTGCAAGCCTTCTTTGAGGAAGAGATTGAGGAGATCATATTCTCCGAAAACTTCATTGACTTCTGGCGCACCGACAACGGGGGGGAGTTCACCTCTAACGAACTGGAGGCAGAATTGAAAACCTGCGGAATTCCATCACACAACTGCCGCAGACACGCCCGAGCAGAATGGTGTAGCTGAACGAGCAAATCAGACGCTCGTTTCCACCGCCCTCACCATGCTCATCGATTCAGGCCTTCCACAAAACTTTTGGAAGGAAGCCATGAGCTGTGCCTCCTACGTTCTCGGACGCCGTCCATACTCCTCCAATAACGGCGTACCACCATACGAGACCCTGTTCAAGCGAAAGGTGGATCCCATTCAGTTCCGACCGTTTGGCTGCACGGGATACGCTTTGATACCAAAGGACAAGCGCGTTGGGAAATTCTCCAACCGTGGCCGCCGGTGCATCATGCTTGGCTATGGTAATGGTGATGTGGGGGATGGGAAGAAGGCATATCGCCTCCTGGATGTAGAGACCAAGGCTATCTTCCACAGCCGACATGTCCGCTTCGATGAGACAGGGGAAACAGACACCTCTATCCTTCAGGACCCTGCACCCCAAACTCAGTGGGAGTTCTTGTTCCGTCCCGAACAGGAGAGGGAGCCTTCAGACAGTGGGAGCGTGATTGACGATGTCGAGCCAGTGGGAGCACCAGAGACTTTTTCCATTCGGCAAGGGGGGGAGACAGACACAGAGACCATCAGCACAGTAAAACGCGAAACACCCTCTCGCATTCCTGTCCCAGTAAACCCTACTTCCATCTCTGAGCACATTGCCCGCAGGAAAAATCCCATTGCGTCACCACGTCCACTACCCACCGTCGTCGCGCCACCGGTACCGGTCCCAGCTCTGCCAAAGCCTGACGAGCCCATGCTCCTACGAGGAGAACGTGTCAGAAAACCAGCAGATCGAAACCGAAACCTCCTACAAAAGTCAGATGGCCCTCAGCAGCTCCGGAAACCCGAACCGCTGCCTCAGCCGGCCGAGCCAGAATCCCCTCCCCTCCAAGTCGCCGACCTTCCACAAATCATTGAGGAAGAACCCGAAGTCGAGCTCATTGACATTGACGATGCCTTCTTTGCTGGCGTAGCCAATAGCGGCCCGAGTGAAATCCCTACTCCCGCTACACTTACTGAGGCATTCAGCGGACCAGATGCTGAAAAGTGGAGGGCTGCCCTTGCTGAGGAGATGGGAAACTTGGCTGAGAACGATGTCTATGAGATCGTTCCCACACCCGCTGGAGTCAAACCAATCAGCACCAAACCAGTCATGCGCATAAAGCTGGACAGCAAGGGGAACATCGAACGATACAAGCTCCGTATTGTCGCCCGGGATTTTGGACAGCAGGGTGGAAACCTCAAGGAGACCTTTGCACCCGTTGCGAACCTTGAGTCCATCCGCATCATCTGCTTGCTGGCTGCCAAGTACGACCTGGAGCTGGACCAAATGGACGTATCCACCGCATACCTCAACGGTGTCCTCGAGGACGCCATCTACGTCTCACCGCCGGAGGGAGTGGATATTCCAGATGGGTTCTGTTGGCGACTCAAACGTTCCCTCTATGGTCTGAAAGACGCCGGTCGCGTGTGGAATGTCACTCTCGATGCAAAACTGCTGGAGCTTGGTGCATACCGGCTGGACGCGGAGACATGCCTGTACGTCTTCAAGGGAAAGAAAGGGGAGATATGTTACCTGGTGGTCTATGTTGACGACCTACTGCTTGCGGCCTCATCCCGTCCATACATGGACAAGGTAAAAGCTCTCCTCGCATCCACATTCAAGATGCGGGACCTTGGAGCTGCTTCGTTCATCCTCGGGATCGAGATCAAACGGGACCAACAACGACGCACTATCTCTCTTTCCCAAACGAAGTACATTGACGCTGTCCTTAAGCGTTGCGGTATGGCAGACTGTAACCCGTCAAAGACTCCAATGGCTACGACCCCTCGCCTCACTGCTGAAGACCCCGTCGACAACACCACAATGCTCCAACAGACCATAAACGGAGAGACAGTGTCATACGCTACTGTGGTTGGCTCAATTTAGTATGCTGTCCAGGGGACACGACCTGACTTGGCATACCTTGTTGGCGTGCTTGGACGATACAGTGCAAACCCCAAAGCATGCCACTGGAAAGCCGCAAAGCGTGGCCTGCGCTACATGAAGTATACTCGCGACCTTGAGTTGTGCTTCGACGGCTCGGACATCGCTGGGGATCTTGACTTCCATGGGTTCTCTGACGCCGACTGGTCTGGTGACGACGAAACTTCTCGATCCACCTCTGGATACGCATTCATATCTGGTCGAGGAGCATTGGGCTGGTCCAGCAAACGGCAAGGCATGGTTGCTCTGTCCTCAACTGAGTCAGAATACATTGGACTGTCAAACGCCGGGCAGCACCTAGCCTGGTTGCGCACCTTCTTTGCAGAAGTCGGCCACGAGCAGCGCGGACCCACAGAACTCTTCTGTGATAATCAAGCAGCTATCATCCTCTGTCGAGACCCACAATTCCGAGCACGCACCAAACACATAAAGCGCAAATACCACTTCATTCGCGACGACATTGTGGCAAAAGGCGAGGCCGTCATTCGCTATGTGTCTACCCACGACATGGTGGCCGACATCCTTACTAAGCCTCTTTCCCGGGAAAAGCATTGGAAGTTTGCGAGAGCCTTGGGATTACGGTTTACCTCGAGTGGGAGTGTCGAAACCAACGGGAAGCGAGCGAGCCAAACCTGAAATCTATCTTTAGGCAACTATGACGCAAGTGGATTTCAGGCTCCGCAACTCTGAATCCAACTGCGTCATCGCTAGCGGTGACATGTCACGTCACATCACGCGCCAAGCTTTTCCTCAGCTGTTGTTGTTAACTAACACGACGCTGAGGTGAGGCTTCTATTATTCTGTACCCAAGAATA
The DNA here is from genome assembly GCA_037176885.1 of Favolaschia claudopus. Taxonomy (NCBI): domain Eukaryota; kingdom Fungi; phylum Basidiomycota; class Agaricomycetes; order Agaricales; family Mycenaceae; genus Favolaschia; species Favolaschia claudopus. The sequence goes on from JAWWNJ010000190.1 coordinate 354,093, forward strand.
CATTACTTACAGTATTCCCTAGCTAATCGTGTATTCTGTCTAGGTGCATAATAGAGCTGTTGTTGTTAACTAACACGACGCTGAGCTAATCGTGTATTCTGTCTAGGACGGACGTCCGGTTCTGAGACTTGAAGCCCATTCCTCCCAGAGAATACGATGGCTCACCTGATGCCGTCGCGTTTCACCGATTTCAACTATGTCAAAGTTGGGAAAGTGCCCGTTGATGAACGTGTCTTCTACTTGTCATATCACTTGACAAGTCGTGCTCTTGAGTACTACAACAGCAAGGTTGAGAACCACGATAAAGTGTGGTCTTTGAGTGAATTCTTCTGGGGATTATTCAACTTTTGCTTCCCTGTGAATTATCGTGAAAAGCAACGCACATTGTTGGGCCTTTGCGTTCAAGGCAATAGATCGGTCTTGGTTCATAAAGCCGAATGGGAGCGGATCTTTAACACGATTGAGCTCGAATCCAATCAGGAGAAAATTTGTTATGTTTTGGCGTAGCCTCAACGCTAACATCCGGAAAGAGATGTTTCGAGACAAACTTGAAATCTCTACTTGGGCTGAAGTCACCGCTGGCGCCGAAAACGCCGAGATTATCGTCAACGTTGACGAAGCCGATGACCTGATAGAAAATACTGGGCCGAGTAACTTGAGAACTCGAACCAGACCCGATGAACCCAAATTGGAAACAGATGTGAACGAGAAACGTCGTACCGGAGGGCGCGTTATCTCGGTTTCCAGTGCTGAACCCGAACCTCCCAAGTCGAAATCTCGCGACAACGGCGGCCATTTGTCTGCTAAGACGAGAAGTGAATACCTTGCGGCTGGCTTGTGCTTTAATTGCGGTGTGCATGGACACCTTTCCCGCAACTGTCCTGAGTTGAACACAATGATTTCTAAGGGTAATAAACCTCCCGGTTTTGCATCTCACGCAGTTGATTTCGCGCTGAATGATGATCGCGATGCTCTATTGGAGAGCACGGAGGTCCTTGAGCACTTCTGAATTCGCATGACGGTCTTCCTCGACAATGAAATGGTCGTCGAGGAGGGCGAGGATACCGGAATGGTTTGATTTTGATTTTTCGAAGACCATTTCAGACGTTGAATTGATTTTGAATGAGATTTATTTATTTTCGTATGAAGATTGAGCTCGTCGTGGTCGACGATCTGGAGGGCGGATGTGACGGATCGGCGTTCGCATCCGCTCACGGAGAGATCTGCCCGTTTCGTCCCTATGACTCCATATACACAGCCTTGATTTTCCTGTATAAGTAGTTTAGTTCTTGTCGTAGTAGCTTTTCCCTTGGTCAATCTAAGACTTACACCAGTTCTTTTTGTTTGATCCACTTGTGCCGGAACTGGACTCGCCTTCGCTTCTGTCACACATAGACGCCTGAGAGGGTGGCAAGTTCGTATGAAAATGACGAATTAACCTTCACACGGATAGCGGGACTGTGCGCCAGGCGAATAAAGCAGTTAGCGCGAGCAGCTGCGGCATGCGCCTGCTCCCAGACCTCTTCCCCGGAGATTTCCACCGCCATTGTGTTCGGCGTGACTACGTAGTCTGTTGTTGACCGCGATCGCTTGCACGGTCGCCCGTGTTATGACCAATCGTCGGAGTTTCAATATACCGTACAATTTCATTCAATTCGGAAGTCACGCGTCACGCACCCCGCTGTCGGTTTGAATTTTGGGGGTTTGTCACGCGTCACTTGGGCCGCCGTCGAACGGCCAATCCGTCACGCCGACCCCAAACGCCTCTAAAATGTGCAAAAAGAGCGAATTTTGGTACTGAAATATATTTTTTTCCGAAATTTTGTGGTGCGTCACGCAAATTTTCGGTCGCGTCGAATTGTCGAATCGGTTCAGGGGGGTCACGCGTCACACCCCCTGTCGATTTGAATGAAATTGTACGGTATTTCAACGTTGTGCAGCCTCCATGGACAAACTTTTGCTGGGCAAGTACCTTCTATGTTATATCTAAACAGGTCTGTCTGATATGATTTGCGATAATTTTGCCAGAATGAGGTCAATTGAACTTCCCGTCAGTTTGACAGGATTTGTCAGCCGTTTCTGAATCTCGTCGTTGCTTCTACAGTGGCCGCCAGTAAAACTGCAACACGCAGTTCTGGGTGATTGGGTGGGTCTTTTGACCCAAACAAAATCCAGGACACCAAATGTGAGGCAAAGCAAAATTTTTGGGCTGCTGACTTGGTTTCCATATATGGTAGTTTGTACAGAATGAATTTTTTTGTGCATTTTTTTACAACACTCTTTTCAACACCAAACCGTACCCACAGTTGGCCTCCACAGCTCGAAAGGACTCGTAAATACGACCTCAAACACATTTTTCTCTATATATATTGCTTGCGATTTGAGCTCGCAATTGCCGCTGCAAGTCGGCCATTTTGGCAGTTTTTGGGCCATTTGAGGCATTTTTTGAGTAAAAATGGCCGACTTGCACCGGCGATTGTGAGCTCATATCCCCACCAAATTGAATGAAATAAAATATGTTTGAGGTCGTATTTGCGAGTGATTTCACGTTGTGAAGTTCAACTGCCGGTACGGTGTGGCATGGAAAGGTGTGTTTTAAGAAAATGCACTAAAAAAATCATTTTGTACAAACTACCATATATGGTAACCAGGCCAGTACCCCAAAAAATCTTGTTTTGCCCCACTTTAGATGTCCTAGCTTTTTTTTTGGTCAGAATACCCTCTCAATCACCCAGAACGGTGTGTTGCAGTTTTACTGGCGGCCACTGTATATTCTCTCTAAATTTGACTGACAGGGTTCTTCATTTGCCACTCAAGAAGGCCAGTGTCGCAAAATTTTGACTTAAAACGCGCTTAACGGTGTGAACAGGAGCCCGAGAAGTTTATGATTATGTAATAAGGCGGGCGAGCCATCGGCCGACCTACAGTTGCGGCAAAATGAATTCACTTACCAAATAAGGAAATTTTCATCAACTTCGCTCTACCGCAGAGCAAAACCACCACAAGCACGTTGAAATGGCACAAAGGGCCTGTACTCCTGGAGTTGAGCCGGTCTACGCACAAAAAACAACCGGATTCGTCATGTTTCTCACTGCTTTTGGCTGCACTTTATGAGACAAAGTTGCTGGTTATCCCGGCGAAACCAATACAAAGACGCCAGTTTCCCTACATCAGGGATACAGGCCAGCAGTTCTTAGTATTCTTATCAACTTACCGCTCGAAAAAAACGAGCGAAAGGAGCGAATTGACGAGAATTTCCTTATTTAGTAAGTAAATTGATTTTGCCGCAACTGTACCTTCTCAACAGACTACAACAACCGCAGGTACGAGGATAATTTTTGTTGTAGCGTCTGTCTACGAGAGACTAGTGACTACGTTGTATCTCGCTGGTCACCGTGATCCATGCTATCCCCTTGGTATGCAAAGTTGGCGCCACCGAATTGTGATTTAACCCAACGCTTCACAGACACCACTAAGTCGTTAGCTGTAGAATTTAAGGTTTTTTTTTTCAATGTACTGGGTCCCGTGCAAGGAAAACGCAAAAAAGAATTCAAGATAGCGCGGCAGAGGGAGGGAAGTAAGAAACAATTGGAAAGGCTAGTAAACTGTTAGGGTATTGTATCCAAAGCATATATGTTACAAGATAAACATTGTATTTGAATTCGGAATGATGAACACTAGGCGGAAAATGTGCAGTTTCTCCCTTTATCAACACCGAGTATATACTAGAAACGAAAACGAAAACGAAAACGACTATATATGGAATAGCCGATAGATGGCCGGTGGTGCCCGTCGGCAGCAGGTTCAGAAACGAAAATGAAGCAGTCGGCACGGAACAAGTCAAGGTCGGCTCTATGACGCCAAGGGTCACGGTCACGTACATGCTTGATCGATCGTCTTGCTGCTATGTTAGTCCCGTTCCGATGCGCCACTTCTCCAACACTGCTTTTTCGGGCGGAAGAAAATTTTTGTAATTTATTTGGGATTTTCTGAGGAAGGAAACCGACCAAAAGAATGCGTTTGGCGTCGAGAACTCCCTTTTTCCCACGGTGTTTCACTTTTTTCGGGTCTGAAAAAAGTAAAATCATCATTTTGGCTCTGATTTTGGATGGATTGAGGCCAGATGTGTTCAGTTGTCATGCAGAAACCAAGAAAAAGTGGTAGCCGACTTTCCTGGGTGATCCGCCCAAGGCTGGCACGGCAAAGTCCGAGAAGCACGTGATCTTAACCCTAACCGATATGGCAATTTGATGATGGCATCAACCATCATTAGGGTTTGTTTCACTTTTTCGGAGGTGAAAACACAAAAACTTGTTCAATTGCCTTGCAAAGCACAAGATGGGTTGCTACACATCCATATAGACGTTCTACACTGCTTCGAAGTCGAATGGTGATGACGGCATAATGTAGTATCGAGTTTAACTTTTGACGCCGTTCCCTGCCAAAAAAGGAACCGTGATGTGATGCTTGGCACTGTATGGTTGCGGACCGAACTTCGTGACAAGTCGCAGTCCCAATTTGGTAATTGATACTGTCACGTCGGGAGGAGGAGGAGCGAGCGCGGCGCGGAGCGCCGCGCGAGCGACGACGACGACCACAGAGGTGATATGCTAGAGAGAGAAGTTGATACTGTCACGTCAGTTTTCATTGAGACATCCTGGGATTGTGTAAATAGCATTGCAAGAAGGTAATCTACAAACGTACTGGAGCAAAACTTCGAAAAATCAGTTTTCCGTGTTTTGCACGGCAATTGCGCGCTTTTGATTGCGGATCACTCGGACCGGTGGCTGTGCAACAGCATCAATGTCGCCTGGCCATTGCCGATTTCTTGGTAAGGATATTTCACTTTCACTGTGGGGTCCGGAAGAAGGAGTCCGGGAGAGGCAGAATGGCAGAGAAAGACTTGATTACCTGCCTCAAACTCGCGAGTTTAGTACACACAATTTTGGTTTTTCGCTGTTCAAATTTCGCGTTTTGTAACCCTAAGTTAGGAATATCTTCGATTCCTCTGAAACAAAAATTTCACCTATAAACCATACCCTAGTTCCAGCTAAATCTCGAATCCCAAAGTTTTGGCCGCAACCATACTCGCACCACTTAAAAGTAACTACAGTGCTACTTAAAAGTAACCGAAATTGCCGTTTTTTCCCTCCGCAGATTGAGATGCTCGTGCAACTTAGCTTTTATGTAGTCCATTCTTGTTTCATTTACCTTTAGTGTTCGTCTATATCATGTTTGCCACGAATCTCATACTTACGTATCGTAAAAACTTTCTATTTTATTGAAGTGCAGAGCTCACTGAGTGATCTTCACTCTTCAATTAATTAATAATTTAGAGTGCTAAAACAGGCCGTGTGCGTGACCTGGTACAGCCACTCGGACGCGTTCGGCAAGCGGCCGATGACACTATAGACCACGTACATTGATATACTGTGACTGTGACATCAATCCAGTCCTTTCGGCTTCTTTGCCGTGTTGAAACCGGTCATTTTAGTTTCTGATAGCTGGCAATTGGTGGACTTGATGGCCTGGAAGGCCGCCTGATCAATATCAGCTAGCCGCGTTTTCGTTTTCGATTTTCGTTCATACCGATCAACACCTCTGCAACCTTCAGTACGGTTGCATTTTTGGCACGGAACTGTGCAAGTAACCACGCAGTTCAGTTGCCCGGACACGTTGTTTCAGGACATCGACGACACGAGCGCATGTTCCTTTTGCGTTCAGTCGTCGGTACAACTCGTCTCCGCGCACTGACACTGCTACAGCCGTTTTGGAAACAATATACGGGTTTTGATTGAGTGGTGCTCGTTCGTTTGTGCTTACGTTTGTTGACGATTCTGTCATCGGCAAAGCACTTTGTGGGGTGTTGCCGTATTACATCATGTGCCGCTGGTCCCTTGTTTTGGTCCTTGCAGGTCCTTGCTCGCAAGTCATGGCCTTATCGAGCTCTGGGCTAAGTCTTGATCCTCAGTTCTGTTACCCCCTGTTTTTTTCCTGGTGTTCTCTGGGTGGCGGAAACAAAACTAAGATTCGGCTGAAGTGGAGCTAGTGACCGGAAGCAAAACAAAGGTAAGCACATATGAATGAGCACCACTCGATCAAAACCCGTATATTGTTTCCAAAACGGCTGTAACACTGTGATCTGCTTCAGCAATGATTTTCAGAATAAGTCTCTGATTACGAACGGTTCATGTTGCGGGTCCTCGTTACCTGAGTTGGCAGAAGGTCCGGGTGCAGTCGAAGATTCGGAAGACGATTGTATTCTGTGGTTTCCGAGTCATCAGTTTGCTTGAATAAGAATTTTTGAGTCAGCTACTCACAACGTGCGGACCTCCGTCGACGTTGACGGTTGAATTGATATGCGGTGAGAAGCTTGACTAGCAGTAGGGACAGAGTTGGCAGAGGATTTTTCCTTCGAGGATGTGCGTAGCTTTTGACGAGATGGAGCAATTGATTGAATTTGTGGCCGCGAAATTGCGATGTCAGTGGAAATTGAGTCTGGCACAGGGTTCCCTGCCTCGAATTCAATAAGACCTTCTTGTGGATGCGAAGATGTTGCCGTCCCGAGGAGTGAGTTTGGGAATGGTAGGTTGTTGGTTTCTTGGAAGAGTTGACGCGTTTGATGCGCCAGATCAACCTTCGCGGAAATCAATTCCTGTGATGCGCGCGCGTTGTTAGTTTTCTCCCAGGACTTCGCAAATGCGGCGAGCAGGTCCGCAGAAACATAGAAGCGGGTCTTCCCATCAGCTGTACTGTTCCACCTATTTGCAAAACTCTCGTGACCTATTTTGCGCTTGCCGGAGATACTTGCTTCAACAACAAAATCTCCGACATTGGCAAAATAGTACTTCCTAGCTTCCGGGGTGGTAGGAGGCACTATAGGCAGCGCAACACCTTGACAACGTCGGAGCCAGTCGTTGTTACCATTGAGCTTGAATCTTTCAACTGCATTCTCGTCATATGGGCCATTCCCAGTCGGTTTCGAAAAGACTCTGTTCCAGCATGAAAATTCAGCATAGGATTCTCGAAGTAGAGTTTATAAGACAATAAATCTTACCTGGAACTTCGCAAATCCCGAATTTCTCTGTGGTACGCTCATATAAATCCGGATTCAACCAATCCGCATATGATTCAACACCCGGTACAATATCCGCGAGGTAGTTCAACAAAAACGATGTGCGGTTGATTAGCGCGAGGTCGTGATGATATTCCCAATTGACACCGAATTCATGTTTTGCCATAGCCTTGAATTTTCTTCAGGTGAACGAAAACAGAAAGGGAGAAACTCGCAGTGCATACCTGAAGGTTGTAATATGTACGATGATCAGTAAGTGAGTTCACCGTCAAACGGGGTGCCGCTACAAGCTGAAACTGATTAGCTTGACAGCGATGACCATGATTTGCAACATACCATGGAAAGCACCGAATTTTCGGTATATATCGCTATGCGGTCCACCTTCAAGCTTGTTTGTACCACGGCGGCAGCTGAATAGCTCAAGTCCATGCTTATCTACTCCAACCTTCTCGTATAGTACTACGCCTGCCGGGTCCGAAAGGTATCCCTCTCGAGCGAGATCAAGCACGGCCTTTGCTTTCTGTTGCGCCAATGCATTGAAAAGCGGCTGACCCGATTTGGCATCTAGGGCATTGCCGAATATGTTGAACACATGTTCAATTGCTGGTACCAATACGCTGGGTGGAGGAACATAGCGGGGAGTGCGCTTCTTGATCCAACGGGGATTCCGAATCAACATAACATCAAACCCTATCTTGAAAATCTGGCGGCATTTCTCATCAACTCGCGCTCGGATTGCAGGATCCCAGCGCATCATATGGTCCCGAAGTATCTGAAGAATGACGGCGCGCAGTCCGTGGGACGATGGAAGTGGGATCATATGAAAAGCATGGAAGATATCTTTCTTGATTCGGGTGTAACATTGTTCAGCATCCTCTGGCGAAGTCATGATCTTGTTGAGCATATTCCAGAGTCCTTTACCCAGTGGAGACGTGTTAAACTCATCCTCGAAATGGTTATCTAGAATAAAAATGTTCAATAATATCTGCCAGAACCGGAAAGAAGGAGTCGAACCTGATCCAGCTTCCGCATGGGCTTCAAGCATTTGTGTGCGCAATCTTTCCTCTGCTTGGTCCTCATTTTCCAAGAGTTTATCGTCCATATCTTCCTCTTGCTCTTCTTCGTTAGGATCAAGATCCGATGATGCAGTATGGTGGAAAAGAGCTGGGTCAAGCGGAACTGCCGAAGACGAGGCTGGTGCTGCCTGTGTCTATCAAAGTCAGTAGTCTGTGTATATAGGTGTCAAAGCATACCTGGCGCTCAGACGGTTCACGCTGATCAAATTGAAGCAAAGAGACAGGGCTAACCAGATGAAAAGACGAATCGGGCGAGTTAGATAAAGACCGAAGGTGTGAGAGGGTGAGCGTGTCTGATTTTGTTTTCGTTTGAGCACTAGTATTCGTGGGTGCGAAGTGGAGTATGGCTGCTGCCGAAGGAATGACAACAGAATCACTGTCAACAAGAACACGAGATTTTGTGATTCGGACGCCAGCATACGTCGAAGTTTGAACATGGGAGATCTGCCCATACGCAGCGATTGCACCTCCTTCTCGGGTGAGCAATGCAACACGAGTCCCCGGGGGCGTATCGTGCTGTACGCGCTGAAGTGCAGCCGTCTTTGAAAGTTCATCAAAGATCAATCGGGATGCATACACATCAAGTGCCGCATAGTTGAGTAGGTCGGACGCAATCACTGACTGCTCCCAGTGCTCACCCGTTCTAAGTGACCGATCTTTCGAAAGGAAGACTCCAAGAAATTTTGCAGCTAATGAATCTAGCGAACCGGAATCTTTTTTCTCGATTACATAGTGCACGCTGAATCGCAAATTGTTTGAGATCGATGACGTTGATTGTCTGGTTCTCCAGCTGAGTGAATTGCTTTTAAGCCGTGTGAAGTCGCCCTGAATCGAAGAACCAACAAAAAAGACCCGCGGCGAGATGAGATCGCAAAAAACCTTAAAACTATCATCGAGATCTGCTTGGTCCGGCGCCAAACACGATGTATGCTGATCAGCATCCGATTCGTCTCGTTCAATTGCCTTGTTGAGCTCATTGCGGTGAGATATGAGACGCTCGGTACAAATCCCGTGTATCGTTGAGGATCTGCGAAGTCCCCGAATGCCGGAACAGTATTCATTGTGCTGATATTATGAAGTGTCGCCTGCGTGCTTGTTCCAGGAGACCCGACCCGAAGGTCCCGCTCACGTTCACGTTCAAACACCGCCTCGAGATAGAGTATTGTAACGGTGCGTATGCATCTCGAACAGCATCGCACGAAGACCGGAGGGGCCCATTTTATGCTGGTTCCCCACGCGCGACATCATCAATACATTCCGAAAAATCCCCGACTTGCGGGAGAGAATCGCAGGAAATGCAAGACGGAGGTACCCGGGGAGAGAGCGCAGGAAGGGCTCACTCCACCCGTGAAAGTACGACTTGCAACCGTCTCGACAGTAATATGTAATGATATAAAAACAACTGTCCACGTCGACGATACGTCGCGGAGGAAGAGCACCATTTTTCTCAAGAGTAGTGTGGCACTTCGGGCACTTGAGGCACGATACGAAGAAATGTGGGAGCCAAAGAAAAACACGGGGTTGGTAGAGTGATGGGGGATGAAATTGCTGACGCTCCAGTGCGAGGACAGGCTCAGGGGGATGAATCCACTGAGTGATTGCAACCCAGTCCTGTGGCAAAAAGAAAAATCGGTCATTTCGAGGGCTTTTTCGAGGGCTTTATTTCGCCGGAAATAGCCTCAGATTGCCGAGGGTTTTACTGGCCGTGGCCATCGGCTTTAATCGGTCTGGCGACCGATTTGCCATCACCCTTGGAATGGCGGGGTTGCCCAAAAACCGCACAAACATCTCACGGAGCTTTGGCAGTTTCCCATCGCTGTGAAGCTTCTTGACCTCTACCATCACATCGCTCCGCACCACTGGCTGCCCATCCAACGTCGCGATACGATACTGCTCTTCATCAAAGTCCAGCACAAGCTCGGGATTTTCAATCAGCATGGCACAATGGTCTCGAACTTCCTCGTGGAGAGGACCCAAAGAAATTGCGTTCAAAGCAACCTCTTCGGGCGCTCGGACGCGACGTGTGTAGGGAACAGCAATAAAGAGGTGGTATATGGCGAGGACGGCAAGTTCTGTGAGTGTTGGTCCGTCTTCCAACGCGTCGTAAACGTTTTTTTTCGATGTTTGTCCATCCCGGACGCGTTTTTAGGTTCTTGATTGATTCGAGAAAGCTGCGATAGATGCCACGGCGCGAAACAAGCTCGCAAGCAGCTTCGCCATGACTCCCAAAGCGCGTCTGGTTCGTTCTTGGGAATCGTTTGATAGGCTCGCCGTTGTTCAGCTTCGCTCGAAGGTAAATGCCGACTTGATCCCCCTGCCCGCGCTTCTCAATTGCGTTCTCGAAGATCGCACCGGCGAGCACCACAGCTTTCGCACCCCCGAACGACGCATTCTCGACGCGCTGGAGATCGTCCTCGGTCGCGTGCTTTCCACCAACCTCTGGATGCAAGACGCGGCGAACTGCCTCTGCGGACTCCTTGTTGGCGAGGGGAATGGGACCCTGTACACCGAGTTCCTTCCAATACGCGTTCATTGCGGTATTCCCCCCCTTGAAGCTATTTTGGTCCTTGTGCATGCAGCACCCCGTCCAAATCCAGATGGTGAGCAGTCGACGATCCGGTTCATCCAGTACCACTAACGCCGCTTCCCCAAGCTCGCGCGTCATCGCATTAACGCAGGCTAGATCCCGCGCAGCTCGCTCCGCTGGTGGAAGTGTCATGTACTCGTCATCACAGAAAGTAACCGGAAATTGTGCTATTTTGACGCGGTCACGTGTTTTTCTCACGGAACTTGTATCCTATATTGTAGTTTGGTATGTTCCATTTACCCCGTATGAGTTTGAAGAAGATTGCCGTTGTATACGTTGACCAGGAGTCTGCACAAATTCGAGAGTGCCTCGGTTTGCAATAGTTTGACTGTGAATAATGCAGAGAATATAACCAAATCCCTGTTTGAGACGCATGTAGGGTGATTGTGGTGTGATATGGTAGTTGTTCAGACTTAGGGGTACCCTGAGCAGCCTTTTGTATGACCTTCAACCTGTAATATTGGCAAGAAAAGGTGCATGCAAAGATCTTAGCCAGAATTGTTGAAATTGTGGTTTTGGTTCGAATGAAACTGTTGGAAGGTACACGAATGACGCATAATACTAGTTCACCGTCTTATCTTGTAGTTACAGACAGTTTGGAAGCAACTGCCCTTCAAAATATGACTTTCAGCTGTGAAAATGTTGCAGCACGCAAATCTGTTTATGTTTGTTGTGTGCCCTCGGACAAAACTTGCCTAGACTTTGCATTTGCACTTATCTTTCCGGTCCAATTCTTGTGCTGCACTGTGCCAACCAAGGGTCATGAAATTCATGATGTTTCTCGTCATGACTTTCCTGACGATTTGTCCGGAAATTCATGGTGATTTACCGGAAATTCATAACAAAACATCATGACTCGGAGTCGTGTTTTCATGATGATTATGGGGCTGTTCATGATGAATTTTCATGATGTTTCATTAATAAATTCAGGGCAAAACATGATGAAAAGGAGGCCAAGGCGGGGCAAATAAATTGGGTTACCGGCAGCCGGAATCGAACCCCGGACGGCCGCACTGCGGTGGCGCAGCGCAACACGGATGATTACTCTTAGACTAATGAAGAGTTGAGGGACATGGGAGTCCAATCCATACATGTCGCTAGTGTATCTGTTCTCAAGTTGTTGACTGAGCTATTGACTTGTTAACCAACGGATTTTCAATAGGCTGTAGTTGACAGACCTCCTAGCACCATGTATTGGTGTAACACTGGGATGAGCACACTGCACTCATCATCTGGTGGACTTAGCAAAAAAAAAAAAAAATTGAGTACAGTCGAAGCTGTCATAACCCATAGCTCTCGTAACCCATAATCTGCCTTAACCCATACATTTTTCGGGAATTTTGACTGACTTTTGGCTGGGATAACCCATAAATCTGCCATATGCCATACCTTGTGGACCTAACCGAGGCCTATGGGTTATGACAGCTTCGACTGTAGTTGTTTCGTGACGAAAATTCATGATGTTTTGTCATGAATCCATATTGTCACAAAAGCAAGTTTCTGAGCACCATGAAAGCCGTCTTGAAATTCATAACGTCGTTCATGACAAAACATCATGAAACCTGAATTTCATAACAATCTGCATGAATTTCATGATGAATACTTTGCACAGTGCTGTGGAATCATTCCATACATATCTACTACCCAAGAGTATCAAACTCATAACTATGTGCCAAAATCATTGTCCAATGCTGCGCTTTTGTCGAATTGCGCAAAATCACAAGTGTCAAAGTTATTCTTAGTCTACGAGCTGTACTGAATCTTCCTGGCTGAGATGACCAGTGCATGAGATGTCAGTAGATGCCAAACATTATGTTCATAAAAAATTCACCACAAAAAACTACAAATTTGGCCCAAACCGATCAAATTTCCGGTTACTTTCTGTGATGACGAGTAGGCGTCAATCTTCCGTACAGCCCATCGCCGCTGGAGTGCCTGGAGCTCCTCAATCTGCCCCTCCAGCTGTTTGAGCCGCTCCTCCCCGAGCTCCTGTAGAAGTAAGTCTGTTTTAATCTCCTTCCACGCCGTGGAAAGACCCTTCTCGTTATTCGCATGATCGCCGCACATCCCTCGAAGTCGTCGGCAGATCTCGAAGTCGTCGGCAGATCATGCGCAAGTCTGAATTTTCCAAGGCTTTTGCCGATTGGACTGGCATTGTAGGCGGACATGATGTCCTCGTAGACGGTAAGCCAAGCCTCCTTGGATTGCGCTGTGCTGTGGTCCACCGTTGATTTAATTCCAGTGAATCGAATGCGCGGATCGTCGGTCAAGGTAACGGACCCATCTGCGTGCATGACGGGGACGCGCATGTGAATGTGGTGGGATTGGTAGTCGAGGTGGCGACGCGAGGTGCTGTCGCTGCTCATTGTAATATCTAAAATCTTTTTAGCATGCCGAAAACTAATTTTGCGAATAGTCTGACCGTTTGTGTAGTGCATCTCAACACCCAGCTGCACCTGCGATGCAACCAGGCCCTCAAGAACAGCACGCCGGACAGTCCTGCGACTCATTGCGCGATCCAAATCGACGCCGAAAATGTTTGCGATGTCTTGGATCAACTCGCCGACTTTGCCCTCTTTGCACCCGCTCGCAACAAGGACGCGGGCAATCGCACGCAGTTCAACCTTGTATGCACGCCCTTTCTTGGCGCACATGCGAACCGCGTGTTTGGCGCTGTGTGAACCGTTGCGGACCCTTCTCAGAGACTCCGAGTGGCGGCTGTTTTGACGCTGTTGGAGATTAGCGTGATATTTGAGTGAGCGCGAGTAATCAATACACGCGTTTGAGAAAGAAAATAAAATAGAGCTCAAGCTTCCTATATATTCAGCGAATCCAACTTAGTTAACTCAAGCGGTTTTCAGCGAGAACTTATCTCCCTGAGGCTAGTTGGAGTAAACACAACCTAGCACCGTCTGTACCTGTAATAGAGAGTTTGCGGTGAGCCGCCAGAAGCCACCTGGTGGCTCCGACGGCATGCGGATTGGAGCGGCTACGTCATGTGGCGGCTCGTTCAGCGGCTCATCGCGCGCGGTCCTTAGCACAATTTTGAGGTTGGGTACCTTGCATACTTGACTATACCTTCAGCCAATGAGAGTTCGTTGTCCAAACGTGCATAATTGTTTTGAATTGAAGCAATTTCCAGCGTCAACCGAAGTCTTCGGCTCGAATGTGCGATAGCGTCAGATTTTCAGATCCAATTTTCTTCGTGTGTGTATGGTTCAATATATAGATGACTAAGTACTAAGAATGCACTCGCAAAACCAAATTTGAACCAGTCTTACCAGCCGCCAAACGAGCCGCCAGACAGCATAGCCGCTCCAATCCGCATGCCATTAGAGCCGCCAGGTGGCTTCTGGCGGCTCACCGCAAACTCTCTAATACCAGAAATGAGCGCGAAGCTTTCACTTAGGGTTCACACAATAGTTAGTTAGAACTACGTAGATTGATGGGATAGAAAGATTGTCCTCCACAAGAGGGGAGGGCTCCTCATTTATACGTAGAGACTACAGCTGAGGCTATGTAAATGCTATGTTAATTGATATCAATACACAGGACTGAAGGCTGTGAGTAGGCAGTACTTACAGAGCCTGACCGCGACAATTGAGACGTGTTTGCAGTGAGTCACAGTCAGGTGACTGTGACCAACCACTTGATCCTCTTCACCGCAACTTCACCGTTTCGATCTCTTCGCGGTTCGCCTCTCAACTTAATATGGTCCTTGCGTACCAGAGTCACCTCAAGCTACTCCTCACCCCTCTCTTTATGTCGCTATACTTGTATGATCTGCTTTCAGTGCTCTGGGTCTGTTCCTTGCCGGTTTGTGGTTTGTCACGCTGTCCGACGAAAATCCAGTGAGTTATCGGTGAATGAACAAAAACTCGACGCGATCTAATCCACAGCCCTCCAAATAGAGCATCTCCTTCACGGCATACTGTAGGGCTAATTTTTCGTCACAAAATTCTTCTTTCCCGGTAAAAAACTGTGCATTCATCGGCTTGAGAACCAGTATTTCGTCGTCCGCCGGGTCACAAGTCCAAATTGCCATCTAATGTTGTGTTGTCACTTATACCCCAGGAATTTTTTTTACGCTGCGCGACAGTCTACATCTCCATCGAAACCCCGCCTCAGCAAATTCAATTCTTGCTTTCCGGCAAGAGAGAACTTAAGAGTGTCTCTCTCTATGTGTGTTCTCCTTATTCATACCTCGCTCTTATGCTAAATCTGCTCACGGAATTTTTCTTCCGCTGCGCGGCGCAGTGAAGTCGTCTCGGAAGAGAAAATTCAAGCACAGCTTGGGTGAGCTCATCGGACACCAATCTTTCTTAATACTTGTCATATCAAGCAAGATTCATGCGCCAGTCTTCCTGTGTAATCGAATAGCATTCTCTCACAAGTGTATCCCCAGTTCCTATTGTTCATCTGAACCAGATAATTCCAAGTACATAATTCATCTTTTTTCTATCAATTTTAAATCCTGACGGCGCTGACCTTGATACGGTCTCTCGAAAGATACAGCTGCAACCCGTGTGAATTGCGCATGCAGTTTGCTCCCGGAAAATGAGATTTTTGGCTTCATTCAAGCCGGTGTCTGATATTACTTAATAGAATAATCTGGTGTGGATGTCGGAAAAACATGGTTTTGCTTATAAGGGATTGAGCCGGATTACGGCGTTGTGGAGCCTTGGGATGTCTTGCAACCGGTTGGCGGGGTGGATCATAAGCCACCCCAAGTTCTTCGAATCCGTTGTAACTTGCCTGGTTTAGACCTAGCAAAATATGAATCTCTGAGCATTCCAAGTACCGAGATAACATCAACTCCCCGTGAATTTGAGCCATCTATGTTCATGGTGTGTGAGTCCCAGTCGCGCGCTTGTACTCTAAGCTGAACTGAGACCTGCCCTCAAGCGTTACGGCACAATGACGACAGCGCCCCACAAAGGTGCTGCGGAGCGACAAACACGACGACCACCCTTCTCTCCTCCCACCACGACGTCGCTTTCTTCCAATAGTACTATTGAACAACTTGAAATCGTTATCAAAATTCGCTTTCCCCATAAAAATTCTAATTTATCAATGCATCTTGTGCTGTCTCTGTATCCGCAATTCAAGCATTTTGTTCAACACCGCGTCTATCACCAAACCAACATTCAGCCTACGTCTTTAAGAACGCACTGTGGATAGCTTCGACCCTACTACCCGTCAAGTTTAGGTATCCCCGCCTCGCACGCGATCCCGTTTAGATAGGACAGTTTTTCCCTATATTTCATTCAATAATATATCTTTTTTCCACTCCTTCCATTGCGTGCTTTGAGCTACTTTGAGCACTTTGAGGACTCTAAGTGCTATGACTCTGAACCACTATAGGCTACTTTGGTCTACTTTGACCGTCTCTGGGTGACTATGGATTTGCGACCACCCCTGCGGTTCATACTGAGACTCCGAGTCAATAACATTTGTTGAGGTGGCGAGAAACATTGAGGAGTGACAGCGCATGTTGGGTTGCGGGAGGAGATGTGAGAAGTGGAGGGACGGACACGACTCTAACTTTATTCTTACTAACAGTTACCCGTGCTATTTTACGGTGTGATTCTCGATGAAAATTGATACTGTATCACTCTTCAAGTAGTATGATACAGTTAGTAAGCGGTATGAATCTTCCAGCCCAAACACCATCCGTTCACTCTTGACGTTCTTGGAAGTGTGTTTGTAATGCAGAACTTGCGTAGACTTACGGGTTCTTGAGTAATTACTCCTCATCCATCCAGTGGCCGGATAGCTGTAGAAACGGCCGAGATCGACCGAAAAACCCAGCGCTAGAGTTGTGCTAGAGACTTATTCGCACTACATATGTGATAGTAAGATGATTGTCAACAATAAATGAACCACTTACCCATTTCTTCAACGCTGGAGGCTTCAGCAGAAGGTTCGCTAGACTCGTTCCTTTTACAAGGGGCGAGAATTAAAAAAAATGATTTGTATGCAATTTGTATGCCGGAGTCCCGGCCTACAGGTGGGGGAGCTTGCGTGAATTCCGTACAAGTACATAAGTAGAATTGTGGAGGCGATTCTAATGCCCGAATGCGTGGATTGTAAAGCTTTACAAGAAGTACATACATACACACAGTATATATCTGGATAGCGTAAGATTCAAAATACATATTCACTAAGGTCAATGGCATTATAAATACTTTGCAGCTTTGGAGATTCACGCCTTATTTGCGCCTTATCCTTATCCCGCCTAGTCTCGAACCCAGACGTTATGAGCAGCAACCGCTCGCGCTCTGCGAGCGCGCAATATTGAGATGTCGAGATGAGGGCGAGGCAGAATGATGGTGAATTTTGATCGCGGTTGCTGCTCTATAACAGGGATGATGGTGCTTGTGATTTGGTTGATGTTTCTGCCCCGGCCATCATCCCGAAAGATCTGGAGCCGAGATTATATCCCGCCATTCAAGAGGCGTCTGGATCCGACCCACTATCATTTCAACTGCACGTGTTTGACGTCGGCTGAGGGGGTGCCAAATATTATTGTTTGGTTGGTCGGTATCCCCGACTTTTGAAAGTGCGCAGAGACGACGCAATTCTCAGTCATTTGGCGTCGAGATCAAGAGCCAACCAAATATAAATATTTGGCCCCCCGGGTTTCTAAATTATCCACTACTTTTGGCCGGGCGCCGTCCGCCGAGGAGGTTTGGCCGAGGTCAGGAGGTACTTTCCCACTGAAAGGCTTCGGCTCCCACCACTTGCCACTTGTTCCTTAGGTACAATGACTCCCTTTGAAACCGTATCCACAAAGCATTTTCTCGCAGTCTTGGCTGCAAGCTTGGGGTCTGTGGAAAACGTTCACAATCTCACTGCGCCCTCGCACGAATCACCTCTCGCAGCTTTAATCGGCTGGAGAGCGACGACCAGAATATCGTTTGCTCTCTCCGGGGTACCAGCTGTTCACTCATGGTCAACTATATGTAGCACTATCTCGATGTACATCCAGCCAACGTATCAAGGCTTTGCTCAAACCAGCAAACGTAGATAGTGCACTTACCAAAAATTTTGTATATGACGGCACCCGCTGGCGAGAGCAAAGTACGATCATCTCGCTATGGCACCGCCACAGTCAGCGACGACGAAGAAGACGCGGTCGACGCGGGGGAAGGGAGGGGAAGCAAGTGTCCGAGACTTTCAACGCTAGTCTTCTGTCATTAGCGCACATGTGAGTAAAGCAGAGCAAGGAGCTACAGTAGTACGGTCGCCGAGGAATGGCGTTGCTGGACGATGTCAAGGAGTCTGCGACTGGGAGAGGTTTGATGGTGATTATTCAGTGGCTCTATGAATCCGAATCGTTGCCCCCTGGAGAATTACGGCCAATCCTGTCAGATTGGCGTCCGTGTATTTCTTGACCGTGGTCAAGTCCAGTGATATCAACCGGAGGTGACCCCGCTTCACCATATCTCCAATGCCATTAAGAAGATAGTCAGTCACGACTACATGCTCCTGCCTGCGGCCACGCTGCTGAATATCGTGAACCCACAAGCATGTCAAATGTCCAAGTTGTTTGAGACAGTGAAGAAGTTGGCTGTCACATATGCGCAGCTTAAGACACAGTGTCTGTAACGAGTTGGACAGACCGCAGCGCGAAATGAAGGCTAAAAATTCGGTAATTGGAATGCAAGCGGCGGGAGCAACAATTCCAAGCCGAACGAGTGAAGGAAGCGTGGCTGACTGCAATGCAGTAGCTAGCACCGACTCATTGGCATCTCTACAGCGAATCTCAAACTTCGAGACCATGGAAGTAATAGGCGCGACAGCGGAAAGGGGCGTAAATTTGTCTAGGTGTAGGATGAACGTGGTGCAAGTCGAGCAAAGGCTAAGTGTTGCCAGTGCGTACTGCAGCTCCTCTCCGGCAGACACATAAGAGGTGACCTGACGCAATTTTTCTGCCTTCCATGGGAGTGCCAGACGTGCAGAGGAGGAGAAGGCGGCCGTTTCTAAATTAACGGCGTTTTGAAAGCCTTGGACAGGAAAAGGTTGAGTGTGCGGGAGAGAGACAAAGGAGCTGGATGATATGATGGAGAGATTTCTGAGCAGGGGAAGGGGTTTAGTGCAATCCTTGAAATAATGCGAAATGACGGAAAGCGGAAGTCTCAAATCCACCAGTTCCCATCTGTGGACCTGTTCAAACAGCAGGCAAAGGGGCGCCGAAAGGAACTCGTTATGAGCGGTCTTCTCAGTGGCACGAAGACCAATCCTTAAAGGCACTGTGCCTGATCGCCTGAGATACGCAGCAAAAAGTTGCCGCTCCTTGATGCAGAATTGGGACAAGTTGAGGTCTATGTGTCTCCATAGGGAGGGACTGCCAGCAATCAGGAAGTACCATCCGTGGCAAACCTGCAAGGCATCAACCAAACATGAACACTCAGGGGAAGTAACACAAACAACCTGTGAGCAGTGACGTAGATTGCGAGTGCTATCAATGTAACTGAGTTGAGGTATTGGGCATGCAACCAAGGAGAAGATCTGGAGTAACAGCTCAATGGGAATCCTGCGAATTGGGGAGCAGAGGCTTGTGCATCCTGCAGCATATCTCTCCAAATCGACAAGGACTTGTTTCATCCGTACGATGCACTGCCGAACGTTTGAGTCCCCTTGAATTGTTGCCATTCTGCAGATTTCTCGCCGATAGAGGGCAGCATCCGCCGAACAAGCGGAGGACGCTCTTGAGAAATCGGACGATGGGCCCGTTAAGGGCCATGAGGCACGGACTAGTTCTCGCAACGCAGCTTGTTGAGCGGTGTCAAAGTGAGAGGACGCGTACATGTTGGAAACGTAAAGGTTGGTGACCCATCGTTTCACGTGTTCGACATCGGCTAATTTGACGTGAGATACTCGGGGTCACGGAAAGTGATGGTGTCGCTCCTTTTTCGGATTTCTGGACGCTGAATGAAGGGCTTTTTATGAAAAAAGGTAGGCTAGAATGACTATCTGCGAATTTCTAGCATAATGATTTGACCAAACAATCATGATATGCCATCAAATGGCCGTAAAAGGCAAAACCACCAAAATCCAGCTTGGCGCAAGATGTTTTTCATCAAAATTGGATAAGCCAGATTGTAGCCCTTGACGAGTAGATAGATGTGGCATTTCGAATTGGGCAAAAATATACTTCGGTTCTGTCGCTATAACCCGTGCAATAGAGCATTTTGGCAAACGGTGAAAATCAAATTTCAGTTCGAAAAACTAAGCGAGTTTGGTGAAAAACTACAGTGGGCTGCGCACTGTTTTGCGGCTCCACAACCGAAATTTAGTTAGTGGGAACTGAAAAAAAAAGTCGTTTTTGACCGTTTGCCAAAGTGCTCTAATATTGTGATTTTCGTCAATTTTGGCCATTTTTGCTAATTTTCCCGACTTTGAAGTCCATATATCTCGGTATTGCATGCACATTTTTGCATAACTCAAGGACATTTGATCGCGCATCACAATTTATTGATCAGATCATTGTGCCAGGAATATGCGCGTAGAAACTCTACACTGCCTAGCGCTTTGATTTGGGCAATGGCGTTCATACAGCGTCCAGAAATGGGAAAAAACAGCGACGCCATCACTTTTTGTGAGCACGAGTATACGAAGTGCGGAAGATACACATACATAGAGATAGTGTTGCCGTTGTGTTGCCGTCGAGTCGAGTCGAACCCGAGTTTGCAATCGACTCGCCAATCGAGTCATCCGACTCGACCACGACTCGGCCGGTTCGAGTCCGCCGAGTTGCGACTCGAGTTTATTCGAGTTTTGCATCTCAAAAAGGAAACTTCATGGATTTTACACCAATTTGTACTGTTTCTTGGGGCCACGGGAGCCGTTATCCATACTTTAAGCTCTCCTCCATGAATGAAAGAGATACATCCAAGTTTCGTTGGTTTTAGTGCTTGTCGATAGCGGCATCGGAAAAGGCCGAGCATTCGAAAGACGCATGACGTCAGGTCCGAAGCACCCGACACGAACGTTCCAGAACGTTCCGCGGTTCCCCTGGCGCTGTGGGAAACTCGACTGCCAATTCGAGTCGGAACTCGGGTAAACTCTAGTCTCGTGACCAGACTCTCATGACATCCCTAGAAGGGAACCCTCTCGATGACCCCTCTGACTCTCATTCCCTAGAAGGGAACCCTCTCAATGACAATTCCCTTCCCTTCTAGGGAATGAGAGGGGTCATTGAGAATGACAATTCCCTTCTAGGGAATGAGAGGGGTCATTGAGAGGGTTCCCTTCTAGGGATGTCATGAGAGTCAGGTCACGAGACTAGGTAAACTCGCGCAATCGAGTTGCCGCCGAGTTTCCGACTCGAATCGACTCGACTCGACTCGGCGGCAACACTACATAGAGAAGTGAGAAAAATTGATGAAAAGGAGGAACATTGCGACTAGTGTTTTCCCGGCTTGGCTTGGCCCGAAAGCCATGGCTTTGGCCTGGCTTGATCTGGTTCGTCTGCTCTGGCTGTTACAGCGACGGGCGAAGAGCAGAGCCCTCGTCCCTCTTCCGTTGCGACCGTGATTTTGGATGATGATTCGCCGTGGTTGCGGCCAGTATCCGCGACGGATCAGAACTTAAGATTTCAGTCCAACAATACTTTGGCCGAGATGGCCATGTCAAATGTTTTGCGGGTAAATGAAGAGGGACATCTGAGCTCCCGCAATACCGATATCAATGGCACACAACCAAAGGAGGCATTATCAACCACTTATATTCCCACAGACAATTCCAATCTAGTGTCGCCTCATCAACTTCAACGCGATCCAAACGCGCAACTCGATATAGATAATCCAGGGAACTGGGAAGAATTAAATCAACACATTCGAAGACGCAACAAGCCTCCGAATCCACCACGAACAAATAGATCGACAAGGTCGTCTCTGATGTTATGCTCTCTCAATATTAACGGCCGGGATCAAAACAAATCGATTCATCGTCCTGACCACAAATTCAACCATATCAAACATACGATCGATGAAAACAATATCGGAGTCCTCGCGTTACAGGAATCACACCTCGATGATATCGCTGCGACTCAGTTCAACAACATTTTCCAACGCTGGTTCAAGCTTTTCAATTCTTCTCATCTCACAAGGCCGACATCCACGGCCGGTGTCTCTTTTATTCTCAACAGAAAATTTGTCGACACAGAAAACGTACGTGAATATGTTCTCGTCCCCGGTCGCGCTTTCATGATAGTCATACCATGGCACCGCGGGACGACTCGGAACATTTTGAATATCTATGCTCCGAACTCTCCAGAAGAACGTCGAAAATTATGGGACGACCTATGGAAATTGTGGTACACTGACTGCCACCTACCCCTACCAACTGAAGCTGCAGGTGACTGGAATTTTGTCGAGGATGATCTCGATCGTTTCTCTGGTGTGTCGGACTCGGTCCCTTCAAGCTTTGCTCGTTTGATGTCACTTTTCCAATTCCAAGACGGTTGGCGTCTGACTTTTCCCGACTCAAGGGATTATACTTGCCGACAACTTCGTACAGACAATACATCCGGTACGCAACATATTTCCTATGCTAGATTGGACAGAGTCTATGTACCGAGCTCGAAATTGAATGAGTATCGTGAGTGGTCGATCAAACATTGCGCTGTTGCTTCCGACCATCGTTTAGTCTCCGTGGAGATCGTTTACAGACAGGATGAACAGCCAGGTCCCGGAAGATGGAGTATGCCGTTATACCTTTTGAAGACTCCAAAATTTATGAAAAGAGTTCACGAGTTGAATACTAATCTAGCCGAAAACTGCGAAAAGATTGAACGCGATGGATCGACTCCAGATTTCAACGAGCAAACACTGTGGTTCAAATACAAGAGTGATGTGTCGGAATTTGGGAGACACTGCTCCCGCTTCTTGAATGAACACGTCAAGGAGGTAAGAGCCCTACGAGTCAAACTTCGCATGGTGATACATGATGAAGATATGTCCCTTCAAGACCGGTTCCTCGCTATCCGGCGTCATTGAAGACAAAATTGATACTTGCATCAGGGAAGAAGCTAATCGGAAGAAACAAATGTCCGAGGCCCGCTACGATGTTGAAGGAGAAACTTTGAAGACTAAGCTGTGGACAAAATCCGCCAAGGGTTACACTTTGAAAGAGTCAATTGATGAGTTCAGAGTGGATTCAACCGAACAGACGAATGGATCATCACGCTTTGAAACTCGGCCCGCACAGATGGCTAAAATGGCCGGAATTTATCACGATACAATTCAAAGCCGGAATATTCCCGATGAATACAGCAGAGTAATGGCTACAGAACTCGTTCTTGAACATTGTGACGCGCATTTATCCCTCGAAGAATATCGAAAACTTGATAAAGTACTCACGGAAGAAGAAATTAGAAAAGCTCTCAAGCTTTCAAAAAATGGTAAGGCTCCGGGCCTTGATGGTATTCCATACGAGTTCTTCAGGCATATAGATCTCCTTTACACTCAATCAAAGAAACTGTGACCGAAAAGCTTTCAATATTGTTGAATTTTTGGCGAAACTGTACATGCATGTTGAGCGGCACGGAATTATTGACGGGACTAGGTTTACACTGTAGCCCGCAAACCCCATGAATTTTACGCAGTTGATTCACCCAATCTTCACCTGAAGTTCACCAGAAAAGCCCATGAATTTCACGCAGAACTTGTGAATTTCACGGGGTTCAATTCACCTAGTTGGACTAAGTGAATGGAACGTTTCGTGGGGTTCATTCACGTAGTTTTCCCATTGAATTTCACGAAATGATAGTTTCAATTCTCCTTCATTACCTGAGAATTCATTCATAAACTACGTGAAAATTCGATTGAAAGTCCGTGAAAAATCAATTGGGCCAATCTTGCTTTGACCAGACATCGCTGGAATCCTATCCTACTACATACTACATTGCTTTACTATCTGTACTTTACTACTGACTACTAGAATATAGGACTTTACTTAGTTGCAATACAAATCACCGAACACTATATTATATAGATTGAATTTCTTGATATAGGGTGAGCGCAACCAGTACTGATGACCGGAACCATTTACCTTGCTCGGAGCAACTCTGACCCCATGAATTTCACCCAGTTTGAGAGTGAATTTCAGAGAGTCCCACCTTGGCTAATTGCAATTTTTCAACGATTCCAGGTGACTTGATTCAACCAATTTTCAAGTGAATTTCACGTAGTTGAAATCCAGGTATCCCAAGCCAAATTCATGCACTTTCATTCACCCAATAACAAGGTGATATTCACGTAGCTCAGCATGGCATACAGGAAGTACGTGAATCAGGTACCTGAATTTCCAACCACGTGAATCTGAATTCACTTGAAAATTCGTTGAATCGTGAATTTCATGCAACGGCTAAGTAAAATTCACGGGGTTTTACAACCACAGTGTTTAATTCGGGCTGGCTATGCCCCTTCTACAAGAAAGGTGATAAGGCTTTGATTTCCAATTATCGTCCTATAACACTATTGAATACTGATTACAAGCTAATGACCAAAGCTCACTCACTCAGACTGATGGAGGTAGCCCCCTCGCTTGTGCATCCGGACCAAGCTGGGTTCATGAAAGGTCGGAAGATTGAGGACCAGGTTAAACTTTCCAAATTCCTTCTTGACTATGCTGAAGCAGCAGAAGAGGACGGAGTTATAATTGCGCTTGATCAAGAAAAAGCATACGACAGAATAAATCATGCTTACCTACTGCGCGTCTTGCAACATTTTCGCTTCCCGCCGCGGGTCTGTAACTTAATCCGAAGCCTCTACACGAACGCCGAGACCGTTGTAATGGTGAACGGGATGTTCAGTGACCCATATTTCGTGATCCGTGGTGTCCGACAAGGTGACCCCTTGTCATGTCTCCTCTTCAATCTTGCTATTGAGCCGCTTGCGTGCCTCATTCGTGACTCTGATTTAAAAGGCATT